>PTEX01000149.1:1177285-1361956 GCA_003342815.1 Eudromia elegans | reverse complement strand
CGCCGCGGGGGCCGCGCCGCGCTCGCCGCTGAGCGCCGGCAGCCGCGGGAGGAGCGGCGGCGCGGAGGAGCGGGCCCGTCCATGGAGCACAACCACCTCCACCTGCACAACGGCTCGCTCCTGGCGCACCACCGGAATGGCTGTGGCCTGGGCTATGCCCCCGTCGTCTACTACAGCCTGCTGCTCTGCCTCGGGCTGCCCGGTGAGTGCGGCCGCCCAGCCGCGGGAGCCCCGCGCGCCGCGCGGAGGAAGTTTGCGCCGGGCGGGGGTCGGCGCGGGGCCGGGGCCGYGCCCGGAGGCTGAGGGTGGGTAGAGGCTGCGCCGGATCCCTGCCCGGGAAGGGGAGCGAGGACGGCCAGAGGGAAGGGAGGGAAGTTTCGCGCCGCGGTGTCGGCACCCGCGCCGGCTCCGCTCCGCACGGATGTCAGGGCGCGCCCCAGAGCATCCTCGTCCCGGCTGCGCGGGCTGCCCCGCGCTCCGGCGGCAGCGCTGCGGGCGGGAGCTGCCCCCGCGCCCGTCCCGCGCGAGCATCGCATCCCGCCGGGAGCCCCGCATCCCGCCGGGAGCCCCGCATCCCGCCGGGAGCCCCGCATCCCGCCGGGAGCCCCCGCGCCGCTCCCCGGGGCAGCGGGAAGGCGCCAGGGAAGAGCTGGAGCAGTCGGGTCTGCCCAGGTGACTCTGTGTCCCAGGGATGCCGGGCTTGACAGCTGGGTTGTATTTCTCTATAACAGGAGCTCCACACTTACAGGTGTCATATAAACGGCAAGCAGCAGTGATAATTAATAGGGCTACAATTTCTAGATGTTTTGTTCTCCTTAATTCCTTTGGCTTAGAAAATGATGTTCTCCAAGCAATTAATTCATAGGGGAAAAAAATTAATCAGAGAACCCTGTCTCTCAACAGAACATATGCAATTACCACTCTGCATATGAATCAATGTTCTTTGCATTATTTTTTTCCTTCYCTGGTTTATAATTAAATTTTGAAGACTGGCTAACAGTTCAGAGAGCAGGAAAGTTAAGTCCTGTATTTACCCAGAGACCATGCAGCGCATAGGCAAGCATCTCTGCTCCCCAGCACYGCCGAGTCCCAGCCCTGACCTGAAGGGACCTGGCCAGCAGGGATGAGGAGGGAGTTTTCTGTTCATTAATTCCTTCGGAGCTGCTGCAAAGTCATGATAGGCTCCAATTTTAACATCTGTTCTCTAGGAAGTGACCGAGACCATGTCAAGATTATCCAGGGAGGAAGTTGTTGTGAAGGAGTCCGTGGCTAAGTTAGCCTTCGTCTCTCAAACTAGGAAAAGCCTTACATGTGCAGGCAAGAAAAATCAGCTAATGAGGCTTCCGCACATACTTGCACCAGCTCCCTAAGGAATTGTAATTACAGACCCAGCATGTCACTCTAAGAACATGGTTAAAATTGGTGCATGATCCAAATTAGCCACAGGGACGGCCGTTTCTCAAGAGCTCAGGCGTCCGTTTGATTAGAGCAATGGCACCAACAGGCTGCTCGGGAGCAGGACTGGCCACCACATTTGGGGGGGCAGCATGGCTGGGTTCAGTAGATTTACCTCAGGTATCAATTTGTGTCAGCTCATTCAGTGCCTCTTATCTGAGGTTACAGATGTCTGAGGCTGTGTGTAAACACTGCACATGCACCTTAGGCACTGTGTGAGAAAGCCTAATAGGTGAGAAACTTAAGTTTCAGTTTGACATTGCTTTTCAGTTTTACATTAGAAAATCATAGCAGTTGCACACCCATCCGTTATACAAAGAGCTCTCGAGTCTGTGGGATCTGAGTAATTAGCTTTGTGCAATGCCAAAAAAGTTGCCAAAGAAACATTATCTAGCATCTGTCCTCCAGTGCAGCATTACTGCAATGCTGTGCTAACATAGAAATGGTTAACTCTGTGCCACGAACCTTAGAAGACTGATGAGAGGGGAAAGCACTTAACTGTTTTTGCCTTTTCTGCTCTAGTGTCTAAAGGAAATTTTCCCTAACTCAACACCTCCACTTTGAGGCCGAGTTGTGCCAGGCCTGCTTGTCTATGCAGGGGAAGCAGCACTTCCCCGCGCTTGTGTAACGCACACGGCCRAGCAGATGCTTTTCTCAGCAGCGACTCCTTCTCCCTCCCTGTTCAGCCAGGCTCCAGGAGGTCTGAAAAAGGCAGGGAGCACAAAGAGAAAGGCACCTCTCTACCCCTTCAGTGGAGCAGCCCAGCACACAAGCCTCTACCCTACAAATAAGGGCAACCAGAGCTGGAGAGCTGCTCTCCAGCCTCCCCTCTGCCACATACCATAGACCAGGGGGGTACCACCTCTCCAGACATGACTGTGCCTTATGCACAGCTGAGACAGGAGGTTTCTTCTTTTCCCTCTATGCAGAAGCTGCCAAGAACGATTGTTTGCTGAAACGCACTTTAAGAGTTGCCCCTTTGGATTTCTGCTGTGCCAACCCTTATTCAGAGAGGTGGCCCCACGAGTGTTTAGTGCCACAGGCAGGAGCTGTGGGGTGTCTGGGCTGTGTGGAGGGAGAAACGGCATGTGCACCTGTGAGGAGCAGCACGGGAAGAGGGAACCTACTCCGTGTCTGGCAGGTAGCTGGGGAGTTCTGCAGCCTCTACCCTGTCATCTCTGCACTCAGCTTATTTTATATCAGCTTGAGAGGACTTCTGAAGCATCTCCAGTTAGGAGGTAAGAGGAGGACACAGGAAGGTTTAATGGAAGCACTTGATTTATCAAGAGAAAATGTCAGAGAAGAGGTGTTGGATGTGGGAGAGGGAAGAAATTGCTCTGATTCAATCAGAAAGGGGGCTGGCAGGGTGAGGAAGCAAGGAGCAACAAGGCTCCTGAGTTATCAGCGCGCCGTCCCTTCCGTTTTCAGAGCTGCACGAGCAGCCGTGCCGGGAGCTCTCGCTCTGCAGGGCAGGAAGGTCAGGCAGAGACGCTGGAGCGCTCGCTGCAGAGCTGCCTTTGACCCCGATTTCTGCCTCATCAGAAGAGGCAGCAACGGCAGAACTGCCTTGCGTAAATCACGTTCCCCTTTGCGAGGGTACGGCGCCCTGCCGCAAAAAACTAGTGGCATTTCCTCAGCCAGGGCCTGACCTGGGCTGTGCTTCCAGCTGCATCTCAACACCGGCAGTGCTAAGAAAGGGTAAAATTGGGCTTTCTGATCTGCATGCTGTTTTCAGCATCAGGGATGACCACGTACCAGGGACATAGAGCAAAGGCACATGGCCAGCACCACCATAGCCCTCTGACAAACAACACTCACACAGATGCCCCAAAGAAACATCACTCCAAAGTACCTGTTCTCAGACCATTAGAGTCCACAAATTTGCTACTTCTTCTTCTACTTAAATAAATAAAAAGCAGATTCAGACCTGCAGGCTGGGGACAGCAGTCTGCAGCACCTGGCAGGTTCCAGCGTGCACAGGCACCATCCTGGGCCTGCTGCTGAACAAGCTGTCACAGGGGTGGGCACTTTGGGGCACTGAAGCCCCAGCCACATGGGGAGCACACTCAGGAGAGGAGGCGGCCACATCCCTGCCTGGGAGCACGTGGGATCAGCAGGATGTCCCACCTTTCCCACGCACAGGGCCTCCTGTTTCTTCTCCCTCTCAAGAGAGTTACACCAGAGGGGCCCTCGCCTCTCAAATGACAGCGCAGGTGCCCACGCACAGCCAGCATGCAACGCCTGCACCGCGCCTCCGACAGAGCACGGCAGCAAGGAGCAGGGATGAGGAGCTTGCAGGAGAAGCCTGTGAGGAGGCCCTCTAGGCTATTGCCACTGGCAAGACAGAATGCATCAGAGTCAACAGGGATGAAGCTTTACCAGATAGTGAAGCTGAAGGCAAGAAATACAAAATGTTGTGAACCTCTCTCTGAATAAAAAGGAGGTGGAGAGGCAGTAGCAGCACCCAAAGAGTGTGTTCACAGCCCAGCTTTCATCCCCCATTCCCTCTACACCACCAGAGACCAAGACCTGAAGAGCTCAAGTGTCTTCACCTTTGCTCTGCTTGCAGGCATGACCTTGTTAGCACAACAAGGGGGAAGTGGGGTGGGTGGGTGGGTAGTGATTTTTGTTGATGACTCAAATGGCAGTAATACGCAGTAAATACCAAAGCAGGCAATAAGTAGGTGTACATACTGTACACTTTGAGATGTGTCTGACCCTTTTGGGATGCCTACCATCTACCACATAGAATATTCTTCTCCAGCTACAGCACAGGCTGCTGATTAAAGACAGCATTTCTAACACTTGAATAAATCATAGTGGAGCATCTCTCATAACTAACATACCTTAACAATAGAAGTACTGAAGGAAATTCTCAAAATATGAGCAGGAGAATCATTATATGCAGAGTTACGACCTTGAAAACACAGCATCCGTGGGCTCTTGTTCAGTAAATGAAGTTCACAGCAAATAAGCTCCCTTGAGCCTGAATTCAGCACCCTTTTTATTCAAAGACCTAATGATCCTGTCTTTAACTAAATATGAATTGGACCCAAAGTCAGTACATTGCAACCTGCTTAGAGGAGGACAAATAATTTGGCAGAACTTGTGACTTGCATAAGAGTAAGAGTAGAAGAGGCAGATGACTAGGCTCATCTAACAGAGCTACCGAAGGGTACTGCAGCACATTACTGTAGCACTAGTTGACATAAGAGAACAAAACCGCCGCTAACATGCTAAGAATGAGTCGCTTCCTATTGTAAAATGAATGCTTTTCCTCTAAGAGGAAACATTGCAAAAAATGATAGATTCATTACAAGGTTCCTGCACAGAAACAGTGACAGCTGCTTAGTTTTGTCAGCACACGCCTGTAAAGCCCTGCAGCCTGAAAGGAAGCGTAGAGCAGAACCATGATGATGCAGAAGAGGACTTGATTGCACATCTAGGAACACCACCACAGAGCACAAGTGCTAACTTCGGTTTGGTTCTGCTAGATCAGTAGGAAACAACACTGGCAAGGCTCTAATGATAACGAGGTACAATATTTGGAAGATTCAATAGACTATGAAGTGTACAACCTTGCATGGCAGGCTGCTAGAATGGCTTGGGAAGGAAAAGCTCCAAAGGAAATTTTTCTTTGAAATGACAATGATACAAAAGAGAGAGCACAGTCAGTTTGCCCGGTAGGTGGGAAATGCAGAGCCCCCAGGAGCTGTTAAGAAGTCAGGCCATTCAAAAGCACTAGGCAGTCTAACATCCTGCTGTTCTTCATCCACCCATTACTCGGTTCTCTTCTCTCCTCCTCCTTCCTTTCTGTTCCCCTCTGTAAAAGAGGGGTGACTGCAGTGAGAAGCCAGAAGGAGCATGTCTTCATCTGCATACGTCAAAACAATTTACTGTCAGACAACCAAGCAAAAATGAGGAGATTTCCTGACCTGATGCTCTCTCTGCAGTTGCACATCCAGGTGCAAATCAGTATCTGGCCACAGAAGCATTTGCCTTCTGCTTCAGGTGGTCTTTCCTAGCCTGATCTTTCCCACTAACTTTGAGAGGAGAAAGGACAGCAAAGTCACAGTTAACCCCATGCACACAATTCCACTTCCACTCTGCAAAGATGCATATGTCTGTGGGGACCCTAAAGCCCAACGTGTGGAGTGGTGACTGTGCTGTTCCTGGGGAGACCTGACTGGTGGAGAGAGCAGTTCTGCTGGTTGCCCCCCAGGATGCTGGTTTGTCTATGCAGAGGACAGAGGAGGGAAGGAAGTAGAGGCAATCAAGCAGGACCTGGATTAGCAGTATGGAAGAGAACTGGGAATTTTATCCCTTCATCTATGGGAAGGAAACCTCTCAACACACACTGAACACATTTTCTTTGCTGAAATTGTTAAATTGTTCTTTTGCTGCATCTAAAACAGTGTCCCTGGAACACACACATTTACCTTCACCACTGTTACAGCCCTGTGGTGCATGGGCTGCGTGGATTGTTCCACTGAAGGTTGCTTTTGGTTTTAAGTCAAATTCCTTGCCAGTTAGTTACGTCAAACCAGGAGGTTTCACAGACATTTGTTGATGCCAGGTTTGTTTCATTCAGTATCAGACTGCCACACTGAAGAATGATAGATATCTAGTGAGGATATTCTTAGTTGGGGAGACAAAGCCAAATCCTGATGGTTTTACCTAGACTGTAATTTGCTCATTATGTAAAACTGACATCCTCTCATGAGAAATCATAGCCATGGGATTTGCAAGCACAAACTGCTACTGTATTAACTAATGCTTTAGGGAGATATAACAATTTTGTTTAGCAAATCCACAGTCAAAGTCCTCTCAATTATTCATGTTTAGTAAAGGATTCACGCTGCTGCCCTTAGGAAATTGTGTCCTGCCTCTGCCCTAGCCATCCTGTGAGACCCTGCCAGCACTCACCTCGGGGCTTTGACCTTCCATGCTTAAATGGGAAGAATGGTTTGTTCATCCTCAATCTCTGATTACTCAAGATTTAAACTTTGCTGACCACATCCCTACAGACACCTGCCAATTAGACATCTGGATTGCCTTTAACATCTTCTCTGCAGATGTGTTGGATGCATGATAAAATCCCTTTTTTGATTTGTGTGTTATTTTGCAAATTGTTTTTGTTTTGCCTCCCAACACTGATTTCTAATAGAAAGCTTTGCTGCTTTGTTAGCAACATATGAGGTTAATTTGGAAACGGCAGTTTAGGATATTTTATCCCTTGTGTACGTGCTCTAAGAAAGGTCCCATGGGGAAGGCACAGCCAAAATCTTGGGAGGCTTTCTGCACTGCAGACCCACATGAAGAGGTGTATCTGGGCCTATCCTGCCTCAGTATTGATCCAACTTCTATAAAAATGCACAGGGACATAACACCTCTGAGGCTTATTTCTGTCCATGTTTCCATATGTGCTTGAAGACTGCATTAAGGGCCAGACCTCTGAAATAAAAATGAATACATTTTGTGGTGCAGTGAAGTGTCCTAGAATTGTACTTATTGTTACAGACCTAAAAGGAAGGAGAACAGCCTGATAGGTGCCCTCATATACATTTCTTCTGGAACCTGACAGATCAGTCACCAGAGACAACTGCAGACACAGAGAAAAGGGAAGGAGCATTCCCTGAAATAGCCTTGGGGGCTTGGAAAGGGCTTTCAGTGCTGCTCGGGAGGCTGCAGTGGAAGACGTGCCACAGAAGTCATGCTGTGCCTCAAAGGAGGTCACATGAATTAAGGGCAGACCCCTCACCTAAGTGAGGAGGGCAGAGATGGTAAGAGGAGAATCAGATCCCTGTTGGATTCATACAACACACCAGTCAGATGGGACTGGGCTCTCTGCTCGGTCTTAGTCTGACATTCCTTCCATGCTGTTTTCACTTTGCAATAATTAACTCTGTTTTGTGAAGAATATAAGAAAATGCCTCCTCCAAGTGTCTAGGAAAACCAAATGCAAGTGCAATGTAATTACACCTGTCTGCTAGGCAGTTACTGCCCTTACCAGCCCTGAGGGGCTGGCATAGCAGAAAAGGAACACTGGTCATCAGCTTCTCCACACGGCTACTGTGTCCGTGTCCTTGAGCAGCAGAGGAAGCATTTTTGGCTTGCATAAAACCTTCCTCTGGCCTCAACAACCCAGTTAGTGGCTGCTGCCACTGTGGAGGGCAGCCATTCCAGAGGTGCCTTGACTAATACCTGCTGTCAGGGAGGAGGCCACATCCCAGCGGCCACAGCACCAAGCCAGCAGCTCACCTGTGGCTGCGGAGGGCTGGCTCATGCTGCGTCTTCCCCAGAGTCTTACCCAGTCTGCTTGGTGTAAAGGAGAGCTTGGGGTGTTCTAGGCACCCTTTTACCCTCAACTTGAATGGGGCCAGTTGGTGCATGTGGGATTTTAGTGCAGATAGGAGAGCCTTCCTCCAAGGGGCGAGACCTCCTCCCAGCTGCAGCCCTGCACCCAGTCCTGCTACAGCCCTTGGGCTGCTCAGGGTTTTTGGCTCAGATCTCCGTGTGGCCGAGAGGCAGCTCAGGCTCCGGCTGCCACACTCAGCCCAAGGGCGTGCGGGTGCAAGCCCTGAGCAACAGATAAAGCTGTCCTTTAAATCAGGCCTCACAGGGCCTCTCGGAGAGGGGAAAGCCTGCATCCCACTAATTACAGTCTGCAAAATATCTATTTACACTTGGCAAATGTTTAAGAATCTCAAGATATTATAATGAGAACTAATTACTTATTCCACAAACAAGCAAATGTGCTCACAAAGGCTGTTGTCATTTGCTGCTGTGTTGAATTTGACCTAGACTGACCAGAAGAAAAATGAACTGCTGCATCTTTAATGCCAAATAGGATCTATGTGCCTTCTTAAGAATCCATCCAACCTGTTCCAACCAGCATCATTCATAAACAGCTGTTTGCTTTACCACAGCATTTGCTATATAAAATGTTTTCTGTTATGTAGCATCTGCAAGAAGTCACTAATTGTCATTGGTTTGCGCAGTGAGCAATAACACAAGGCACAAAAACCACAGTGATCTCAAATCTATTGGCAAACGACTATTAGCAACCAGTCAGATTTGACAGCTGAACACAGTACATGTTTACATTTTAATAGTGATGGGAAATCACCCATTTGCATCAAGCCCAATATTCCCTTTTCTAGCATATAGTTTTAGTATACTGCACTTACAGTTGAAGGATTTCTCAGCCTATAGAGGCCTTCTGTCTAAAATATTTTAAAAGCAATTCAAATTTTCTTGTTCATAAACAGCCTCTCTACTATGTTTCAGTCAGGTGACTAATGCATGGCCTGTAAAGTAGTTTTACGCACTGCACAAGAGTTCTTAGGGATCCTAGCAACAACTGGGCTTGGGAGAAGGTGTCCATTATATTCAGTGACCTAATATTTATCACACTCGGTAAGCAACACTCATGGCTACTTCATTTAGCTAGTTTATGATACTGAGCTAGTGAACCACACAGTGCCTTATTCACAGCACAGCAGCACTGCCACTTACATTATAAAGGCTATTTCACTGCAGAGTCCCCAGCGTGCACGCAGAATGCTCCCAGTAAAAACGAGCAAGGCCACGCTCTTGTTTGGCCTCCTGCAATTGCTCCTGGTTAAGCTCCCATGCAGCGCTAATAGGCAATGGTAGGAGCTTGGTAAAGCCCCACACAAAGGCCATAGTTTGCTACTATTTGAGCTATGGGTGCAATCCAAAACTAAGGTGCTAGGGAATCAATTGTCCCTTTAGCTCACAGGCAGTGCTGTGGGGAGGCACAGAGGATGCTCCTCAGGCAACAAGGAAGAACTTTGAATTGTCCCTTGCCTTGTACAGAGCCCCTGAAGCCACCCTCCCTTCCTGAGGCCCTGTGCACTGCTAAGCTGGAGGGAGAAGGGGATCCAGCCTTTGGGTGGTGGTAGGGGAATTGTGCACAGCTCCTAAGCCCTGACAGGCTCCTATTTCCTCTCTCCTGGAGTTGTCACCAAGGTTGTCTCTGCAGGAGACCCAGCAAGCCTTGATGGCCTTTCTATGGGGAGGAAAGCAAAGCCAAGCCCACCAAGAAGCAAGGTCACCTCTGCAGGACAATCCCTCTCAGATACCTAGGGCCTGCAAACACATGAATTTCAGTGCTGAAGTCTGTCCCCAGGAGCTAAAAAAGTCAGGAGGTGTCAAAGGAGAGTTGTAGCATCTGCCAGGCAAAGCAGGGCTGGCAGGATGCCCTATTCATCTGCAGCTCCACAGTGAATGAACTAAAGACCTGCAGCTGAAAGAACAAATGGATTGGAGCACGTTCCCAATAAGGAAAAAAGCTCTCCCAGAAACCCCTGGTATTTGGATATCAGAGACTTTCAGATACTGCATCTCAAAGGCAACAGAATCTCATGATTGAAGGGGAAGAACTGAGACTCTGCCTTTTCTTACAGCTGTTTCCCATAACTCACCAGCAGCATCTCTTGAGGCTTCAGCCAGATAGTCCCTAATCAAGCCCTGGTTCTCAAGCAGATATTTATAAATTCAGAATACTGCACTGCAGCAAGAAGTACTGGCATAAACTCCTGTCCATCATCCTCTAATCCACTCCCAACATGGCAATCAATCTTCTTCAAATTCAAATCATCTTAACTAGATTTGCACCTTAAAAAGCATGGTAAGAAACAGGCAATTGAGGAACACAGATCTGTCCTGAAGTTACAGCCGCACATACATTATAGTAAAGGGTTTTCTTTGGTAAAGGTTATTATACTTATAACTATCATCCTTACCATACTCCCCATCTAGACTAGAATATTCATGCAAGAAACAGGCTAAAAAACATTATAAGGTAGCCCTGGTTTAAACGCTTTTCCTTCCCCTCTCATATCCGTGGGTCATATCTGCCCACAGAAGAGTCCTCCAGACTGGGGGACTAGTTCTCTGGGAGGAACCGTAATGATGGAAGAGGCACCCAGAGGCTCTCAGCCATCCTGCACACGTGTCACTGCCCTGAGCATCAGATAGTGTCCCAGGAATAGCTCGATGGTGGCTGGGAAATAAGTGAAGGACTGAACGAGACTTACCCATAGCTGCTCTTTAGCCTGCCTGTACAGTCTGCAGCAGGACAAATATTCCCAAACTCCTACGCTAAGATATTGTCAAACTGGCAGCTTTCTGCTGCACCCCACTATGTATCTGTTTTCACTAAGTAAATGATACTACTGTATTTCATATCAACTCACCAGCAAAAGCCCTAATGCGATTCCAGGGAAGGCATTTCCAATAGAAGATACTGCAGAAAAATTGGATAGAGCTTGCATGTACTTTGTCAAATCAATTTTCTAATCCAGCTCACCAAGCGAGGCTAGCTGGCATTAGAGGAACAACTTGCACTTCAATACACACTGTTAATACTCTTGCTAGGAACTCTGAGAAATGGGGAAAGGAGGTACAGAGAAGAAGACTGCTTGTAAATCTGCTCCTTTAGGCAAAAAGGAGAGGGAGATTTTGACCCCAGAATGGGCAGAAGGGGCAGAGAACACGTAGCTGCTGGTGTGTCTGGGAGTGATGCTGATTCATCCCCTCTGTCAAAGCTCCCCTGGAAATGAGGCCAAAGTTTCTCACTGGGCCTGACATCCCTGGACATTCCCCTCACCGCACACTCACCCCAGCTGCTGCTGCTAGAGAGAATCAAGTGCAAAGGATTTAGAGAGGAGACAAATGCCATGGGCCACATCCAGCACAGAAGAAGCCAAACCACTCAGCTGGGCTGGCCAAAAGCAACAGTGGCTGCACAGTTGTGTTAAATGCTCCAACTCGAGGATTTCCTTGACAGAACACCACTCACCAAGCCTCCAGGGCTCATCAGCAGGCACAACAGAGACATTTCGTAAGCAAGTGAGTGAAAAATGACACAGCACTTCCAGCCATATCACCTCCAGGTCCCCTCTAAGCTGAAATCAATGCAATTGCACTCATGTTAACAGAAGGCAGAACCAGGAAAATTCCTCTAAAGGTGACTTGCGATAAGACTCTTGGAAACAATATAGCTTTATATATATAGCAAGTTGATGCTCAGTTTAGGTTTCTTCTAAGATACAAAATTAATAAATCCAATTAATACAAAAATAGGTGACACTTATGAGGGCTATTACTCAAGACCAGTCATTCCATGACAGTTCATTTCCCTGACAGCAGAAATTCTTCTCCCAGAAAGCAGCCTTGAAAGGCATTTATGAACAAGGAGATTTGCTCCAGTACTGAGCAAAACCGTTAAATAATGCACATTTGCAGTGGCAGGGTGTATGCCCTAGGTCATCATTACTTTAATATCAGTACCTTTCCCTTTCTAATTTAAAGGAATCCTTACAATTATTGTTGATCCATCAAAGTTGGCAGAAATGTTTGAAGCCCTGGATGCACAAAAGTTGATTTATAGAACACTTTAAAAAATGTCAAATGCAAATATTCATCAGGCTGCTATATAGTAAACTCTTTCATTTTAATTGCTATTTCAGCTATTCTAGTCAACCAATTTAAACTTCTAATGGGAACAAGCTAGTTGGTCGTATTCCAGCTATACTTCTCCTAGAAACAATAGGATTTTCCCCCAAGTTCAGGCTATAGCGTAAGCTGCAAAGCAAGTCTGGCTGCACCCTGACCCTCCAGAAAGACTCTGGAGACTTCTAGGGCTGTTGCTCCCTGCTGTGGGGACTCTGTGCCAGGAGTTCAGAGTCTTCAGACAGCATCCTGTAGAGCCCTGCTTCAACCAGTCTGTAACACGCATCCCTTCCATTGAATCACAACTTCAGCAGACCAAAATATAAAGGACCATGAGATTAGCAGGGACAGGATACTTTAGCCATTTACCATATATTATTTAAGTGGGATGCAACACAGACATAGTTTAAGGTCTGTACCCATGGCCAGAGTTGCAAGAAAAAAAATCAGGAAATTCAGGGATGTGTACAGTTTTGCTGACTCAGACCATCCATGAGGCCTATTTGACAAGCCTCATGTCCTATAATGCTTGCCAGCAGCATTCCAGAGGAGAAATCCCTTGCAGCTGGAGAAGGACTTGCTTTTGAAGAGCAGCCCTGCATAGGCAAGTAGTTCTTTCTGGAGCAGCTGGTTCCAGTGGCAGGAACAGAAACAGCTCTCCAGGGCCTCTAAAGAAGAAGGCAGGTCAAACAGGCAGGACTAACTACAGGAGCCTCATTCCAGGCAGATCTGAAAACTCCAGAGTGCCGAGAAGTCCATCCGGCCCACAGGCAGAGCTGGGAACATTTGCTTCCCAGGAAGTCCTGCTCTGGATGGGATCCCACTTACTGAAGAGACAATTACCTCATCCAGACCGCTCTGATTTCAGCTCTTTTCAACTGGAGTTCAAATTTAAAACACGTAGGCACCATAAGCTGGGACGAGGAACAAAATGTTTCTCTCCAGATCCCATCCCACCCTTCTCACTTATTTGTCACCAAGACAGAAAAGTGAAAAAAGGGAAAAGGAAAATAAGGAGGTGGGGGTGTGGGAGGTATTCATTTTTTCCTCAAATGCACATTTTTCTTATTAAAAGTACACTTGACACATGACAATAAGGTCATTTTCCATCAAAACTGGCTCTTGCTGTATATCTGCTGCAAGAAGATTGGCAAAGGGTTGCCAGAGACCATGTAACCCCAGATGTCTGGATCTGAGGACTTAATGTCCCTGTCTCTGGGGCACTGGGAGACAGCATGTCCCTTAGTTAGGAGCAAGGCAACATGCTCCTCTCAGCACAAGAGGCTCTCTGAAGGCCCCAGCTTCAGTGGTTCTCTTTCAGTTTCTTGTACTCCATTAGAGGAATCGCATTGCCACGTGCTTGCCAAGCAGTTGCCGCTCTGAACAAACGCTCTACGCTGCCGTTACATCTTAATGACCTGTGTTTCTGTCTCCACAGCAAACATCTTGACAGTCATCATCCTCTCCCAGCTCGTTGCTCGCAGGCAGAAGTCCTCCTATAACTACCTTCTAGCTCTAGCTGCTGCTGACATCCTGGTTCTGTTCTTCATCGTTTTTGTTGACTTTCTCATGGAAGACTTTATCTTAAACAAACAGATGCCTCAGGTACTGGACAAAGTAATCGAGGTCTTGGAGTTTTCTTCCATCCACACCTCCATTTGGATTACTGTCCCACTAACAATAGATAGGTACATAGCTGTGTGCCATCCGCTGCGGTATCACACAGTCTCCTACCCTGCTCGCACTCGAAAAGTCATCGTAAGTGTCTATATCACCTGCTTTTTGACCAGCATTCCCTATTACTGGTGGCCCAACATCTGGATCGAAGACTACATAAGCACATCAATGCATCATGTCCTCATCTGGGTCCACTGCTTTACCGTTTACTTGGTGCCCTGCTCCATCTTCTTCATTCTCAATTCTATCATCGTGTACAAGCTGCGGCGGAAGAGCAATTTCCGCCTGAGAGGGTACTCCACAGGGAAAACAACAGCCATTCTGTTTACTATAACTTCTATTTTTGCCATACTTTGGGCACCAAGAATAATCATGATATTGTATCACCTCTACGTATCGCCTATACACAACAGCTGGGTGGTGCACATCGTGTCGGACATTGCCAACATGCTAGCACTGCTGAACACTGCAATTAATTTCTTCCTCTACTGTTTTATTAGCAAAAGATTTCGCACAATGGCAGCTGCCACACTGAAGGCCTTCTTTAAGTGTCAAAAGCAACCTGTGCAATTCTATACAAACCATAACTTTTCAATAACAAGTAGCCCTTGGATTTCCCCTGCCAATTCTCATTGCATCAAAATGCTTGTTTACCAGTATGATAAGAACGGAAAGCCTATAAAAATATCACCATGAAAAGGACAATTGGTGGAGTTTCTGGGTGCAATTACTTTTCAAGTGGTTACATCTTCAGGATGTAATTTGCTGAAATGGCTGTTTTAAAGAGTGGTCATTTGATTTCATTTCCTTAGGAGACTGAGGGAAGATCAGACTGAGAAGGGAATAGGAGCACTTGATTGAGAAGCGACAGCGAGAAGGCAGATGCCTCCATCTCTTACACAGCATTTTGAATGTGCTTTGGAGTTCAAGTCTTAGTGTTCAGTCACACTCAAATGTTTTAGATTCAAGCACCAGTGCAGTCCAGAGTCAGCAGAGGAGGGAAGCCACAACAGTGTTTAATTACAACCATTTAAAAGACCAAAAACTAAACCAACAAAAAAGATCTTACTTGACCATGTAAGTCCATTACTGACAGAGCAAATGGATGCTTTTATGTACTGTGGAAGGTGCCATTCCTATTGTGTGCACTTGCTGAAAATGATGTTTTTTCTGACATTAAACATTGCCACACACAGACTCCTGTCAAGAGCTTTTTGCAACAGGCAGTCTATGAGACCCTGGAACTGTGACAAGATCTTTTTGGCTCATTTGAACAAGGCTCGAGGACTGATATTTTACCTGTTAGAGCCTTGGCATAGAAAGCAATCCCACAAGCTGCCAAAATGTGTGTGTTTTAAGTTGTTAGTTACCGAAGACTGAAACCAAGTCAGAGCAGCTGGAGGGAGGGAGAGAGGGAGGTTTCTAGAGCCAAGAACAAAAGCAAAATATTTTCCCAGCTATTTCAGTTATGGTGTCTAAAGACTTTCAAGTGCGAGGCCAAATCCTGCCTGGTACAAAGCTCCCACTGAACCCAGTCCTGCGAGGTTTGGAGTGATTACAGCCTTCAGATCCCTTCTTAATCAGCAGAGATACTCAGTCACGCCACATGTTCCAACCTTTAGGAATTATATATATACAAAAACTCAACCTCAGACTTTGTCCTGACAGATTATGCCATCCTATTGCAGATTTGACATTTAGCCATTAAAAAAACAATTTGTGAAGGAGAAAACATTAAATGCCCAGCCACAGTACAAACATTGACCGGCTTGGACTGAGCCTTTTAAATATTTATCTTATTTAAAGAAGCTTAACTTCTCTCACACTCAGAAACAGCATCTCAGTAATGCTGAGTGTAGGAAATGTGGAGAGGAGAGCATTCACTTGCTTCCTCTCCTTTTGGACCTTGCTATGTGGTCTCTCAAAACACGTTTCTTTTACTCTTGGTGGGTAAACATCCCACTGCCACTTTGGTGGGATCTGAGGGCTGAAGCATCTCACAAACCCCTGGACACCCCCAGTTTTGGTGTGTTATTGCCTCTTAAAAACACCAAGCCTGCACATGTCCCGTGGGGCACAAAAGCCTAATTACTTTTTGCCACGAATGTTGCATTTGCAAAACTACCTGGTACTGGTGTTAACATGTGAGCAAAACCCAGGCGAAACTCAAGCCTACCCTAACCAGGAGGGACGGTGCCAGCAGGACACCAGACAGCGCAGGGCCAGCCCGGCTCGCGCGCGGAGAGCGAGGAGCTGCTGCCGGCTCCTCTCTGCACCCTTGGACCTCGCCGCTGCTCCGCCTGGGACAGGGCACAGCTGGAAGGAAACGGGAGCCGAGGGGAAGAGTTGGCCCTTCCCAAGGTGGCCGTCCAGAGGAGCCCAAATCTCCCCCAATTCAAAGGGAAACAACATCCTCATCTCCCAGGCTGCTCGGCCCTGGAATCTCAACAGAACGGCACACTTACTTGCAATAATAAGGCATGAAAGGGATGCTTGGCCCTTCTGTATGTCACAGCAAGGGTAAAATTATTACTCCCTCCACTCTTGTTTTAGCTAAATTTAGTTTTGTGGCCATGCCTTCTGCCCTGCTCTCAGAAACCTCTGTCTATTCTTTCTTTGTAAATTGACAGCAACCAAAGTTACCTTACAAAAAAGGTACTGTATGTTTCATTGAGGAAAACACTGTATTTATATCTTATTTTTATTCTAAATTTGTTATGAGGAATGCTAGTCTAAGTTACATGTGAATGAGTCTGAAGTGCAATATATCTATATAGATAAGTGGTTCATTTTTGAGAATGTATCTATTGCAAAATTATTTATACAAGAAATTCACTATTCTACTTAACACAATAGTAACCTTACAGACAATAGTGAATGTTTAGGGCTTTTATTTATTAAGAATGAATCAAGTGCATGGCATATGGTGCCATACACATGGTGTGACTTTTTTGTAATACAATTATTTATCCTGCTAACTAGCAGTGTCATCTACTTTTTCCTGTCCTGATGATATATTTTTGTAAATTGTCATATTTAAAAATAAAATCTTTGTGTGTGAATATTTTATTTCCACCTAGAAATAACCCATTGAATTATTGCAACTTCATTTGACAAAGAACCCGCAACCTTTTCCTTTGTCATTTTAGAAATGACGTGGTGCAATTTTCACATACAGTTAACTGGTCATTTCATTTGTGATCACTTAGGGCGTTAAGAGGCTCTTCCAAAGCCCCTTGAAGTCAAAGGGAAGGTTGCTTGTGGGTTCTGTGGTTTGTTTTTCAAACCACCATCAATTTAAGAGGGCTTTGGAGCAAGCCGTATCTTGTTAACAAACATTTGAAGCCTTCTTAGGGACCAGTCCGGGAAAATAAAGCCTTGACTTTCTAGTCTGCCATATGGGAGCTGCTTTGATAACACTTGCCTTATTTTTGGTTTTGTGAAGCATCTTGCAATGACTGTTGCTACCTAGCCAGTGTCTTGCTTGTATTATTTGTACCTCCTAAGTTTCCAATGGTTTAAAAACTTAACCAAGCACATGCAGTATCATTATTTAGGGAAGAATATCCTGGAGACAAAACCATCTTTGTTGGAGAGATGGTATTTTGTGCTCTAATTTATATTTCAAATATCTGCAATTAGAAGAAATAAGCTGTGAATGGACCATCTTACAATTACTTTTAGGTGTATGTCCTTGAAGACCACAGCTAGGAACAAAATACTTTTTAGATGAGTTGGTGGTATATAAAATTAACACCTATCACCTATTTAAATTGTGAATATTGATATTTTCATAAGTAGACAATATATTGTGTTTGACAGACTTGTTTGTATTATAATAAATTATGAGATGATGCATAACTTATCACAGTGTTTGGAGCTATTGTGTTTGTCTTATCAATTTTTATGATATACTACAAATGAAACCTGCCCTTGCAACTATTACTCAGCAAAACAAGACCTTGAAATACAGGTCCTCACTCGTGTGCCCAAATAAATCTCAGAAATACAATGATTACTGGCCCAGTAATTCATTCGCTTCATTCTGAACCCCAAGTCTCTGCTGCTGTAAATTAAATTTACCCTTTAAAGTCAATAACTCCTGTTCCAAGCCTCAGTGCAAGGCTTGAGCCACAGAGATCACCAACACCTCTCCACTGTGGGTACAACACCCTGCAGATGCCAACGAGCCACTAGCACCATGTGGAATTTCCAACCTAAGCAACATTTTGGGAACAAGCTCCTAGCTATTACTGCCTGGAGAAGTAATAGTATATTAAATAATAGTATATTAAAACTATATTTTAAAGAGTTAAAGCAGAGACCAAAAGTAGAGAAAGGACTGATAGGAAAAGATCTAGAGATTGATAAATGCAAAGATAAAGAAGTTACCATTTAACAAGTTCACATAGAACTTTTATAAAATATCCATTAGCAAAAGGTTCTTCAATCACATAAAACCAGGAACAAAGGTATAAAAAATTTGAGGTTTGTTCTTGAGTGGCCAGTGAGAAATGAACTAGATGTTTGTACAACGGGTGGCTTTTGGGTCACAGCGTGCAACACGGGTCATCACGGCACCCCGACACCAAGGCAGATGAGGGAACAGTGAGGGATGCTCAACCAAACAAGCCACCATAGTAGCAGAGCCGGAAGCCCATCTAGCCCCTTCCCAAGCCCCCAGTGGTCCCGTGTGGGAGCCAGGCTGCCCCGAACAGCCACCGCACTCGTGTACTTGAGAAAGGACAAGGCGATCCCAGCTATTCCAGGCCTGTGCACCAGACCTCAGCAGTACCAAAGACTCGGAACAAATTTTGAGGGACATCACTGAAGCGAGAAAAAGCAGTAGGAAGGGGCCAGTGTCAAAATGAACAGTGTCAGATTTGAGGGAGCTTATCGGAGAGATGCTCCTTATGGAGGGAGCTCGGCATCACTCGGTCTCAATACTGTCATGAACAGCTACAGCATGAAAACTAACCCATGAAGGGTACACATTGGTTTAAAAGGGCTCTGTAGCACCAGGGGACTGAAGAAAAGCTCTTTCAACATGGATGACCTTGAAGATTCGCATGATAAAAATACATGAATTCAGCAGTATGAGTGCAAGTTTCTCCACTTGTCTGCTGTAACAATACACAGGCTATGAAACCTCGGCAGCTGGAAACAATGGGGAGCTCAGCTGGGCCTGCTGGACCTCAGCGATGAGTCACCAACATAGTCCAGCTGAGAAAAATGCCAGGCTGCAATCACAAAAGCATCTCTGAAGTCCCAGCATAACCTTAGTATTTGCATATTCCTGAATACGCAGATATATCGGAGGATAAATTGCAGTAACTAAGGAAGAACTTGATAAAGAAACAGAGCTGCAACAGAACTAGGTGGTTATGAACTTGCTACAGGTAGATTTAGGCTGAAAGTAGTAGATATTCTCTAGCTACCAAAGCAGGGAGCATCTACCAAGGCTTTTGTGTCATCCCAGACCTCCCCTGAGCTTTTAAATGAAGTTCACTGTTTACAAGCTGGTTTATGAGATGAGGCTGACAGCAGAACAGGATGGGACCTCAGCAGTGGTAGCCACAGCCCCACAGGATGGTCCCACAGCCCTGTGTCCTCCAACACTTCCTCAGTGGCTCTAAGGACATCAGAGGAGGCCTCTGAGGCCACCAGCCCACTTGGGCTGCTGCTGCAATATCCACACCAAGAGCCTTGAAATCCACTGGTTGCTTGTCAGAGCAATGCCTGCAGCAGCCACAATTAATTCGGAAGCAATCACGAGGAACAGCACCAAGGGGGGCACCACCGCTAACACATTCCCTGCTGAACTCGCACCGACTTCTGTGCTAGCTGCTCAGTTCTTCAAAGATCTCTTTAAACTCACCAAGGGAAGTAGAATGAAAAGCAGCCTCCCAGAGACTTGAGCTGTTAAATAATAATCCCACCATTGGCAGCCAGGCTGCCTTTGTGAGACCTGCCATTAGGGCAGCAGGCAATTAATCCCCCGAGCTGCCAGACACAACAAGGGGCTTGAAAGACTCCAGCCTTTGGTGATAAACAGGCATTGCAAATGAATTTACTATTAACCTGCCACAGTGGACCAGAGAAATAAACATTTATTTATAATTACAAAATTGTGTTCAAAATAATAGAAGCTCAAGCTTTCCTACCTTATAGGTCAAGCTAAAAGTCCTGCTCCATGAATCTCACCCTCAATAGTTTTTGCCTGCAGTTCATCTCCTCTGTTTAGTCTGCCTAAAGTATTATATTGAATATATATTGAATATATTGAATATTGCAGTGACTAGAGACTAGTTTGCTGTAACACTGCTGTGGTACCAACAGCCTTCAGCTGAGTAGGGCAGCTCTCTCCAGTGCTGTGCAAAGATTAATGCAACTGCCACTAGCCTGCAGATTTGGCAGCCTGGCCAGCCAAGAAAGACCAGGAATGGGAGAGAAGGTGTATTCTTACTATGCCCATCCTACACAATGAGAATAAGTCTCAGAGCTGTCAATTCACTCCACCAAAGCCCCAAGGGCCTGCACAGCACCTGTGGGGACAGCCCCAGCTTGATGCACCCAACCCCTCTGCACAAGAGCCCTTGGATTGAGGTGGACGTTTTCCTGCTGAACTTCCCAACCCAGACACATTGACCTCAGGATAACCAGACCTTCCAAGAGCAGCGACAGGATTATCAGCATTCACCCTTCAGACGTGAACGTCCCCACAGACACAGGATGGGTGGTTCCCAGCGGTACCTTCTCAAGTCATGCTCATTTTTACAGGGTGACTAATGGAGTTGCACCAACCTCTCGGCTTTGTCCCACAGACATGGGCCCCCATTGCTGCTGTGGTGCTTCTGGGACAGACAAATACAGGACAAATCCCAAGGCACTCTGTTCATGAGCAGATCCATCAGAGCTGGTGGCTGCCTATGACAAATCACAGGTGACTGGGGCACTTCGGATCAGGCGCAAGAAAAATCATACTTGAATGCAACCAGATCGTTCATTTTGGCAGAGGCCAATCAAAACTGCCTTCAGTAGAGAACATTTTCCCTGATTTTCTTCTGCGCTTGAGGGAAAACCCCCATGCCCTTCAAAGAAGGGAAAAGGACACACGTGCTTTTTTCTTTTTCTCTTTTTTTAATCTACTTAGCACTTCAGCAAAAAGCTTTAGCTAATTGAATTGCAGGCTGTTTCGACAAAGGGATAATTATGCATGATAATATAGAAGCAACAAAGGAGGAAATGTCTTTTAGCTGTGTTGCTTGAGGGCTTAATTTAAACAAAACACAACCACCCCCTGTCACATGTGGATCCTAAACAGGCCCTACCCAACCAGGATGGGTGGCATTAGATGGCAAAAGCTTTGTGCACATTCCCTGCGAGATGAGCGGCGCAGGCAGGCAGAGCTGAGCCGTGCTGCACAGCAAGCTCTGCTTCACCATGAGCCCCGTTCAGCCTAACGGGGCATTTCCTTGGAGCCTCAAGCCCTGCTCCTACCTCCCGCCTTGTTCCCCATCACCTGCCTTCCGTGCTTCCCTCCTTGGCCTCCCATGCTCAATGCCCAGGGCCTGGCCACCCCACTCCTGGGACACTGCCTGGGTGTTGCTAAATGACACAGTTTCAAGCCAAGGAAGTGTGCAAGTTTAGGGAGATGCTGCTGAGAGTGACTGCTTGTTTGGAGGCCTAAAGCACAGGGTAGAAATCAGTTCCAGAGGTGAGACTGAGGTTTCCAAGGCCAAGAAATGCTGCTACCTTTAGAACAAATTGTAGATGTCAGATGAATCACATCAGCTGGCCAAGCAGTCTTTGTCAAATGGCATCTATTGTTATTTACCACAAATATTGTGTTTACACAGGGGGAAAACAGCTGGGAGCTGCTTTACAGATTACACCTGAGCCTGCCTAGGGAAAGGACAGTCTAAGCAACAGAAGTTCCAGTCTCTGCCTCCTGATACATGCAGATAGATAGAAGTGTTCAATGCAGTAACAACGGTCAGTGCTTGGCATGCGATACGTGGAGGCGGCTGCGGCACGAGCAGCCCCAGGGCACACGACACAGAGGTGCCCTCCTCCCGAGGGTCTTCACAAGCACCACGAGCACAGCAGCAAACAAGGCGTCTTATAGATGCCTTTACTGCAGAGGATGTCCCAGAGACAGCTGGCAACAGCTGTCCACAGCTGGTCAGCTATTCCACAGGCACACATGTAATACACCAATTTTCACCGAAGCTGCTATCGCGCTGCGTGACCTTGGCTGCGAGGGCACAGGGGCAGATGCTGGCAACCATCAGCATTAAAGCCCAGCAGCCATCACGGGAAGGCTCTGCCTGGCAACGCCCATCTCAGAGCAGGACTACAAAGTGGGGCTGGAAGTGCTGGGAGGGCAGCAGCGTTTGGAGGGGAAGGGAAAGATCACCCACGGATCAGCCACCCAAGAGACCGCTCTATATGAGCAACTGCATCGGTGATAGAGAGGAGAGCAAACAGGAACGAATGAAGTTTGCACTGCTGGGAATTATCAAAAGCCGAGAAAACAGTACAAGGGAATCCATGGCCAGAAAACAGTAGTCACTTTGCTGAACTGAAGCTCATATACTAGTATGTAAGCGTAAATAATAGATACTGTAATATCTCAAAAGCATCAATTTGGGTCTGCAGGAGGGAGTAATCCAGGAGGCACAAAGGCAAGAACTGAGCTACCATGGTACCGAGCAACAGAAAGGCCCTTTTCCTCTGGACCACAACCTCCAAGGGATCCCCTCCTGCGCAGGGAGCTGGTAGGAAGAGGGAACAGCAGAGGAGTCTCCAGCGGCTCCCGCCCCTCGGCCGGGGGACTAGGGCACTCAGCGGGGGCTGCCTTAAAAGCTCCTCCAGAGCAGCCAGCGAAGCTACCGTGGCTTGGTAGCTATAGCAATGAATGAGCTGGAGAATCGATAGGTGCAATTATAATGAATAAAACTGCTGGGGTTAACCAGGCAGCCCTGAGACCCAAGCCTGGTACTTGCTGCTGCTGGTCCTTTTGCTGCTTGGGAAGGAAGGTGTCCTGTTTATTTATTCATTCCCATCTTCCCTCTGACTTTAAATCTTTTACCTCCCTTCTGACTGAGCTCGTGCCCCCTCAGTTCTGGATATATACGGGTATAGGAAGCCTTGGCTTTGGACAGTGCTGGAAATAGTCACCTCACCTGCTACCAAATAAATATCCCTGCACAATTGAGGATCTCAAGCTCTCATCTTGCAGGGCTCCTCAAGGTCACCTTGGGATCGCTGTTCCATATTTATCGCTAAGCTCTTCCCATTTTTCTGGTTCCTATTTACCCAGCTGTGGACACAGCCCAGCCAGCCCCCAGCCCAGGCTCACGCTGCTGCTCCAAGCCCTGCTCATCTGCCCAGGGCAGGGAGCTGCCCAGGCTACACAGCCCCAGGAGAAACACACACTGCCACATTAATTGTAAGGGCCTGGGAGTAATCAAAGACACTAAGTGCATCACTCAATAAAGGGAGAGCCTGAAGCTCCCCCATAGCCACCCTGTGCTTGCCAAGGCTGGAGCACACAGCAGTGACTGCAGCATGCCAAGCTGCTCTGCTCCAGAGCATGACTCTGCCACAGTCTGATAGGTAAAGGCCGTGCCAGATAAGACAATTCATCAATGCTGCTCAAGTATTTTAAGCAAAAAGAGGACAATAAATCACTCCCCACTCAGATCTCTCTGCACTAGTTACCCTCCATGGAGCAGCAAGGAGAAACACCTAATAGGCTTCCTTTTCTTATTTTTTTTAACAGCAGGGTTTATCATCATCTCCTCCCTGTCAAAGTCTTGGGTAGGAAGCTGAGGACAAGTTATGTTTTCTCTGCAGTGAGTCAGGACAGCTCATCCATAGTCATGTCCACTTACAAAGCTCTTAGATTTATACCAGAAAGATCAAGTTGAAGTGGTGGAGACTCTGCCCCAAGTACCTTCCTGGTGCCCTCTCCTGCAAGAGACCAGCAGGACCCACCTGGAAACACCCAGGGCTGCTCTTGCCAACCCAGAGGAATTGCCTGGCTCTGCTCCCATGCCCCCTTCCCAGCTGCTCTCTGCCAGGCTCCCTCAACAGCCCTCACACCATCCTCAACATCAGCCTTGGTGCAGGACAGCTCAGTCCCCTGTGCAGGCAGGTACCACTGGCCACCAAAGTGCTGAGCTTCAAGTTTACAAGGCCCAGGATAGCACAAGATGTCTTTGCTTTTAGATCCCATTGCAAACCAAAAACTTGTGGCAAAATTTGTGAGGAAACACAAAATAAATTTTAAGGAGAGAGGAACATCACTGAAAGGTTTGATCTGTATCACACGTCCAGGAAGTTTCAACAAAACCCACTGCTGACACAAGGAATACCTGCCTTTGGGAGTCTGGGTTTGATGATGCTCCACTCTATATTAAAAACATTCATAAACCTAATTGTGAAGGGTTTGTGCTGAACGCCTTCAAGAAATGAGTCACATGCAATGGCTAGAATGAGGGGCAGCTGGAGAACCTGAATGCTTTCTTTTATGACAAAGCATATAAAATTTCATACAATAGCTTATCTCCGCTACCTGCCCTTTATAGTTTGCTCTTTTCAGGTTTATAGGGATCTAAGCACAGACTGTAGCAACGCTCCTGTGCTGACACACGGGCATTTTCTGCTCAAGCAAACTGAAGAGATATCATTATCAGAATGAGCTCGACTCACAAAACAACGTGGGTCCAGACCCAATCTCCGGCCGCTCTCCAACCCCAGGGCACCTGGGTCTCACGGGCACTGCTGCCCAGCGCCGCAGACACAACCACATCCCGGAGCGCGGCTGGACAGTGGCTGCGACTCGAGGCATTGCAGACCCGGCTCGAGCTCAAAGCTTCCCTTCCCACAAGCATTCCCAGGGAAACAGCAGTGTTTACAGCAGTTATTACCTTAATGTCACTGTTAACATTTGAGCTTCCATATTCACAAGGCTGCCAAAGCCTAATTGAATTTTCACTTTAAAAAATAAAACCCTTTCCCCATTCCTACATTAGATACATTCAGGTAATTAACTCTTTTCAGAAGATAAGATTGCAAGGCAGGCTTGGAAAAAAGCTCTTTCGCTCTTTTTCTTCTAGTCTCTGTCTAATGTCTGAGAGCAGGTTTTATAGCTTTAGTACATTCATCTCCAAGAACATTTAATTATTAAATATATTCAACAAAACTCTCTATTCTCATATGTGCAACAAGAGGTTGAACATCTAAAATTTACATTACATGTATATTCTAGTAACTTTTTTGAAAACAAATCAGTATAAACTTTGCTTTAAAAGGCTTCATTATATCTTTTGTTTAACAAGCAAAGCTCCATGCTTGGTTTACACCATATTCTCTTCCTGTCTCCGTAGCCACCATTCTGCCCAGCCTGCCAGATACCCTTCCCACTTAACAAGCAACACATCAAACCCACAGCTAGGCTCATATCTCAGCACCTTCCCTCAGCGCCCATTTCTCTGTCAATTCACTGGCCCACAAGGGGAAATGCAAATCTCTTCCCTGTTAATCACTTATCTCAGTAGGTTTAGATGAGGAAAATGCAACTACCCTTTGCAGTGTTAGAGAAGGTATTGACTCAAAAACCTCGTGGGACATGAGGATACAGAAGTCTCAAGCAGCTCTAACATTACAAGGAAAGTGGGTATAAATTAATTTAGCCACGGCTTGTGGAACCCACACACCAACCTCTTGCCCATTGAAGCCACCATCTGAACAGAGGCTCCCACAGAGGCAATTCCCATCCTGCAACGCCCATCTCCACAGTCAGCAACCTCAGTCCCATCTGCCACCTCAGGCTCGTTGGCAAGATTTTTGATCCAATTCAAAATGCAAGAGTTCAAAAATACAAACCGCTATTTCTGGTAACCTCTCAGAAAAGTAGTGGATGATCAGAAGAATCTTTATTGGTCCAAAATATCTCAGAAGCAGCTTTTTGGGATCAGCTCTTCAACTTGCACACATTTGCCAAGACATCTGCATTTCACAATTTCAAAACCCAACCTTACTTTCATGTAAGTAAATAAGGAGGAACTGAAGGCTGAATTAACACAATACCAAACAAAGGACACACTGACATCTGCAGCTACAATCACACTTTGTGAACAAGGTTTATAATGAACCACACACACGGCTGTGGTTTAGTTGGCCAGGTGAGTCTCTGGGCAGGTATGGGGATTTGCTTGATTTCTTGGGCCAGGATAGTTGCTCTTCACAAATGTGGCTACTCTCATCAACATTTTATGAATACTCTGCTTCAAGAACTGCATTGATCTGGAAATTTGCAGTAAGACCTACTGCAAACAGATGAAACCACATTAAACAGCCACATTAAAGTACATGATTTCCAAAAGAATCTGCTACCCTTTTATCAAGGAGCCCCAAAAAACACAGACTTTACATGCAGAGACAGCTGTGCTAAGGTCTGTGCTACTGGAGAGCTCTCCCAGGCAGAACAAGGCTCCAGCCACCGATGTGGCTCACCTGGGACAAGTTTCTATGACAAAAGCATTTGATCCTGCAGCTAAACTGCAGAAGTAGCAACATTCCTCAATGACTTAAAGACCCAGGAACTAGAAATCTGCCTGTCTTCAAGGAACATGCGCTGACATCCAGGTCAGCAATTTGGGTCACGCTGGCCTTGTTACATTGCTCTCTACTAATCAGTAATGAGAAGCCAGCTCTAGAGCACCGGGGCCTTGATATGCCACAAACCAGGTCAGTAACAAGAAGATGCCAAGAGCTCTGTGCTACAATTTTTGCACTGAATACATGTAAAAGATGAATATGAAACACTACAAGAATTTGCAAATGAACCACAGGCCACTGACTGCAAAAAGGAACCCAGCACCATAAAATCCCAGAGATGAGAACACTGTAGCTTTCAAAGATGACTATTAACACATCGGTAAAAGACTTACCATCTCATAAGGTTTTTCTTTCAGGGACATCAAGTCCCAAACAAACAGCATTTGAGCACAAAAATAAGGTTCATAATGCTTAATATATTAACATATCTCTATGCTCATCAAGAAATTCAAGGGCTCTAACTGCAGTTTTAGCAAATTAGTAAGGTAATTAGTTAGTTCTCACCCTTGGTAACGTAGAGTGCTTGGGTTTTATTGCACCCAGATAAAAGCACTGAGGAGACCTCAGCTGCCCTGGCACACAGCAAGCCATAATCCCTCCTGCTGCTGCTGACCAGGGGAAGGATGGAAAAATCCAGGTGAACCAAGGAGGTCAGTTGTCCTTAGGTAACCACCTGCCATCAAAAGGGGGTGACTGAACAATTAATTTCCACCCTTATTTTTAGAAACAAAACTTTCTGGATACAATAGACATTTTCTCAATTCCAGGCACTGATACTTCAGTGTAATTGTATCACTGTGAACAGCTCGTGGGGAAAAGAGAAGCAACATCCCGCAGCGAGTTTGTCAGGTAACTAGGACCAGAGCAAGTTCTCTGTGCTATTGCCATGTGAGAAATGAGAAAGGAAGATCAACAAACAGGTGTCGGGCAGGGAATTTAGGTTTCCAATCTCAGGTCTCAGCTCTGTCATAGACTTATTAAGCAACCTCGAGGACATCCCTTAATCTCCCTCTTCCTCATCTCTACAAGCAGGAACTCACCTCACCCATTGCTTCACAGCAGCCTCTTAGGACACTAATATTTTCTTCACATACTCAAGTATTTCACTTTAAGAGTGAAGTACCATAGATAATGAAAAACAGGCAGGAAATTTTGTTGAATTAAGTCTATTGATCATCAGCAACTTGGCTTCCTGGCTTCTCAGAGCATTTAAGGAGCTCTAGTGTTGTTGCTTATCGCTGATATCCCTGACTGTTTTCTCAGATTTTCCCTTAAATTATAATAATTTGATGAACTACCTACAGAGTAGGGGCCGCTTCCCAAAGGGGGAACTTGACTGACTTTTAACAAGATAAATAGATATTTGAGCAATGTATAACAGACATTTGAAAATTGTTTCTGTGGATGTTTCCAGACAGACGTGTGACCATCCTGGAAATTTTTCTTTCAGCCACATTCTAGTCATCTTTCTCATTATATTTTTGTTGCCTATGTGAACCCCCTGCCAGGTGATTATTTAGAAGTAGGTACTTACACCAAAGCCTGCTGCTACTAATAGGACCTTTCCTCCAAATAAGTGTCCTAAAGTTTTGTGAAATCAAGGGACAGATCTGTGGTTTAAGCACTCAGAAATCATATCAGTAGGAGAGGCAGAAGCGGGAGGAGTTGGATTAGCTGATGTAAAGGAAAGCACAGGGCTTCCCATCAGAGCCTGGGATACTGCACTCCAGAACCAGCACGGGCTACCTACTGCTCTCCAGCACAAATTTAGGGAGTCTGCTGGCATTTCTAAGCCTTCTTGGCTCCCATGTCCTTCCATCACACCCCACATGTACTTCAGTAGAAGCCAAGCAGAGACCTGGCAGTCCAGCATGAGGTGAGTGACCCACAAGTGAACACAGGACCACGAGCTCAGCCAGGACAGGAGCTCGTGCAGCTCCAGCACCCAGGTCCCCTCAGCATCACACCTTACCCAAAGACAAAACCACCAACTTTCCACAGCTCAACAAGCTACCAGCAGCCATTTGACTCCATGCTTGGCCCAAGTCTCTTCTAACACTGCTGCACTAACTCACAGCATCAGCAAGAGGCTTAAGCTAACCAGCTTTACTCCATGCATGACAAGCTTGCTGACAATTACAATGTACATACATATGTGTCTATATACATAAAAACACTATAAAGCATTATGGTGTCAACACCCCTGTCAGTGATTGCTACCAAGATGGTCCAATTTGAGACAGTCATGTTGTAGATTTTATTCATCCACATCCCGCTTGCAGCTTAGTGACCTAAAGAAAGGGCCCAGATGGTACTTCTGGCAGTATTTTATTTGCTATGCCTGAAAAGAGCACGCAGACACTGAGTTAATAAAACTAGCTGCTAGACCAGAAGGGTTAACAGTTCATCTAGAAAGATTAATTTATTCTCAAAACCCATTCTGTTGTCACTTAACAAGGAAAAAAAGTTAAGCACTGTAAAATGACAGCAATAATTGCATTTCCTTAAGGACGTGTCTGGCAGGAGGTCGCTATCTGTTTCACGAAGTACGTGACCATGATACCGTCATTTTGACAGCATTAATGTATGCAGCCATTAATCTTAGAAGTTAAAAACCCATAAATCTGTTAAACCCCCTGTCATTGATTAGGAATTACATTACCACAATACACAGAAGCCTTTTAATTTTGTTTTTTTTCCAAAATGAATAAACAGATCTGCTCAGTTTATCTTCTCCTATGCTACAGTGATAAAGGGCAAATCCATTTCATGGCTATGCATCATTGTTTGGGAACAAAAATCATACCTAGGAAGGTTAGGAGAAGGGGAATGAGGAGGAAAGGTTTACAAGGATGTAATTTAGACTAAACACTATCACTTTTCAAGGGTATTAAACACTTTGGCAAAATTCAAACCCTGAATGTTGCGAGTGTTTATCCATGTGGCTGATTTCAATCCAGCAAATAATCCAGCAGGCTTCCTCACATGAGCAAGATGTGCATGTTTACTGTGTTGGATCTTTATTCATTTGCCAAGTCTCCCTTCTCTTTTTTAATGCTTGCAGTTGAAATTATTCAAGATTGATAAGTTTCATCATCCAATGAATCACCTTTTGCATTACAGTAATGAATCAGTCATTCATAAAAACATCTGTGAAATCCACTGTTATCTGTGGAATTTGGATACTCAGAGGTGCTGCTCCAAAACACATAAACAGACCTGAACTTGGGTATACAAATAATTCTATTAAGGTCACAGATTGATATGCCAGAGCTCAACACATGTAAATATTCTACAGGAAAGGTCTGACAATCTTCACTACAAAACTCCCATCATTTCTGGTGTTACCAGGTTGCCATTTCATTTTGTTCAAGTATGGGACGAGTAGGGGAATAGGGAGAAAAGGGGAAGAGCAGCAAGACCTTTCTGGTAATGTCCTATAAATCAGGAACTCTACTGTTCTAAAACAAATTAACCATTTGTTTAGCTTACTGTTGGGGCCTGCACATAAAAACAAACATGTGAGAGCAAGGACTCATTAACAAGTGCTTTCTGGATGAGATCCTTTAAAGAACAGCTGAAGGGTAGAGGAAGGCACTCACAGATGTACCCCCAAAGCACAGCAAGGAACCCAGCCACATACTAGCAGCTCCAGTATCATGCTAAGAACAGGAATGCCAAACTCGTTGGACTCTTCTGCCTTCGTCACCAACCTTCTTTTGCAGTATCATTTCTTTTCCTATCCCTTGTTTTAAGCAATGGGTAGTTAAGCTGCTCAACCAGCTTGTCAGAGTTCAGATACAAGCACTGTATTTGGTAGTAATTAAGTATGGCGTATGCCTGCTTAGTAGCTGTTTACAGGTGGAAGATCAAATGGTTTTGAGACTTTGATCTTGATGCTTCTTCTGGATGGAGCCTGGTTGCAACTTTGTGGGGATTTGATTGGATGCAGTTGCCCTTACCCAAGCTGCTCACAGGGAAACAGTCAGGTTTCCCCATTCTGAATGCAAAGATACTGCTAACCAGGCCAAACAGGAATAGAAATTTAGGCTGAGAACTCCCAAAAGGTGACTAAGGAGCAGAAACTAAAAGTCACCACCTTGTGTAATGCACCTGCCTGCTGGAAGGGGCCTGTTCTCTGCAGTGTGCAAAGCACAGCCTATACCAGTTCTGAAGGGCCCGTGGGCATGAGAAAGGTCCAACCACAACATTATCACTGCAGCTACTACTAAATACCATCGTACTCCTTCCTCCCTTTTGCTTTTAAAAGACAGGAGAGACATACCTTGCAGAGGAACCTTTATTGGCAAAAGCAGGCCTTATGTAAGGATTTCATAACAATGTCATAAAGTTACCACCAGGAAGGTCTTTGATTGTCAGCCTAAGCTCTTGCTTCAAACACACAGGTCTGGTTGTGTAACTAAATAGTCCCCTAAGAGCAAGCCCTGCCCAGAGTAAGGAAACTATGGTAGACTGACAATAGTCAACAATTTAATTTGCCTCAGGGCTAGAAAGTCAGAGTAGTGTAAGATCCCCTGAACACCTAGAGGCCCTAATAAATGGCCCCCTTTGGATTCATTACAGCTGAATGTTGCTTTTCACTGTATTACACAGACACCAGGAGTCACTTATAAGCTTGCCAGCTCCCAAATTGGCCAGCAAACCAAAGTCAATCCAATTGGAATAGGAATACAAACATTTGCTAGGCTGAAGCAGACCATATAAGATCAATAATATAGATCCTTGGAAAAGGGAAGATTACTGCATCCGCAGAAGGAAACAAGTCTCAAATCAGTTATTGTCAGGATTCTGGGAAAAATAACACATGGACTAGCAAAACAGTAGCCAAGTAATCTGTGCATGTGTGTGAAACCAGAAGACATAAGCAAAAAATATGTATATTTAGTGTTCACATTCAGAAGACTAGCTCACATTCTGCACTCACACAGCTCCTTTCCTGGATGTATTGATGCACAGAGAAGACATGCACATTTAAGGGGAAAAAGGGAGAAACAAAACACACCTTTCTAGAGGGAACAGAATCAATAGTCACAGGGCTTTGAAGAACATTACCTCCATTTGCTGAGAAAGCACTTCAAATGCATATGGGTCTTTAACTCATTCCCCCCACCAAAATACAGGAAACAGGTAATAAAAGCAGCAGCTACTGACTCTTAACCATCTGCTAGTAAGTAGCAGAAACAGGACACCAAAAGACATGGACTTTTGATATGATCAAATATAGTAACCCCTACAAAACCAGTAGGATCAATAAAAATTGCAGTTGCTGAGGCCAGTGACAGACTTCCAGGAAGAGATGTATATGGACACACACATAAGATGCTCCTCTATTCACAGGGAGACATTTAAAACCAGTGGCTGTTGACTCAGTAATGATTTAATACACAGGGTATCAGCACATGAAATCAATCTTTTCCTAGGAAAACACATTTTTAAGTTAGACTCTCTGCTTTTGCAAGGAGCTTGAACATCAGCAGTCCTCTGCCTTCTTCCAGAGGTTTAAATAGGTGCCACGGTTGGAGTTTGGAGTTTGATTGCGGCACAGGGAAGCACCCATGGATGATGTATGGTCGTGTGCATGCACAGCCAGGTGTCTAATTCATGCAGTGACAAGTCCTGTGAACAGTCCCTGTTCCCTGTGAACAGACCTCTTCGCACACAACAGTTCCCCAAATCCAAGTCTCCATAAACACATTCATAACAGAGGACTACAGCCAGCAGTGCCCAGCATAGGGAAAACCAAGGAGCACACGTCCTAGGAGCACACTAGCGCACGTGCAGGATTAATGCCTGCTCTCCCCAAACCAAATATGATCTCCATGCAAACGGCACATGATGAGCAACTGCCCTGGCAATAGCTATTCATCAGGGTCAGCAGGCAGGAGCCCTCCAAACACCTCTCGAAGCTAAGCCGGTGTCAGCAAGACTGCATGTGTTTTGTCTGTAGCATTAGTATTCTTAATTTCATCTAAGTAAAGTTCAAGAGTTTTAGCATATTTTAATATAACAAAAGGATCCATTTAGCATAAATTTTCTGCTATAAAAGACAATATAATAAGAGTTAGAGCTAACTGATGCCTGTGAAATATGAGTGTGGGCTAGTGAGTTAGCCTGCTATACACAGTGAGCAGGCCATAAAGACAGGGCTGCAATAAGACACCGGAGGCTTCGCTGGTGTAATCCTAAGAGCTCAATCAGAGGAGCTCTGCTACAGCTGAGCATCTGAACCAAAACTTGTGTCTAGAGACAACTTTCATAAAGATGCAGGAAACATCCTGCTAAAAGTTGTACAAATATGCATTGTGCCCATCAGTTATCATGTAATGTTCATATGTCTGTTTGCAAAAACAGGGACTAATCAAGTCCCTGGAAGTTGAAGGAAACAAGGCTAGAGCCTTAGATAACAGACAAACCAGTATACATTACCTGAAACAGAGCCCGTGCTCTGAGCACAGCACTGCAGCAAGCAGGGGCAGCGCAGGGCACCCGCAGCACCAGGGTAGGAGCTCACACACTCTGCAGTCCAGCCCCTTCCAGCCAAACCCTTCTGGCAAGGGCAGCACCAGCCTCTCCCCTGCCTGGGCCCCCAGCCTGGGCCCAGGAGCAGCACATCTGCAGGCAGCACCTCCAGCCACCACAGGGCACTCATAGCACTACAGCCAGCCAGCCCTGCTGGGCTAGTTCAACACACAACAATAATACAGCATCGCTGTAGAGTCCAACTTCTGTGCTCCTTCACATCCCCCGAGACATCCATCCACTGCATGTTCATCACAGCAAAACTACCCTCTCCCCAGTAGAGGAGCAGAAGGAGCCGTGTTACCCTGCAGAGGTTTGCAAGCAGGCAGATTTTTAATTAAGTGGAAGGGGCAGAATCCACAAAATGATTAAAAATCTGCCAGGTGTTCACCAACTTGCCTGCTCTCAGCTGCAGATGGCCAGCTTTTAACCATGGCTAGCTCTGAAGATGGGAGAATGCCTTGTCTCTTCAGCTAGCACTTAGGCATCAGCCAAGCACAGCAACAGGCTTGTTTTGTCTCTCCTGTTTCATAAGGGATCCCTACAAGCCTCTCATAGTCTTAAAGCATCAAGTGCAAAATGGACAAACGTACAGGAAAATGCAGTGCTGCCAGGAAGCTGGGGATTTCCTTCACACTAGCAGACCTGCAGCAGCATCTGGTTGTATCCCAGGCCCAAAGTTGCCCCTGGCCTCATAAGAAACTCCAGCTGGGGTTAAGACTGCCCTTGTGCTGAACACCAGCATCCTAAAGCTGGAGGTTGGGCCCTTCCTTGTCTTGCTCCCAGGGGCAAGGAAGCAGGTTGGGATGTACCCTAAGGTGGCAGCCCAGGCACCAGTCACAACATGCAGCTGGGGGCTACAGCTGGGACAAGCAGGACCCTCAGAGCCAAGGCTGCCTCCCCTCCATACACAGCTCATGTCCCAGCCAGGCACAGACAGCACACACAGCACCAGCAGCAGCGCTAGCTACGTGCAAGCCATGCCAGGGACCTGGTGGGCCTGCACAACGAGCAGTGAGTGTCCAGAACGTGCCCACCCCCAGCAGCAAACCAGCACATCTGTGGGGCTGTGTTTGTCCAGGTCTGTGTGCCCTGGCACAGCAGGAGTCACAGACCCCTCTGCTGAAGGTCTGTTTGCAGCCAAGCGTGGCCAGGGCTCAAGCACTCCCTGTACTGAGCTAGTGCTCATCACAATATTTGCCTTTAGCACCCTATCATGTCTTCTGCTGCACAGGCTGTGCCTCCCTCCATCCAGCCATTTCATTACACATTATTCTGTTTAAACACAGGCTGTTAGTTCTTCATGCTGCTCATGCTGTCTCTGCAGAGCCTGCTCCCTGGGGGTTTAGGCATACCATAGGAATTGCCTTTGCTTTACATCACTTCTCATTTCACATTCAGCAGCACGTATTGCCCCAGTGTCTGCATAGGCAGAGACTTACTGAGGCCCAGATGCTGCTATGGCACTGTACTTACACCAGCACAGCACCATTTACCACTCTGTTTGCATCAGACTCAAAACCTTAAGCTTGGGCAAAATAATCCCAGGAGGCAACTAGAGCCAGGGCTGGGAGAACCATGAACATGACCCTCCTGCATCCCTATACGAGAGGGACTGCAGAGACACAGGGCCAGCCTGGACAGGCACTCTCAGTCACCGCTGGCACAGCAAATGCACAGGTATGCATGGAATTTGCTGCTTGCATGATTGCCACAGCTTCCCCTCAGCAACAAGCATCACCAGCAAACACCTGCCTCTTACCTCCATTTCCTTTAAGTGCCCTCATCCCTGAAATAGAAACTTAAAGAGCTGAGAGTTCAGCATCAAATCACTACTTTAAAGTGCCACCTTTCAACTAAGGACCATCCTGCACATGCTCTGCAGGGACACAAAAGCAGTGACTTGCTACCTGAGCACATGGATACCTCACAACACACCTGGAAGGCTTCAAGGAGGAAAGCAGCATCTCTAGGGTAGCTGTGGTTGGCATTTTCCCTCCCTGTGTTCCCAAGTCACAGGGATGGTCAGGCCAGGCATGGACCTGTTGGTGCTCTGTGCCTGAGCATTTACTAACCACAGAAGTGACAGATTCGCCTGCTCTTCCCCTTCACCAAGCAATGAGATAAGAACAGAGGTCAGTGTCAAGTGTCCCAAGTAACCACCACAGTTGGCTTTGGGATCGCTAAGGCTGGTAAAGAATTTGTTCATTCAGCAAACGTATTATCAATCAGCACAGGTCAAGCACTGGAAAAATACATTTTCAAAGAGGAATGCTTTTACTGTTCAAGTCTTATTATTTCTTCACATACACAGAGATAGCCAGAGGATCCCATCAAGAGTCTTCAAAAGCATAAAAGAGGCTCTTAAGCCTCTTTGCTATTCTTTGTCACTTGCTTTAGCAGGAGAGAGATAATTAAAACTTCTCTGAGAGCTCCGAGCATTGGGTGGGCTGCAATACCCATTGTGCTGGAGACGTCCTCCCAGCAGCACCAAGGCTCTGCCCGCCACCAAGAGCTTCAGCTTCAGCCAGACAGCAGGTCCGTGCTCCTCTCCTGAGCAGGGCACAGGCCTGGGGCAGACACAGGGCTGACGAGCCCATCCACACCAGCCCAGGAGGTCACTCTGCATCTCAGCACCCTGTAGGGCTGTCACCCAGCACGGGGGACCCACATGTGGGCACAGACCCAGTATCTGTGCCCAGGCTACCAGGCTTGGAGGCTCCTTCCTTGTTCAAGGACTTGGGTAGGTTGAGTACCTCTACCCAGGAGTACTCAGAGATAGAAACAAGCAATGAGCAACGCTGGGGATCCCCTCACCAAGCTCCGCTATCCTTCCCCTTTACACACAACTAAAGCCTTTGAAGGAAATGTGCCAGGCAGCCAAAGTGTCTGGAAACAATCAATGTTTTACACATTCCCCTTAAGCTGGAAAAATCCCAGCGAATGCCCCAAGTAACATGTGCATGTCCCTTGAAGAACCAGGGTCACTGGGGATTTGCCTGCCAGCATGAAACACGGCTCTGGCACCAAACACGACTCATGTTGAAGAGAAGATAGAGGCTTTATATTGCAGTGAAGGGCATGCAGCTTCCGTTACTGGCTTTAATTCAGAAAAGGGAGCTCTTTTCAGTATTTAGATAGGCACCGACATGCTTTGCCAAATTAGGTCATTTTTAGTGATGCAATTCACATACCTAAACATAAATGCATTTCTTTCAAGAGTCTGTCCTAACTCAATATATTTAGGAGATGTTAAGGTGTGGGTCCTGTAGCAGACTTATTCCTCTTACCCTTCATCCTCCATGTGGCTGTTCTCAGAGCCAGATATTTTAGTATAAATACTCCTAACACCTAAAAGAAGCAATCAAGTTTAAAAACTCAAATGGCATTTCAATTTATCTTTCCTAACTGTGGATGTAAATTTACTTTAAAAGGAGTCTCAGGAAGTCCCAGACACCCACTCAATAAATTGCAGCCTTTACAGTCTCAAGCTGGGCACCAGAAATGTTGAGGCAGAAGAGAGCCTTGAGCACTGCTCCTAAGCAGAAATCTGATAAAACAGAAAATGTATTAAGATCCCCAGAAACTAAAGGAAATTTAGGTAGAGTTACATGTTTTAAAGGAGTTATATTTTTAATTAAAATCATTTGGCATTACTCCAGCTGCACAAAGCATGCACATTATATGCCCTGCTTAAATTAGTTTGGTCAAGCTAGTAAATCTGATAATTCAGTACTGGATATAACTGATTAGATTTGCTGTGTGATACACTAATCTGATCAAGCAGTCTCAAAGGACTTGATCTGTTAGCATTTCAAAAAGCATAGAAGTTTTTGAATAATTGATTACATATTTCTTTCAAGTTCATCTTTGTTGATTCATTAAATGTAAAGATAAAGCAGATGTTTTACAGAAACTTGTGTCATCTCAGTATTCATTTCTATTAATCAGTTTTCAGGAATCCCACTTTGGACAAACAGCTCAACTGAAATCAACTGTGCTGAAGTAAAAGCTTTAGCAATAGCTGGGGGATGTTGCTTCCAAAATTCAGGTCCAGAATTCACTGAAAGAGCAATTTCCCCCCTCCAGCTCCCAAGCTCAAGACCAAGCTCATCTCATTTATTCCTCCCCAATATCCTGTGTCTAGCCTATCCACCTCTCCCAAGTATAGTTTTATCACATGCACTCAGTTCTGCTAGAAGATATGACAACATTACTTACATCAGAACCTCCAGAAATAGAAACATTACCTCAATCAAACAACTCTAACACAACCACAAACCAATCTGACACACATATTTTTCATGCTGCCCACTAAGGCAATTTGCAAGCTGACATTTGCTAGCCCCATTAAGGAGCAGATGGTAACACCTCCCTCACTCTGATTTTAACTGTTCCCAGGGAGGTGGTTTGCTCATTTGCCTGTGTCTCAAGAGGACGTTCTCCATGGGTTATTTCTGCTTTGCTCTTTCTGCCTAGGAGTGAGCTATTCAGAGCTTTAAGCTCCTGTGTACAAACTTCACCGAGTTCATTTGGGAAACGTCACACATTTATTGCTAGATCCCTTCCTGAGAGTTCCAAGTAAAGAAAAAAAAAGGTAAGTCCCAGGGCTGAAAAATTATGTGCACCATGGTGGGCAGGGCAGGGGTCTCGCCTGAACCTGAGCGCACATCTAAACTGCACAAGGCTCCAAAGAGAAACTCAAACCAGCTGAACAGAGACCAGAAGCTCTCCAACCAGAGCAGTACCAAGGGAGGAGGAGACACTGGCTCACACTTGGAGGGAGAAGGAAAAAGCAGCCCTCAGAGCAGTGTCTTGCAGTGTTTGGTCTGCTTCTGGATCCTCCAATGAGAGGAAATTTGAGGAATATGGACCAAAAGAGGTCAGGAAGAAGTAAGTGCTTCTTCCTATCTAGTTTAATTAAACATAAAGTCTCCTTCTTTTGCCAGGGTTAGGAGGAATTTATTCTCCAGACAGACCCTTACTAGTCCATGAACAGCTCTCCTCTGTTAATAGCCGAGCATCCCAAGCTACCACAAAGCCAAGGCAAGTCATGGAACAGGAAGCTTGCAGGGAAAGCACAGGAAGCAACAGCCCCATTTCAGCACAGCTCCCTCTTCCCTGCTCTGAACTGGGTGATGGCACCATTCAACCATTCTCCCATTGAATTAGATAACATTGGAATGACTCCTACATTTCATACTCTGCCTGGTTAGTCTCTTTAACTAAGCTTTGAATTAATTTATCTAGAAAAAAATTCTGAATGGATATTGTATGTTATCTTCATTCCATTTTCAAACCATCTGGAAGTAAATCACACAAACTTGTGACAAAAATATGTGGCTATTACTAATTATGGTACACAGCACTGTTTTCAACCACCTGCTAGCAGTGACACAACATTACGCAAGAATAAAGCTTGATAAGCCTGATGAATAATATTGAGACATTTTCTTCAGCTTGCAGATGATCCAAGAGCAGATATCCTTCCCCTCACTCCAATCTACCTTGTTATTTAAAATTAATCACAATGATTTTGGTGACTAAATCCTGATCTAGAGCTTGTTTACAAGCACTACATTGCAGGTGTGTGAGATCTGAAATTCAGATGTCTGCTGGGGAGTTTAGATTTGATGTCCAACTCAACAGCTGACTAGGTAAGAGCAACACAATCACCACTGCAAATTCAAAGTTCAATTTCTGCTGATTTTTTATGGGTACTCACAGTTTGCTGCATCTCAATCTTTCGCAGACCACTCCAAGCCAGCATGCAGAAAGGGCACACCATTAAGAAGCTTGTGGGCAGGAGGACCAAGTAGGGAAGATGAAGGGTTGTCCAGGTTCACTACTGTTTTTGAAGACATTCCTCCAAAGCCAGAAACACAAATGCAGCTATTCCTGACAATGCACTGTATGTACATGTACTGTTTACAGAAAAACTGTCCAGGAAATGAACCCCCCATACAACAGAGATCCAAGGCCAGGACACACACACACCCCTCCAGCAAAACCAAGGCCTGGCTGGAGGCCAAGCTTATATGGAGCAGCTGGGCCCACTGGGAGAGGGTGGGGCCCTCAGGTGAGGTTCGTTAAGGCAATTAAGGCCTGTTGGTGCTCTCAGGGTCCTCCCACTCTGCCAAACTCCACTCTGGCAAGAACTACCAACTACATCCCCCAACACCCTTCTTCTGATCACTGGCTATAACCTCACCTGTGCATCTCAAAACACCATCCTCCCCAAACCTCAACCCCAACCTCCTTCCCCGCAAACCACACAGGTTAAACTGTGATGTATGAGTTTAGGAAGTCCAGAAGAGGCCAGTTATGGCACATGGCTCCGCACGTGACAGCCAAGCCCTCTCTGCCCAACTTGTGCTGGACTTGTGGGCAGATCCCTCAGTGGAGACAGACAAACTGAGAGCGGAGCTTGCGCCACGATGAAGCTGCCGTTCTGCTTTGTCACCCCGTGGCTTGTGGCCATCAGATAAACTCCACTTTACCCCGTACCAACATCCAGCTGACAACACATTGTCAGAGCATCGGAACAGAGCGTTTGGAAGTCTAAGCTGCCCTTCCTCCTGAGGGCTTTCCCCTTGACAGGATGGACCTCAGACTTTTGCTCGTGTGCTTCACACCCACCCTCGGGGCGCATGGTAGAACGTGCTCACAATAATGTCAAATGCTACTGAGCTGCTTACAAACTACCGGCACTCACTGGCTGCAGGTGCATCTGCACATGCTCCCTTTGACCTCCCACGTATGCTCAGAGGGCCGCAACCTGTTCCCGCGGGGCAGGGAGCAGCAGCAAGGGGCTGTCTGGCATCAAGGAGCCACGTACTGAGGTAATGCACAGCCACGGTGCAGGACCAGCCTCGCAGGCACGCACCGCATCCTGCAGCTGCACACTTCTGAAGAAGCCCACACCTACAGATGGATTTAAAAATAATAATAAAATACACTGGGCAACATCCCTTGGCTTATGTTTTGCAGGAGATCTGTAGTGCTCTGAAGAGATGATAAATTAAATCTTTCAGAAAGAGCCTTCACCTTTAAAACAACAGCAAAGTGCTGAGCAGTGGGGGAAACAGCTTGAGAAGCAACCAGGGCAACCTGCCCTCAGACCTGACCATGCTGTGCACGACAGCTCGGATCTGACTATTAGACTGCAGTCCAGTGGTGATTTATAGGGGATGGGACACGTTGATCGTAACGGTCCCTCCAGCTTCACAAATTCACAGGTTTTTCATTGTAGCAACTACTAGAACTGTTACAGTCTCCTGGCTCCCTGTCACGGATGCTTCAAAGCATGTCCACATTTGCTATAACCCACATGTGCTATAACCAACATTAACCTTAATTAAAACTCCAGAAAATATTTAAAAGATTTTTTCTGTCCTACTAATTATGATTAAAGTACTTTTCACAACTTGCTAGTAGCATTTTCTTCATTAGTGCAGCAATTTTACTCATTAGTTTTCATTTGCAAGTCAGGCTCATTCACACCAGTGCTTGAGTTTGCGTTGTGAAAACAAGCAAAAGGAGAAAGATCAGCCAGGCTGCTCCTTCCAATGAAAAGTAATCTTGCAATTCCACTCAAGAGGTTAATGCAGTCATACAGTCCCAATTTATAACTTCTGTGGATGTCTATCTGCTTTCTAGATGAAATTGAATTACAAATTTAACCGAATAAGACAGGACCAGGCAGTTTGATGGAAGTTTTGTCTTTATCATAAAGAGTAGGGGAAATACCCTAAAAGCTCAGATAGCTGAATGCTCTGGTGGTTTTCAGATTTCAGATGTACTCACACGGCCTGCCTCTGTCTTCTTACAGCACACAAAATAGTCATGGAGTCGTGTGCTGGAGTCTGCAGCTGCCGGAGCCCGACTCGGAGCGGGGAGCGGGTCCAGGAGACCACAGTCCATCCCGTCTGCAGCCCAACCTTAAAGGCAGCAGAGCCAGCTGAGCACAGCCTGGAAATAAAGCTGCCCGGGAACCGGTGCGGCTGAAAGTCCTCCAGGCACATCTCATTAAACCCAAAGTGCAGAGGGGGAAGATACACCCTAGATCAATGGAAACTAGCTCAAGAGAAGACTTATTGATTTGATGTCGAGGCAAGAGAATGAGTAAGACGGGCTGAGACTTACTGCTGTTCCTGTAAAGGCCCAGCAGAAATGCAGAGAACTTGGCCGCTTCCTGTTCGATGCGACCAGGAGAGGCGAAACTTCTGCCATCCTCTGCACAACCCCTTTATCCCCAAGTCATAACTTGTGTCCTCGTTACCAAGAAAAATTGTTTTTAATGGAGACTAAAAGAAACTAGATTTTTAAAAACATTTTGGAAATAAAGCCCTGCATCTGCACAGCTAGATGTTGTGATAGCAGGAGCTTTTGTGGCAGCAGCAAGTGCCTGACCCTGAAAGGAGAACCAATGGGATGGGTAAAACCCCAGCAGTGGAAGGGCTCTGGCACCAGGGCTGTAAATCTGGAGCCTCTTGCCTTGCTGGCCCCGAGATGAAGGAAGGAGGAGCTGGAGGGGGCGCAGAGACCTTCACCTTGGGATAAAGGGGGGCATTTCTGGTCCAGCTCAGTTTCCTGGTGATACGTGTCTGCCGCTGGCCCCGCTGCTATGAAGGAGAAACTGGGACCTGCTCTGACCCTTCCCACGCAAATCACGTCCCCCACTGTCTGTCCCCACGGGAAGGAGGAGCCAGACAGCAGCACCATTAACTTTACTTTCAATAAACATCACTTTTGCTTAAAGCACTAGGAAGAGGTAGATAAATTCTCTTATTCTCTTTTCCTTTTTTTTTTTTTTTTTTGTTTTTGCTGTCTTTTTACGCTGTTGAAAAGATGCTTTCTTGTCTCATTTGCTACCTTCCATTTCCCTGGGCAAACTGAACCTCGTGCCAGAACATCTCCCCCATCCTCAGGGTGCATTTCACTCCGTAAAGGCGGTGACATGGCCAGGCATGCTGGGTACCAGAGCCCCGAGTCAAGGTCCTCCTCACAGAGCTGCACAACCTGCTCTGTGACCTGCAAACCAGGCAGAGCCAGGAGCTCCACAAACCACACAACAGGAAGCCCTGACGAGGACAGGCACATTGCTGGTGCCACCCACTCCGAGGACAACCATATCCGCAGGAGAGCAACCCCTGGGGACAGACCCCTTCGGATCGGCTCACCAAGCACCTGGCCCCATCTCCCTGCTCTTGCCTTTCCAGCTGCTCTCTCTCTCCCAGTGGTCCAGCGCCTGCAGCAACCCCACGGGGCCACCCAGTTGCACCAGACTGGAAGTTTGGATGAAGTTTTCCTTGGAACTAGCCATCTTGTACAAGGCACGTGAGCTTGGGTTGTGCACAGGACACTGCAAACAAAGTTACAGATCTGTATTTCATCTGCACATCATATACCTTAAGCAAACATTTTATAACCCCCAGAAACTCCTCAGTCGTGATCATTTACACATGAAGACCAAGGGAATGGGGTCTGTCCCTCAAAAACACATGGTCACAGACAAGCTTCCAATTAAAACTGTCTTTCTCACAGTAGTTAGGTCTTCAGAAATACTTCTTAATACAAATCTGGATTTTTCCAGGCTAGACACATCAAGAGCTTTCAAAAAAAATCAAAAAGACAAAAAAAAAAGGAAAGAAAAGTTCATCAGAACAATTTGTTCTCAGGCAGAATGACCCTTGTGCCATAGGAACATCCAGATTTCATTAGCACAAGTCCCTGCTCAGTTAAGAGCAGCGCTGACCACCAATCCATAAACCACATCTCCATGCTCTAAAGACAGTAACAAAACCTGTGGAGCCTCTGAGCCGCAAACATTAAATTGCATATACTGTTTATTTAAAAGCATCATAAGGTGCTCATTTGTGTGACCAACAACCTGCTCAGTGCCATAATCAAATGAAAAGCCCGGATCTCTGCTGACCCCAAAACACTTAAAACAATCAGTAACAGCTAAATAAGGACGATCCTCCACTTTACTTTCCATTTCACCTTTCCATATAGCTTTCTCCGCCGCAAGGCCCAAGCAAGATGACATAAGTCTTTTCAAGACCTTAAAAGCATTTTCACAGACCTATTTTTGAAGCAGATTAAAGTCACCTTGTTGATGGTGTCTTCTCAGCTTCCTCAGATGACCACCACCAAGAATATGACTTCACTTCTGGGAGGGATTTGGTGGCTTATGTGAAGATCCACAGAGCACAGAGAAGATCTGTGGAGCAAACAGGAGCACATCTCCCGTCCTGAGCTTTACTGCAAGGGCTGGCCTGGGGATTTAACTACTGTAAATCAGTAGGGGGGGTGGCAGCCACAGCAGGCCCCTCAATGACACCTCTCCTTGCTTGCCCTCACCCACACCACGCTGGTGCATCTGGCAGCTCTCCACTCATCAGGGCCGTCGGACAGGAGGCTGCATCAGTCCCGTTGCTCACACCCACCTTACCTCCTCCAACATGACGAGAGTTAGAGTCTATGGCAGAGGAGCACTTTGGTTGACACCCTCGTACAGGTGCAGAGCCGGTCCTGCCGCAGAACTGGAGGAAAACATATTAGTGCTGCTAGTTGTGAGGCACATAGAGGAGACCAGGGGTGCTACTTCCCTCTCTGGCTTCCCACTTTGCACTTCTCATTTAATGCACCTTCCTCATGTTTAGCTTTTTTTTTAATTTTAAGCAGGCCGACAGCCACTGGAACTGCTGTTTCTTGATGTGATGTTACATGAGAGAAGGGAAGAACAAGTGTGAGCAAAGCTTGCATTTTTATGAAGGGTCCCACCCCCATTTAGGGGGTTCAGCAGAGCTTTTCTGACTCCAGCTGCAGAAATCTTTCTAGATCTTTGCTTCTCAGTAATATATGTACATATCAGAGGAAGAACTAGCACATAAAACCAAAAAGTACCTTTTCATAGATCCTCTCTGCTCTTTCCTCTGGGTTGCATCTGAGCTTTTGAGTTCTTTAGTTGTAAGAATCTACCTCCCAGCTAATGCTTTGCTGTAGCACAAGATTCCCTGAGAGTAAAATAAGAACTCGGTAGTAACCAGGACAGACCCTCCTAGACAAGAAAATAAATTTGCATTTCAGCTAGGAGAATAATGTCCTCAAAGACTGAGTTTGGGACCAAATCCTCAGAATCTCCCAGAGCTTAAAGAAATGGGAGATACCAATAGGTGGCCGTGCTCACGCAGGGCGGGCACAGTCCATTCTTCAGCCTCCATGCAGAGGACTAACATCTTTCCCAAAACACAGAGAAGAGCGTGGAAATTTTCACCTGAAATGGCTCTGCTCTCATATGATTATGATGAATCCAAATCCTACTGGATAAAGAAGCAAGTCACAAAGCTGATCAAGCCACAACCCTGCTCTGCTCTGTCTTCCTAGCACATGTGACAGGGAAAGCAACGCTCAGCATCTGCCCTCAGCACAGAAACTATCCTGACATGGGCTCACTACAAACTGCAGGCTCAATGTAACCAGCCAAAGGACCCATCTCTAGCAGCTGCTTTTCGCCCACCCCCTTGGCTGAGGCTGATGGAGGTGCCTCTCCTATGGGTTCCTGCACCCTGGAAAAATATGTGGGAAAAACAGGGGTCTCATTTGAGGAAGCATCCTCGTCAGCAACAAAAAGAGAGACCTATGTGTAATGCATATTTACTGTTTAGAAAGGAAATAATTGGCTGGTCTGGGTCTGTGCGGTGCAGATTAAAGATTCTTCAAAGGTGTGAAACCGAGGCTGGCACAAACCCAGCGACACTGCAGCTAGTTAAAAGGCAGCAAGTAGGAAGAAGCTAAATAGCAGGGAGGCACCAGCCGTTCCTAATGAACCATCCATTGGGGCTCACACTGTGGCACGGTGGCTTTGGGAATGCATGGGGGAAAAAAGATACTACTGGTAAATGAGTTGTTTTACATTTAGACAATAGGGAAGCAAACCCAGAAAACACGAAGGAGACACCAGGGTTCTCCCCAGTGCTCCAGCAGTCCATGGGCTCCCCATTCTCTCCTCCTTGCTCTCCCCGCTGCTGGCACAGCTGCTTGTTGCCTTATCTCAGTGCAGAACCTTGCACAGACAGGATCTCACCGCGTTTCTATCGCTCCAGACCCCCAGGCCTTCAGGTGAGACATCCCATGCCCAAACCGCTCTGTAATGAGGCTTCCTCTCTTGCTCTGTCAGCAAACTTTGTAAGCATAACATATTGTGCCAGCTTCATTAATGAGTGATTTAGTATCATCAAGACCAGCCCTTAGTGATTTCTGCCAGCAACACCCTCCAGCAGGCAATCTCTTCTATAGGACCCTTTGCTTTCTTCCTCCTGACGTGTCCTTCCCTCACTGTTCTTCTAGTCATTGCCTTCTTTAGGTAAATGTGTAGTTCCTTATCAGCCCTGAATAAAACATCTCCTTGAATTAAGTTTGAAGAAAACTCTCTGGTGAGGTGTCCTGAGGGAAGGCCCTGCTATAGCAGCCACGGCCACTCTTCCTTCTCCGCAAGCCTTTCCCAGCAGCACAGGTAACTCCTGGAGCACCACGTTCTGCCTCTGATTTGTGGAAATGGAACAAGTTAACTCAGTCACACAGACAGCTAAGCTGAGAAGCCAGTTTGCACTTGCTAATTATCTGACCCAGCATCGCAACAGGAGAAGCCTATGGTCACCCGAGGCAGCACTCTCTGCTCTGGATCAGACCCAGCAGCAGCAAGAGCTGCTCTCATCTGAAACAGTTCTGGTAGCTGCGAGCTCGCCTGGGGCCACAGCAACGCTTCTGCCGAGGTCTGGTAGCAGGCCAGGGCAGAATTTTAAACAGCCCAGTCAAATCATTTGCAGTGTGGCATCCTGCAAGGACTGTCTCCCTGAAAATAAAAATCAGAAGGCAATACTGCAATATTAGGTGGATTGTGCAAGATGCAATAATATGGAGTAAACTGGCATGCGTTGTAACTGTGGAAAGTCTGACCAAGCTAGAGTAAAAAGACTGTCTGCCAACTATGAGAAAAAAATGAGCTCGGTGCAGCCTCTTATGGACTGCTCTGCTCCCCAAAGGTGCAGCCTGTCTCAGGCACCAAGCACCAAGCCTCATTTAGGTCAGACCAGCTTCATCAACTATTAGTTTACATATATTTACATATATTGAGCTCTTTTCTCCCGTTTTTCATCCTTTTGATCTGAGAACAGACCCTATTCACAAGAGAAGGAGGTAAAAGTGGGACAGCATCTTCATGCAGAGAATGGGGAGCATTTACTTACAATGTGATTGGAGAGGCTCAGGTCAGCTCTGGGTGGATCAAGGTACTCACCGAACCACCTCTTTCAGCACAGCAAGAACCTAAGCGGAGGAAGAGGGAGTATTCCCGAGCAAGCGGCCTCGGCGAGGCCGTTGCTCCTCTTCCTCTTAGCCCTGATGCGCTGGGACATGCGCGGGGTCCTGTCCTGCTGAGGTTAACGGGGCTGCTGGGCGCGGGCCCCGTGCGGAGGCCGAGCTCCCTGCGTGGCTTTGGTGACTGCCCCACGCTGCCCAACCCGCAGCCCCGAGCGGGCTCCCGGCAGCTCAGCACTAGCTTGTTTCACCGGAGCCTTTTCAAGGCAGAGAGCTGCAGTGCTGCAACACAAACCCTGCAACACAAACCCACTGTGGCCACCACTGGGCCCGGGGATTCGGTTCAGGAGCTGCGTCTTTGACACGGCCTAGCGAAGCACCCCTTCAGCTCCGGGACAGGATGATGCTCTCCTTCGGTCTGCAGCACTGGCAGAAAGCTCTTCACCAAAAGGGAAGGTGCCAAGTGCTCTCCTGAGCTTTGCCTTTGCTGATAAATAGCAACACGTGTATAAAGTAAAAATCACAATTTACCACTCGCGCAGTGCCCCTGCTTCTCCCAACAACCAGGCCACGACTGATGCCCGCCGTGACTCGCACTGCGTGCTGGAAGCTGGGCAAGCAGAGCAGCACGCGCGGCACTGCATGGGAGAGGACCAGACCGGTCCATCCCCACTACGCTCAGCCCTGCCCTGACTACCCAGAAACACAGTGACAAGAGAGGGGTGCTGAGGGACAGCCTCAGCCTCATTCCTCCACGTCTCATCTGGACACTCGCTTAGTCTGAAGCTGAGGTTTAAACCTAGAAACGCATCTACAGAGAGCAGGGGAAGGGCACAGCAGAGGGGGGAGCTCGGGCAGTCAGACACGCAGGAACTCACTTGGAAAGAGAGGGCTTAGGAAGAAGCGTTACAGTAGGAGACGATGAGGCTCCCTAGCCAATGTCACCAACACGGGGCAGCATTAAACACTGCTGCCAATAAGCACGAATGAGCAGCGAGTTCAAATCCAGTGCCTCTTCTACACTTTCAAGGCGACTAAACACCTTTTGATACCACGATAGGCCAACCAGTCTGATCAGCTCTGTGTTAGGCAAAAAGCAAAACGGGAAGAAAGGATAAATGTATTGTGCCATTTTTTTAAACTTATTTCACAGTCTCTCCATGTCCCCTTGCTCTCTAGCTCCATTTCCAGCAGCTTTTAACATTTTCCCCACCATCATGCATCACTTTTTATCACTGCTACCATTCCCAAGTCCCCCTCCTCTAATCAGTGAAAACATTATCTGTCTCTCTCTGCAATGAAATTTCTCAATGAACTATTTGGGATGAGATGCCAAGAGCATATCTTTCTGCTGATGGGTGAAGTCTGAGAAATTGCCTAATCACGGTCCTGATACCCTAAATGGCAGACGAGTCAGTGCATTAACTGATGCTTTATAGCATTAAAAAGATAGTATAAATTAAAAAAAAAAAACACCCTGGTGACAAATCTCATCACTCAACATCTCTAACTACAAACCACCAAAAACTTGCACTTACTCATCCATTACCATTCTCAGTCAGACGTTTTCTGAATTAAAAGGCAGAATACCTAGCACTCCTTAACATTCATCGTCACGCACAGAGCGCATTCCCAGTCCTGGACACGCTTCCCACTTTGGGGGAAAACGAGCCCTTTTGCTCTGCACTGTGGCCGGTGCTGATCCCAGGGAGTCGGGCAAGGCCGGGCAGCGCTGCAGCCAGGCAGGGAGGGAAGGGCTCGCTGTGATTTACCTCTGGTTCAGGCTTGTCTCTCTACTGAAAAACCCTTAGCAAAGCATAAAACAGTAGTGTGCTATTAATACATACTTACAATATTGTAATGTGTAACAGGATAATGTACTTATATAATAAATATAATAATACCTTAAGGTTAGAACAGTGTATTAGCAGTAACTATAAGGTTCCTCATATTGCATGCTGAGTCAGCCCAAGGTCTGCCTCGGCAGCCCCGGCATTCCCAGCATTGGCGGCAGCCGCTATGGGAGGCAGACAGGGCTTCAGTGCGGGTGCCCCGGGGTGTTCTGGCTGCAGGACCGGCCGGCCCTGCTGCAGGGAGTATCTGTGGGCAGACAGATGCACACTTGATGCTCTGGATCCAGCGAGGAAGCGCCTGGGCTGTGAGTGCAGAGCCTCCTCTGCAGCCCTGAGGCACTGGGGCACTTCTCACTAGCTTAGGGGCCACCGGGTATCCCTGTGTCAGCCCCGCGAGGACTCTCAGCCATCAGCACAAGCAGCAGCAGAGCAGGACGGCCTCGCTGGCTGCTTCCACAGCTGTTAGCCCCTGCACAAGGCTCATGCTTTGCCACCTTCCTTAGGCTGGGGTTTCTCCGGTTCCACCAGTGGGAATCGGAGGATGCTGAAGCGCACCAGGCGACGGGTCTGCACCAACACAACCTGGACGAGCCAGCGGCGCAGAGCAGCCTTCGTGGAAGCGGGACCTGCAGGGACCGGCTCCGGCCCCGCGCACGTGGATCAACAGAGCGAGCGCAAGGGGAAGGACCAGCCCTGAGAGCCGTGTGCAAGCCCACCCTCCTCCTGCCAATAGTGTTTTCACCTAGTCTTGGCAGCAGAAGTGTAATGCAACTTACATTCAATTGTTTTCCTATGACAAAAGGAAGTTTTAAGTATGTTTGTCCTCATAATAGCAGATTCTGATCAACTCCTATTCAGTTAAAGGAACTTCTTATTTTCATTATTCTTGATAGTTACTGTTGAATGTTCTGGGCATAATCTGTTCTCTCTCTCTCCATGCCCCAACACTACGTTTCCATTACTTTACACTTGCTTTCTGCAGGGAAAAAGGCTGTTCTTGAGTATTTTCAATCAAAACAGATGCCTCGGGAAGAGCCGAGTGGGGCTGCTCTGGGGCAGCAGGCACAGGGTGAGCTCTGGGCACCTGCAAAGAAACACGCTGGGAAGCAGATGCACAGGAGACAGCGGTGGCCCCAAGTGCTCCCTCGGCCTGCTCCTTGTCTTGCTCTCAGTTCAATGGTGCCACCTAGTGCCACCAGGCCTGGCTGAGGACACTGTGCAGCAGTGCGGTACTGGCACTCTCCTGGCTGCCCTCTGGGACCAGCCCCAGGCCTGCACCCTGGGTGGGGAAAGTTGAGCACAAGTGAGGGAGCAAAGCTGACCTTGAGCGAGAGCAAAGCTTGAGCAGGAGCAAAGCTCGAGTTCAGCGGGAGCAAAGCTTGAGCTCGACCAGCCGCGGTGCTGCAGACGCCTTGCTCTGGAAGGGGAGATGTGCAGAGGTTCCTGCTCAATACCCAGCGAGCGTGGCCTGACTTCTCCTTGGGTTTGGGCTGTCTAGTTTCATCTCCTTTTCTCCAGGGGAGGAGAGGGGATCATCTCCCATCACGGCACTCGGCTGGTTTCCTCGGTCAGCGTGAGCAGCCTCCGGCAGTGCCGCAGCTCAGCAGTGCCCAGAAACCAGACCAGACACAAGAAACAGCAATGAGGTGAGGAACCTGCAGGATGCAGTTTAGCTGTCAGACTTCCCCGAATCAGAGTCTAACATCTTTAACAGCAGCTGCAGGGCTGGAGTTTTGGGTCTGGGCAGGCATGCCAGGAAGGAAGGAAATGAGCTCCCAATACCAGCGATGATGAGAGCATCCGACGGGCCCTGCCGTGGGAGGCTGCTTGTGACAAATGGAGGCATCTGCTCGCACGATGCAGCAGCGCAAACGTGTGAACAGCGGCACGGTTGCTCCAGACCTGTAATCAGCATCGGTCCTTCATGAACTAGCCAAGACCCCAACCACTAAAAAGGGTGCCCAGAGCACCAGGTTGTGCAAGACAGAGCTGCAGGCTCGAGGCTTTACTGGGAGCAGGTCCCTGCACAGAGACCCAGTGGGACTCAGTGTTTCGTGCAGGTGTGGGGCCAAATCCTGCCAACCAGGGGACAGAGGGAAACGTTGGTCCCGCTGAGACGTGAGTCATGGGCTGCTGCTGCTGTGCCAAGGGCAAGACACGAGACCCTGGCTAAGACGGGGTCACTGCTCTGCACCCAGGTATTTTACCACTGCTCTACACCCAGGTATTTTCCACTGGTTTCATATTGTGCTACAAGGTGGAGTCCAAAGGCCAGATTCAAAGGAAGGGAAGGAAGGAGCCTGGTTGCCTTGTGGGCACCTCTCACCTGCCCCAGGAAGCAGAATAAAAGTGACACTGCTGCAATGGCACTGCCATCTGGGATGGTGTTTCAGCCCAAGATATTAAGGATAATCCTACTCGGTATTTGCTTAAGAGGGATACCATATTTGCAACTTTTTTTTTTTTCTTTCCTCAATGCAATGAGAAATGCATCTACTGGAGACATTTTCATGTGAAAATGAACCAAACCAAAATGTTCTTAATATTCCAAAGTACCACTACAGATACCTCTAGGTAATTTCAACTAATTTAGGGTGAATTAATCTTGGCGTCACATTTTTTACATGGAGACAGGATTAAATTTTACTGTGAGCATTAATTAGGGGAGTTGGCCACTTAATGCTGGATTCATTAGAGGGCTCCCCTGTGTTTCTGAAAAACCTCCATACCGCCATCTCTATCTTAGCACGTGCGACACTGAAGTCCCCCTTCCCTCTGCCCCTCGTTGGTGGCCGAACACAAGCAGGGCACGAGTGGGGACTGCAGAGCAGCTTCCCTATGATCAGCACCCAAATATCGAGCACAGACGAGGCAAGGAGGCACCCGGGCCTTGCTGCAAGGAAGTGGAGATGGGAAGGTCTCTGCAGCCATTCCTAGAACAGGGCGGATTTTCCCTGGCCAACCTGCAATCTCAGAGGTTAAACACACGGGATGGTTTATTCTCCACGACGCAGCAGTCTCCCTCTTGAAGACGCACGTTGTCCCTCCTGTCAAAGGGACTTGTGCCGCGAGGTGGCACCAGCTCCCCTCTGTGCAGCGCTCCAGCACCGAGCGGCTGCACCTGCACACTGCGCGTTCCAGCCGTGGGCGCCCAGTCCACAGGCCCCTGTCCCTGCCCCCGGTGACAGTTTTGCACTCGAGCACCGAGGCCACCACCGGAACTTTCCTCCTGTCTTCGCACGCTCACAGTTGATCTGCTCACACAACGCGGAGCACACGCTGCACTGCTGCCCTGGTGAGACCCACTGCCCTGCTTAAGTCTGGTTAGATGCGTTCCCAAGTCACAAAGTTATCAGTTGTTATCAGTAACCAGCTGTGTTCCTGAAGACAGGATGATGCAGGAGCAGGTTCAGAGAGGCCAACAGCAGCGAGGCGCTCAGCACCTCAACTAGGAAACTGTGGGAAAGCCTGGGGGCAGAGGGGACTCGTTTTTAGAACCTCTCTTCCACACGTGAATGTGCCCGCTTTTGGTGGCATCACAGCACCATCTGTTGGAAAGACATTAAAATTGGCTAACCTGCACTTTGCATTCTCAGCTGACACAGACTGTGCCGTGCCCACCCAGATGAGCAGCCAGTTTTGGAACAGAAGCCCTAGTGCATCTCTTAGCAATCAAACATTGACCTGCAAGCCACTGGTGTAGAAAAAGAGAGGTGAGAAACTAGAGACTCCTTGGAGAAGCCACCTTCACCTAACGTGACATCAGCCTAACCTGGGTGGCCCTTCCTGCTGCCATAGTCTGGTGACTGCAAAGATATGAAGACATCTGGTTGCAATAAACCTGGTCCCCAGCAGTGAACCATGGAAAGGAGTTGAGATGAGGAGGAGCTGTGGCCCAAAGAGGTCACAGGCTCTGAGCACACGCTGCAAGATGCATAGGGATCATGGCTTGTTGGGAACAGCACAGCAGACAGAGAAATATTTGCTCTGGGTTGCCATGGGCCAAATTTAGTCCTTTATGACTAAATTTGTCATTTAGTCATTTAGTTGGTCACAGTGGTAGACTTTATACCTTGAAAAGTTGACATAGGTTAAAATGCATCAAGCATATATGCACTATGCTCTTCTCAAGAGAGATCCCTCAGCTGCTTGCAATGCAGTACGATAGGTCAAGCGGTACAAATCTCCTTGCTCCCCATCCCTTTCCTGGCAGCATCCATGGTGTAGATAAACCAGCGAGACCACGTTAATGTCAGAGCTTCACCCACAGAGGAGGATGAGTTTGTTCTAGTGATGAAAACCTCACTGGGTGTCTAGGGAAGTCTCCACATTTGGATCTAGACTGCTAGTCTACTGCCTACCCGGATGGTCCTGAACTTCTTTTGCCCTTAGAAAAGCCTCTCTCAATTCTGTGAGTTAAGCTGTGTGATTTCAAAGCTATGGATCCTATCCTGGAGGATGAGCTCCCACAGACAGAGCATATGCTACACTGGGCATTTCTGTGTAATTGTGCTCCCTTTCTGCTGGACACCTACAAGAAAGCACAAGATAATATTTTTCCCATCTTCTACCACTTCAGTGGCACAACTGACCATGCCCTGTGTTCTATAGCTCAGCAAGGGCATTTCTGTTAAAAATATAAGAAAACAAACAGCTGTACAGAGATTGCATCTTATTAACAGGGATGCTTTATGGCCTCATTCCTCTCTAGTGACTGCAGAGGAATAAACATATGGTTGCCCGTGGCCATCCAGCACAGCGGCTGCAGCAGGAGGGCTGCCGCTTGCCTCGCTGCAAGCCAGCACCTCGAGAGAGCAGAACCACAGAGCAGTCCACAGGGAACCTACCGCCCCTTCTCCCGCTCCGTTCCCGTCACCTGTGGTGACACAGGCTCCATCGCTACAATCCAGCGTGCTCTCCGCACTCATTTACTGCCTTTCTCCTCAGTGTTATTATTTTATGTAATTGCCCATGTTAGAATAGCCCTTACATAACCACAGGCACCTCAGGCACATGTCTTGAAACACATGCATGCCTCCTCTCCCTGTCAATTGCAATATTTTGCACATGGCTGGATTCAGCCCTTCTCCAGGAAATACTAAAAATAAAATGCACTTTCAAGAAGCAGAGACCCACCGAGTTCAGCACAAAGCCAGTCTGCTGCTTTCTCACCGATTTCTCTTAATTTTCAGTTTTCTCACAAACAGGATATTACAACAAAAAAAAAAAACCATGGAAAAAACACATTTCATTGGAAAAACAATAGTAATTTGCTTTACTCAGTCACCTCCCCTACATTTGAGAACCAGAACAGTTGCAGAATATACATTTACCATATATCTTGAGGAAGAAGTATGCCTTAAATATTTGCAAATGCACTGATCAGTGTGCTAGCCATCTCTACAGACCAGAGACCCATACAAAGGCCTAAAACACTTTGGACAAAATAATTTTAATCATCTAAGTGATTTCATTGATTTTCCTGGGTTGCTCACATACCTAAACGAATGTGAACGCTTGTGTAACTGCTGCCCAAAATCCTGCTGGCTAAAGGCACTGGCACAGTAACCTCCTGTGAGATCAAATGGATTATTGGCACAGAGACCTGTGTGGGACTTGTTCACCACTCTACCTGCATGGATCATTTGGAAGGGGCAGAGTATCGGGCACAGACAAAACAAGACAGATCCAGTTTTGCAATGGCCAAGTTAAAGAGCACTTTGTCATTGACTGCAGGGAAAACGATACACAAGCCCAGACACAGAAAGCCAAGAGACACTTATTCCACCTGCACAGTCACTGAAAATCAACATCTTCACAGCATGTTTCAGTCTCCCTTCTTTTCCTTTTCCTCCTCCCACCTCCCTGGTGTGTGACGTGGCTGCAGCATCAATGCCTGGCTGCTCTCCTAGGAGAGGGATCCGGGCATATTTGTTGAGCTGATTTTGGCTCATGTTCCTGAATGCTGAAGGCACTGGTTGTTTTTTCCTTTTTATAGTCAGCATTTTATTTTATAAGGCTCATTACGACAGCCATTTAATACCCATGTAGACTGCTAAAGTGTTGTCTGGCCTGAAAATCCTTTTAATTTATGAGATGATGTCAAAGCCTTGGAGCTGTGAGTCTCTGCTGACATCATCCCAGCCAATGATGGCCTTTTTGGAAGGAAATTGTTCTACTTTTCTCTTGGGCTATTATCACAGATTGTGTTAGGGTTATTGATGGTGACCATGGAGTCATCAGACAAAGAGGTCAATCCAATACTAATCATTTAATTACAGGAATGACTTTTCCAGCTCAGTTGTGCTGAACTTTCCTTGCGTATTGGCACACTCGAAACAAATGTGCATTCCTAGGGGCTGATCCACCGCAGATCAGAGCACAGATCAGATCAGATCTCAGAGCACAGAGATGAGGCAGGAGGAAAGAGATGGTGCCTTTCCCCTCGGTGGTTTTAGCCCAGGTTTGGCCAGGCCTGGGTATCAGGTGCAGCATCTGCTGCATGAGCTGCAGCCTCAGCTCAGGCCTACACAAGGCTGCAAGGTGCAGCCAGCCATGCTGGTCAGGCCAGGGGCTCATCCTGCAGTCACACAAGCAGAAATAAGGAGAAAACGTTGGAGTTTAGGGGCAGGGATGTACTGTTCCCACGGGCCTTGCCTCCTCAGGGCACCTGGCACATCCCAGGGCATGCAGACCCGCAGGGCACTCTTCTGAGGGGGACTGCTTTGACTTGCTCATTTTATTCTTTTTAAATTAAAGGGACTTGCCTGGAGCAGAACTAAGTCAAACCACTTAATTTGGATCGCCCACCTTCGAAAAGTGACCACTGTTGTGCAGCACTACGGTGCTTCTAGAGGAAGGCGGACGCAGCCCCGCGCAGCCGCGAGCCGCGTTCCTCCCGCGAGCTCCTGCCTGCGAGGAGCCCTGAGCCCCGGCAGGGCAGCACGTCCCGCCAGAAGGGGGTGAACCCCGCTCTGCTCCCGGGAGGAACCAACGCTCAGGACTGACCGTGTCTCCAGGCAGCTCTAGCCACAACTCTGAATTTCCCACCAGCCGCGCAGGGCTGTTATCTCCCTGCTCTTCCTCCCCTTCTTTTCTCCTCAGAGCTCGCTGTCTTATAAGCATTCATTCATTAAGTTTCTCACGCACCCAGAACGCAGGCTGAGGTAAGGGAAGGCAGGGCTTTAGGGCTGGCTCCCCTCGCCATCTAAATGCAGGCAGTCACAGGCCCCTGTGCCGCACCAAGGCCCTGCGGCTCCCAGCATGGCTGCAAAAACATTCACGTTAGACCACAAATCAAGCAAAAAGAAAAAGGTGGGGGTAGGGGGAGGCCAGTTCTACACCAAAACCTCACGGAACTCAGCACAAACAAAATCCATCTCCTTTCCTGAAGGTCTCCTGACCTTCCACAGCTCCTCACACCTCTGCTCCCACGCGCACGGGACTGCGTGAGAACAAACCCAGAGCACGAACGCTGCCGTGCAGCAGTAAGGAGGACTGTGCAAGTACCACAGGCAAGCGTCAAACACCAGCACAGCAAATGCCTACCCATACTTATGGAAAACTCCACGGAATCACTCATTTGAGAGCTTCAGAGATGACTTGACTGCATAGGACTCGCTTCAGAGGGGAGTTAATTTCAGAGGTTTGTTCCTTTCTGGTCTTATAACAGCATAACAACAATCATATAATTATTCTTACCTTGTAAGTATAATGCTAGTGTGGGAGCATTTCTGCTTCAGTTTATAAAGAGCAGATTAGGCCTCACAAATAGTTCTGGCCAGGAGCAGAATTAATCTCGTTTCACAGAGGAGCTGCAAGCAGCAGAGGTACAAAGCGCCTTACACAGAGTTTGCCAAACACCAAGAAAATGAGGAAGATTTTAAAGCATCCCGGGGTTTCTCACTTGCCTCCATAGTGCCACATTGGCAGGACTCGAGATAGATGGCTCTGGTCTGGCACATTTTTTGCCATTCCTGCCCTGCTGGGCTCTGCTCTGTGTCTGTGCAACCACGCAGAAGGGTCCTTGCATGAGACACTAATATAACTGTGCTCCTGATGTGAGCCTTGCACTGGGCTGTTGGCTGTAGAAACCCATGCAGCTCCTCAGCATCGCCCAGCAGGGTCGCGAGGCGCTCACAGCAGAGAAGCCTGTGGACGTCAGTGCAAATCACCCAGCAATGGGCACGCGTCGGGTGCTCCTCCGGCTGACCGCAGCCCCCTGCGCGGTATTCGAACAAGTAACGCCGTGACCCAGCGGTGTGGTTTGGGCGAGGCCGAGTGTGTTGAATTTGGCCACGATTTGAGAAAATAGTTGAAAAAAAAAAAAAGTTTAAGACTTTATGTTCACAGTTCCAGAGGAAAAGTTCACCAAAATTCCATGTTCTACTTCTGAATTGAGGAAAAAGTCATTTCTTAAGTATTTGAAAAGCATAAAATAGAGCTGAGTTTTGCTTTAGATTAAAATGTCTCATTCACACATATTTTTCTGTGTTTCAATATGAAAAGACTTTTCTGGTTGAACAAAAACTATCCTTTTAGCAAATGAACAAGAAACCTTTCAGGTCAGCCACCAGCTTCCCCCTTTACCCAGCAAATCCCACTTGCTTACTCAATTCTCCTCTTAAACTTTGCTGAGGGGGTTTTAAATCTGTATTTGGGGTTTTATTTTAATATCTTTGTTTCCTGCCTTCCTTTCATTTCTCGCTTAATCAATACCATTAGATCAAAGCATTCTGATACTTTGTGAATCTGCACTTCTGTGAAACCCAAAGCTGGCTATTTTGGAAGTCTTTTTCAGCAGTCTTTGTCAGCTTCTCAAATTCTGGTAAAGCAAAGCTAGGGCAAGTCAATAGCAGTTTGTTACAGCACAAAGCATCCATCTCTGAGGATAAACAAGTTATTGACATGGTCTTTCACTCTCACAGCATCACACTCTCCAGCCAATTATAACACTCTAAATAGTGGAACAAAGCAATACTTCATCCTGCTGGCTAAAGACCTCTATCTTCTGATGTTTACAGTGACAAACACCAGGCAAATGAAAATACACTCTCCCAAGCCTTAACAAAATAATGCTTAAACTCACACCTTTTGTTTTGATTGTTTTGTTTTGCATAGGAGTGTTTAATTCCTGGATGCAGAATTCAGCGCAGTGCTGTTGTTTAAGGCCCAGCTCTGTAGACATCCAAACTCTTGCTCAATGTCACACATGAACCTCTTCCCATTTAAGTCACCTAGAAGTGGGGCATCTGGACCTTAGTAACACAACTTCATTTGGAGGCCTCTTCTGGAAATGTGACTTCAGTTTCTGAGGACAAACTCAGAGCGGAAAAAAAATGCTTAAAGTGCCATGATGGCTAAGGGTTCAACTGAAGTTAAAGCAGGGCTAACTAAACGCAATACTACTTATACTACAATATCCACAAAATCATGATGTCTTATAAACTCTTTAAAGATGCTGATCTAACCAGTCTGTGTTGATAAGAAGGTACCTCTCACTAAATCACAACTCAGTCCTACTCACGATGTGAGGTCATGGGGACTTCTAGTGCTGGGGTGAACTCACCACTCCAGGTCCTCAGCAGGCTGGGCAGGCACTGGGGCCAGGCCGCAGCTCGCACGTCCCCCCTGCTCCCCAGCCCAAGCCCGAGCACCCAAGAGCGACCGCAGGGACCATCCTGCATCCTGCTGCGGGAGGTGCTGCCATCACACAAGTGCCCCAACAACTGCAGTCAAGGAAGGTTTGCTTCAGGCAAGTCCCAACAGCTGAGTGCAGCAAACTGAGCCCAAGAGGATAACCCTGAAACGTGAGAGCCTGGAGGGAGTCCTGGTAACTCCAGGAGAGGTTGTTAGGGGGAGACACAAGCAGATTCTGCCCCTTTTGCTGGTCTGGTCCTGTCATCAGAAATATTGCTGAGTCCAGATCAGCTTCAGGTGATGATAGCACAGCACAAGGAATTTCTCTTTGACCTTCATTTCTCCCTTTTGCTGTGATACATCATTGCTTCTGCACAGCTTGAGCAGTCTCTGTTTGCTGGATTCATTCGAGACACATAATGTTTTTGCTCAAACTCCATTTCCTTCCTTCCAAAGCAGTAAGAGCTGCTTATGACTCAGCCTTCAATAAAATACACAGCAAGGACCATTAAAATGAATGTGCAATACAGGAATAAAACCCATAGGATACATTTCTTAACACCAGACTCTTCAGAGCCCTTTATTTACCCCCTAAAACAACATTAACCCGTTATGCTTCAGTACAACATAAATCTATCAGGAAAAGAGTTTCTTTAAAGAAAATCCCTCTCCGGTGTCAAGAGAAGCCGTGTGATGAATGAAGTGATAGATAGGAACTGAACACGCTGCGTGCTGGTGCCTGAAGGGCCCAGCCTCCCTACTATTACAGAGACAACACTTCAAAACACATTCTGCCCGAATGCCAATACCACCCAGCTCCAAGGAAATTACTTATTGAGGAGTGGGGGTGGATGAGAGAAAAAGAAGCCAGAGGGATTTTTCTGGATTTGCATTCACAAATGCGAAAAGAGCATTTTGGGCAAGAGTGCGTGGCCTCAGCAGGGCAGGAAAGGCTGCGTGTTCTCGTCGTCGGTGTTTGTGCCGTTGGCTCCAGGCTCTCCTTGGCTGGGAGCCAGAAGTCTCTAAACCCTCCTGACACTGAAAAGCGTTTGACTCTTTTACAGCAGCGCACAGGGAGTAGGTAACACAGCAACACAGCACCAACCCTATAGGGCAGGTAAACAACATTCACCTTGCTGTACACTGGGGGAACTGGGACTCAGCATCCTGTATGAGCCCGCCAGACCAAGGTATCTCAGGAAATTCACACAAAATATGGTCCTGAACTCTCTGAAATGACCCTTTTCACTGAGCTCACCAGGGTTTCACCCGGACACTGATCTCTGTGATATTTTTACAGCTGTTTCATAAGGGAGACATCCAGGGCCACAGGGTTCTCTGACAGAAATTAAAGTTTGTAGGTGCCCTCCTTCCAAAAAAAAAAAAAAAATCCACTGAAGTAAAAATACACCTACTCTTGGCATACACTTAGCACTAGGACAGCCTGCACACATGTACACATGGTTAAAACACACCCCTAAAGCCCATGAAATACCATTTTTACAGGTGTGGATCAAGGGGCACATGAAAGAGATCCAATGAAAAAATCTCTCCCCTTTAAAGTTTCAGCCCAAGATGCAGCAGGGAGCTTGAGGGATACACCAGATGTGCTTTCAGGCAGCAAATACCCTTGGGTAACACCAAGTGAACTGGGAATAGCTGCCATGAAACAGTCTGCTGTGGCACTAGCTTTCCTCTCCTATCAGGAATCCTGCAGAACACCAGGAATCTCTCTCAATTATATATAAGAAAAAAACCACACATCTTTTAGAGGAAACTGCACTGAGTGATGCTCCATTAGATGCTAAAGACGGAGTTTGGCAGTTCAGCACCTACTATCAAGTTCAGCAGTTAATTTCTGCCTCTCAAAAAAGAAAAGTTAAAAAAAAGAATAAAAAAATGAGCTAAACAGTACATTTCACATCGGTACATTTGCTTGCTCTTGGAGCTAGGAAGGAACAGGGGGACCCAGTCCTTGAAATGAGGGGAACAAAACACTGCAGGTGGCCGGCTCTGGGTCGGTCCACACAACCACAGGCACTTGCATCCCTGTGGACTGTGATGAGAGATCCTGGTTTTCTTTGCAACGCAATAAAGACTTCATGAAATGTGTGTTTCCTGGATGAGGAACCTCTCCGATTGCTGCTCTGCAGAATGACCGCCCTATTTACAGTCAGATAAAACAGGAACAGTCTGAAGGCAAAGCTGGCTGTGCAGCTTGTCACAGGCAGGCTGTGACGCTGGTACCAAGAGCGAGCTGCTCTGCAGCCAGTAGGTGACAGTCTTAGCAACAGAAAAACCCTGAGCCGTTCTCAAAGAGAAGGACTTTCTGCTCAGCATTCTGCAAGGAAAGGATTATTTGGTTTTCTGCAGGTAAATGTTGACTATTTGTTTTTATACATATAGACAATTCACAGCAAGGGGCAACATATTTCATGCCGATGAGAGGGAAGCCAGGGAAGAACAGAGTGTAGAAAATCTATAAATGCAGTTTAGGTGACAGCAGCTGTTCTAGACAGTGTTGGACACTGTCTGCACAGCTGGGACCACGGACCCCTCCTGTAACCACAAACATGTGTTTACAGCACCTGTAACACTTGTAACATGATGACCAAGCCAACCTTTGTAGAAAAAGCTCAGAAAATAGTTTCTTTGTCCATTTAGCCATGCACATTGCTTACTGCAATGGCTGCATCTTGATTAAAACCTAAAGGAATATAAGACTCGCTTGAATGGATCAGTCAGAACCAGAATTAATAATTTAAGGGAAAACCGTGGGCAGAGAGGGAGAGTCCACACCTCAACAATTCCGTTTTATGTCCTCCTGTAAAACTGTCACTCTGTCTAAAAACCCCACTGCTACCACCACCATCCACAGCTAATTAATCACTAGAAAGAAGATGGATGTTTTCAAGGAAAAGTTACCTTTTGGCAAGGGTCACTAGCTCCCCAACAAGTATAATTTTAAGAAAACGTTTCATGCCAGAAACAGAAAGCCAGAAAAGATTTGGCTGATCAAATCTATTTTAACAGAACTAGGGCTTTGCCTGAGCAAACGTCAAGTGCAAATTTTTAAAAACTTGTTTGGCCAGTTTATCCTCAGTGTAAAATACCATAAGCCCATAAAGCAGAGATATGTTGATTTAAATACCTTCCTCTGGCAGCTTTTCCCCAAGAAAAGAGGATTTCAAGGTATAAAAAATTACCAGTTGTAGGAGTTTTAATCACATGTGCTAGATACCACACTTGTGCTGGGTACCTTGATCTGAACTGTGCATTAAATAAAGTCTGCTGAGAAAAGAAAGGAATACCACATAAACTGTATCATAAAACTTGCTTGCATCGCTACCCTCCTGCCCTGGTGCTGAGAGTTGAAGCCCTTTCACATAACAGTCCATCAAGAAAGCCCAGAGTGACAGTGTGAATGTCAGGACAGGTTAGTGCTACTGCCCGTCAGTCAGAGAGTTATTAAAGCAGATGCAGTGCTGTAAGAGTGTGTTCTTACCTTGGTTTGGCCAGCCCAAGCGACCTGATTGAAGTTGAAAAACAAGTGCAACTTGCTATTAAACGTGGATATGAGATCCAGTACTGTGGTCTTTTACCAGAGATATCCATCCTGAGAGCAACTTTGTTTCCTGTCATGGACATAACTTCTTTGGGAATTCATTTCTCTTCCATGTTTCAATACTCCTTTCTCTCTCCTTCATGGAAATGAAAGATGTCTTTCCTGTCCTCCGTTTTTGTTTCATATTGATTTTGAGACTCTTTCCTTCTCTCATTTCTTCTTCTTCCTTTCTCCTCACTAACCACATTTGTCCAGTCAAACCTGTTTAACACAGAGTGCTGCTGAGCACTGGAGTGGTCTCTGCCTTTGGCAGCGCAACAAGCAGTGCACGGAAATCTCTGCAGTTACAGAGACATCGTCTTGCACCGGTCACACAAATCTTGCTATCTTCTTAATGCCGTCAGGCAAGAGGATACTGGGATTTGTATCCCGAAAAAGCAGGGCAAGCATTAGGCAAACTAATCACACGGCAGGGATTTGTGTAATGAAGAGTACCTTTCTGCTTGTGGGTCAGTAAGGGTGTAAAGCAACTGCCACCCACTGCTTGGGGCGATTCCATCCCAGCATCTCCTTATCCTCTTTTGTCATGTTCATTCGTCGGGTACCTGCACATCTAGGCAGCTGTATGAGAGGCTGCTCCCCTGTGATTTAGCTGCATAGCTTGTCTAAGGGTGTCCTTCAGAGACCCCTGGAAAGAAAACTGGTTAATAGCTCGGATGGCACTCAGAAGAGCTGCCTCATCTCACACGGAGCCAGCCTGGGTCTGTCTAGGCCTCAAAATGCTCCAGTAAAGAAAACAATAATAATGCAGAGCTAATGACTGCTGTCATTTTCACGTGTCTGTTACTGACCTCTGAATCAAATACATGACTTAAAGAGCACTAGCACAAGCACCGTGCCCTGCTGGCAGGGGCCACAAGACCCACCTACCAAGCAAGAAGGCTCTGCAGGACAACAGGGCAGGTGCTGCAGAAACACTGACAGTTTTTCTTACTGCTCCTGCAGTAGTTGACACATTCCTGGCTTTCTGCAGGGAAAGAAGAGAACAGGGGATGGAAATTTCCTTTAACACCGGTTGGAGCAAAGAAGATAAAAGCTTCTGATAAAAGCTAAGCGTATTTTCAAATCTGACTGGTAAAAGACCTGGGAGCTGTGAGTTAGTTCAGCTGCTCTGTGAAGTCCTCCTATAATTTCCTTGACAATACTGTGTTCTGTCCTAGGCACGTTCGGTTGTTACTGTAGTATTTGGGTGCTCAGATCACGCTCCTGGGTGCAGAGAAGTGCAGAGCGATCCGGGGAGATCCGTACTCCCTGTCCTGCTGCTCGGGCTCCCGTGTGACCGACCTTGGGCAGCCGCTGCACCTCTCACCACCTCCGTTTCTGTAAAATTAGACTGACCGACTTTGTACAGCGCATAGGTATTGACTGATACAAGGACAGCTAAAGCCTGAGGTCTAGGAGCAGAAGGAGAGAGCAAAGAGGAAAGGAGCAGAAATGCCAAAGTCGTTCTTGTGTTTCAGCTGTCCTTCCGCTGCAGCACTGGCGCTGCTCAGCACAGGCAGGTCCAGCCATGCCAGGCTCCTTGGTGCACACTCCACCCAACCTGGGGAGCTTGCAGAAAGCCCCAGGTCACCCCTGGCTCACCAGCATCAGAGGTGACAACCAAGAGCATGCAGACCTAGTTTGTAACACAAAGTTATCCAATGTCTGCAAAATATCAGCAATCACTATCAATCCAACCACACGTCTCAGGTGCTTGCACGTGTGTATTTTGGGAACCTGCTGTCTATAGGAGCAGCAAGATGGACGCATCCATTGGAGGCAGCTTGGGGGAACATATCCAGCCCACGGCAAAACCTCGTCGTGGCACCTCATGCACTCGGACACCCAGGAGAGCCGCTCTGCACCCACACGTGCCCACGTTGCCTCTGAGCAGCACGCGGAGCGTGCGCAGCCCTGCGCGAGGCTGCGCTCACACGGGCTGATACGTGCCAGGCTGCAAAGCCACGGCCGCGCGCTGCCCTCTGTGTGTGTGCACACGTGTGTGCATGTGCGCGTGCACGTGTGTGTGTGCACACGTGTGTGCATGTGCGCGTGCACGTGTGTGTGTGCACACGTGTGTGCGCGCACGCGGCGCTCCCTCCCGTCGGGGCGCCCCGCGGGCCGCCAGGACACGTCCCGCTGCCCCGGGAGCGTCGCGGGGAGCGGCTCGGAGCGGAGCGGGGCCGGGCCGGGGCGGGGCGGTGGGAGGGGGCTCGGCCGCGGGCCCGGCGGGCGCAGAGCGCAGCCGGGGCTCGGGCTGGCCGCGCCGAGCGCTCCCCGCCGCCGACAGAGCTGCCGGCGGCCGCAGGACGCGCGGTGAGTGCGGCTCGGGGGGCGGCGGGCGCCGCGCTCCGGCCACGGCCTCCCCCTGCCCGCCCGGGGGGGCTCCGGGCGCTTCCCCCCCGCGCTGACTCTGTCGGGGCGGCCCCGGCCCGCGCGTGCGGCCGCCGGCGGGGAGCGGAGCGCGCAGCCCGCGGAGCACAAAGGCGGAGCGGAGCGGGGCGCCCGGCGCCTCTGCGCCCACTAGCCCGTGGCCGCGGCCGGGGCCGGCTCTCCGGGAGGGGGATTAGGCTGGATCTAGACCGGCGGGGGCTGCGCCCGCGCTCAGCGCACTTGAGCCGCCCCGTTGGGAAGGGGCTGGGGGCGGGCAGGAAAGCCCGGGGAAGAGAAAGCGGCGAGAGGCAAGAGCGGGGGACAAAAGGCGGCGGGGCCGGAGCGGGCTGGATATAGGACGGAAGGAGGCGGCGGCTGCGGGCGGATTAAGGGGAGCTGCGCGGGGAGGCAGCCCAGGGGAGGCGGCCGCGGCCCCGGGCTCCTGCGCAGGGAGCCCCGCGCTGCTCCCGTCGCCGCTGCGGGCCGGGGGGACACCGGGCGCTGCAGCCCCCATTGCCCCGCTCTGGCCCGGGGGCTGGACGGGGAGGCCCGGCCCGTGCGGAGCCCCCGAGGCTGCACAGCTCTCCCAGTTTCATCTCCAGTCACTTAATGCCAAATAGAGGCCCTGTAGTTCTCTCCTAGCCCCGAACGCCAAACGCGGGGTGGCGGATTTAGCGCTTACGCGAACCCTTTGTTTACACCTGATCGGATGTTTATCCCGAGGCTAACAGGATTTGCCGCACGCTGCTCCGAGCGCCCAGCTCGGCACCGCGCGGGCGCCCGTTTCTGCGCCGCGGTGCTGCTCGCACGGCACTTACCAGCGGGAGCGGGCGCCGAGGGGCCGCATCGGGGAGCCGGGGAAGGAAATCCGCCCGCTACGGGGCCGTGCCGCGAGCAGGGGCAGTCCTAGGGCTGGCAAAGCAAGGAAAAAACCTGTTATCAGGTGTGTAACGAGACAGGTTTGACAGTCATAAGTACCTAGGCGCAGGTGATACACACAGAACGTGACTGAGAGGAATCTGCAGCGTTAGAGAAGTCACCTCATACAATATCCAGCATTGCAAAGTATTTCTAAGTAAAAGCAGGACTTTTTCTACCTGTCTTTTCTGGAGGGGGGTTGTGCTTTCTGCAACAGGGAGGCAGCGAATAGCGGTATGTGCTATAATGTAGAGGAAGTCTAACTGGCCGCTGTGTTTTGCATACAAAGCACAATCCCGCTACTAATTATCATTCTGGAACGCCGTCTCTCCGGCAGCCTCATCCCGGCTTGGCTGCGGCTGCTCTGTTATCAGTCCTGATGGGATCCAAAGGAGCTGGCAGGGCTCCTGTGTTGTGATTAATCTCTCATCGTCAGCACCTCGCCACAACACTCGGTGGAGGGGGTCATGCAGCGAGCCCGTCCTCTGCCTGCGCCTGGCAGAACACGTTGCTGCTTGCGCTACTATCGCTTCTATTCACTCATAAAATTTACTAGGCTGATTTTCCTCTCTGCGGTTGAGTTTACCTTCCTCTGTCAGTTGATTAACATTAGGAACCGATAACATCTAGCCATGAATAACATTACCTTAAATTTTTGCATGGTTGCACATTTATATGCATTTTTCTCATATCCTCACACAGTAGTATGTTTTTACGTGAGTGTTTTTGTCTAGATAAGAGGTGTTTGCAGTCACTGGTTGGAAGGCTTTACCTATGGAAAGCCTCACTGATTTTTAACCAAAACAACTTTTTGGTGACAACTAAACCTTCAGGTCCTAGTTAGTTGCTTGCAGTTGTGCGTCGTACGCACTGGGGAAGCTTCGTGTCTGCTATTTCTGTGACGATTCCTGCATTGTCCCTTACATCACATAACATAGGGCACTTTGTTTAAAGCAGTGAAGTTATTACTGATGTAATTGACAGCAGTTCGGGGGCCTCTGGTCTGAATTTGCAAGCTGCTCTGCTGTTTGTTTGCTGCATATTCCTGCAACAGCTAAAACATACTGACTCCTTTTATGAATCCCTAATTGCACTTGGGTTACAGGTATGTTGCTTTAACCTGTTATGGAATATAATTTTTGAGGGCGATTTGTGGATGGAAAGAAATCTCCCATTGATTTCCCTTCTGCACGAGCTGTTCCACGCAGCCACGCGGGGYTGCCGGCGCCGCTCACTCCCTCTGCACCGCAGCGTTCCTCGGCCGCCGTCGCTGCGCTCCTCTTGGTAATGGCAGGAGCGCAGGTGCTACTCAACCACGGGGCTCCTGTTACTACCGTGACGTTACATAACTTTGCTGAGAGCTCCTCTAGGCACAAGGAGGGAAAAATACGATTCTCGTGCAGTCGCTGGGCTAGGTGACAGCTAGTGATCGTGTGCAGGCAGATTTTACTACAAAAACTAGAAATACCCAGGGTTCTGCCAACAATAACGACAAAAAAAATCTTGAGGAAGCCACTATTTTAACAGTAACCTCGTATTGATACTTTTTTCCCCACACAGCTTTTTTAGCCAGACTTTCTAGATTTCCCTTAAATTTAGCTGAATCTGTGGTTTCAACTACAGCTGTGCTAATACCTTGCCAAACTTCTCTGTTGTGATGCAGTGATTTCCCTTGTCTGTGTAGTAGTCTGGTGCTGAGTAACTGTGCTAGAAAGAGGATTTTGGCGGGCATCACCATAGGGTTTGATAGTTAATGTTGCCCGTTTTTACCTGCTCAGGCAGAAACAGGCAGAAACAAGCCTCCGAACAAGGCCTTACTGATAGTCCTGGCAAGGCTCTAAGTCTGGCTTGGGAAAGATTTCCAGCCCTGCTGGGGAGCTCTGGAGTGGACAGGATCTTTGGGATGATTTACCTTACTGTTTAGCAAGGCATACTGACGTTGGATGGCGATATGATTTCACACCAAGAAATCCTGTCAGCATTCCCAGAGATTTCTCCGTTAATACTGTTGCTGTTTTGGAGCTTTCTAAGAGAACCACTTTCCACTTCCATTACTTCTCCCAAAAGTAATTTCACAAGTGGAAGTAACTTGGAGAAAAACTCCTCTGCAGCTGAACATCCCTGCGTTCCTGAATTCACAGCTTGTTGCAGATGAACTGCCCTTCTCCGAAAACATCTCCTTCCTGTAGGGGGAAATACTCAGAATCCCCTGACCTTCCCTGCCCCCTCCAAAGAGGAAGAAGAGGAAACAAATGATGGGCTGCCAATATGACTGCCTACCCAAGCAGCACCATTGCCATGGAAACACTGTCCCAGAATAGCTCCATCACATGAGGGTTACATGACATGAATAAAGTAACCAGAAAAGTGGAAAACATCTCGGAACTGGYGATACTTGTGTTTAATTCACTGCCCCCCGGTCACGATTTGTATCGTGAGTTGTTAGTGCAGGAATTAGGGCCCCCTCTGAAGGGCTGCTGACTGTTTGGAGCTGGGAGCCCTGGCTCCAGAAACAATTTTGAGGAGTTTTCCCCTGACCTCTGGCTGCTTGGGGCAGTCACCTGTGGTTTGCAGGGCTGCCTGCGGAGGGGTTTCCTCCTCTGTTACCCSTCGGTGCTGATCACTGCACTTTATTAGGGCATTTTGGCTCTTCTTAAAACTAGGYGCAGTGGTTGAAGTAAGCGCAGCCTGTGCATCTAAGGGACCAAGAAATACCTTTAGCACATTTCTCTCTAGTCACTTAGGTACTCACAGGGCAACTAGGTCTGCTCTGTGTAACCATTTTCAATAAAAAAAAAAAAAAAAAGATTATCTTTTAGTGCCAATTACTTTTTCTCTGTGTTTTTAAAGTGAATACTGTGACAGAGTCATTGAGAAACCTGTCATACAAATCAGAAATAAACAAATATGTTACCAATTCAGCATAAAGTAAATTACAGCTTGGTAGAAAGAAAACCATTAATCACAGCTGTTTGTCGTCACTTAGGTACTCACAGGGCAACTAGGTCTGCTCTGTGTAACCACAATAAAAAAAAAAAAAAAAAAAAAGATTATCTTTTAGTGCCAATTACTTTTTCTCTGTGTTTTTAAAGTGAATACTGTGACAGAGTCATTGAGAAACCTGTCATACAAATCAGAAATAAACAAATATGTTACCAATTCAGCATAAAGTAAATTACAGCTTGGTAGAAAGAAAACCATTAATCACAGCTGTTTGTCACAGTGGTGTTGGAACCTTGTTGCCCCTAGAACAGTGGCAGAGCCCTATAATTTCAATGGGCAGGCAGRGATTATTGATGACTTTTTCCTGTTTGTGCAATCCCAGATCGATTATTTGCCACAGCTTCCACTTCTGAGATCAAGTTTTGTAATAAGCTTTTTCATCTGTTGTATGTCCAGAAAGACCATAAAACTATTATGCATTTATATTAGCACATTTGCTGTCCTGGTGCCTTAAATAGGAAACACAGTAACTTCCATCATCTGTCTCTCTGCAGAGGYCTATAAATGGCCATTGTTCATTACTCAGTGAAAGGAGATGAACATTAGTTTGGAAGATTGAGATCCTCAAGATTTAGCTTTGATCATTACAGGACTACAGGCCAAAAGAAGAAAAATTATAGCCCTCATCTGTACATTAGGTACCATTTGGTACAGTGTATGTAAATAGTTTTTTATGTTGGYTATGACTGATCATGTTCAAATAACATTGCATAGTTTCTTTAAAGCATTTTCAACTTGCATGGAACTTTGGTATTTTCATTAAATGCATTTCTAATTTATAAAATCTTTTTAAAGATGCTTATKCAGGGTTGTTTGTGTAACTTAGAGAAGTGCTAAAAAGAGTTTCTCTTTTTTTTTTTGCTTGACACATTAAATATGTCACATGAGCTACATGAGTAACACTCTTGCCTGATGACATGCTGCGTTTCTCCTATGCAGTCTGAAAACACCAAGCAAAACAGAAGTCTTAATTCTGAACATTTTCATCCAGGCACCCAGTTCCCATCAYTGCACACAATCCTCCTGCAATCAGCAGCAAGTGAAGGTTAGCCGAAGCGGGTTTCATATCTGGTACAGCCTGTGTTTACTTCAGGCTGCTCTTACAATGTAGCGCACTCTGCGGTGCTTGTTCATTTAAAGGCTGCATTTTTAATGATCTCTTTCATTGCCCTATTTTGCTTAATAAACACCTATGTTGTAATGCATGCCTTTTTGACCTGTATTCCTTCTAAAAACAAGCTGGAATCTGTTCAGACTTTTGGTCCTAATGGTTGGTCTTGTGTTCCTGGAGAGTTTACAATCGTTCACGCTGTGGATCAGGGAAAATGATGCTCTGTTTTTTGTTGTTTCATTCAAATGGCTTTATACTTGTTAACAGGCACAATGAGTCATTCATTTTTGATTAGTTGATTAATGACAAGAGACAAAAGTAGCTTTCCCGGAGGGCAGCAAAGGGGAATAGAGGTAGAAAATCCCATGTGAAAAAAGAGTAAACACGAGCTATTGAAACAAGTCACTTGTTCAAGCTGTGTTTCAATTGTTGTGAAATCTTCCAGGGCAATCTGTAGCTAAATCAACCCATTTTATTGTCTCAGACAGAAAAATGAAAACCTACCCGGCCATTGGTTTCTTCCTCCTCTTGGCGATCAGCTATGGCTCCTCGGAGAACTCGAGCACRTCGCGCGGCTGCGGCCTGGACCTCCTCCCTCGCTACGTCTACCTGTGCGACCTGGATGCCGTCTGGGGGATCGTGCTGGAGGCGGTCGCGGGGGCCGGCGTGCTGACCACGCTGCTGCTCATGCTGATCCTGCTCGTGAGGCTGCCCTTCATTAAGGACAAAGAGAAGAAGAGCCCGCTGGGGATGCACTTCCTCTTTCTTGCGGGGACTCTAGGACTGTTCGGGCTGACRTTCGCTTTCATCATCCAAGAAGATGAGACGGTGTGTTCCACCCGAAGGTTCCTCTGGGGAGTTATCTTTGCTTTGTGCTTCTCGTGCTTGCTAGCTCAAGCCTGGAGGCTTCGTAGACTAGTTCGGCACGGGAAGAGCCCGTCTGGCTGGCATCTAGCTGGGGTGGCCATCTGCCTCATGCTCGTGCAAGTCATCATTKCAACGGAGTGGTTGATACTGACAGTGGTGAGAGATAACAAGCTGGCCTGCAACTACGAGCCCATGGATTTTGCGATGGCTTTGATTTACGTCATGTTCCTGATGGTGTTCACCATGGGCTTTTCTCTTTTCACTCTTTGTGGAAAGTTTAAAAAGTGGAAGAAAAATGGAGTATGCCTCATTATAACACTCTTTTTCTCCATTCTGATTTGGGTAGCCTGGCTGACTATGTACCTCTTTGGTAACGCTGAACTAAAGAGAAAAGACAAGTGGAGTGACCCCACTCTTGCTATTGCACTGGTGTCCAGTGGTTGGGTGTTTGTTATTTTTCACGCTATACCAGAGGTCCACTGTACCATCCTGCCATCACAACAGGAAAACACACCCAATTACTTTGATACTTCACAGCCAAGGATGCGTGAAACTGCTTTTGAGGAAGACATACAGCTTCCTCGGAGCTACATGGAAAATAAAGCTTTTTCAATGGATGAACACAATGCAGGTAAGGATTTGCTCTGGAGAGCACTATGTTCTTCTGTAGTAGCAAAGCAAAATGTGCTTTAAAGGTGTTCGAAACAAGGCTCCTTACAAATGCTCTATTTTGCACATTACATGTTCCCTTTGTCCTTTTAAATTGTTCATTAAAAGTCATCTTAGCGGCAAGAAAAGGTGGGGGGAGAATGTAATACAGCAAATACACGTGTTTTGTTTAAGTGAATTTTGGTCTTTTTCATTGAAAAGCTGAATGATTTCAAGCATAAAGCCAACTCAGAAAGAGATCAATATGAAAAAATAACTTCCAGTTTAAAACAGTTTAACATTCTTTGTCATTATCAGTTGTTATTTCCTTTTAGAGGAAAGATTTTCCTGAAAGTTTCATAAAAACAGTCTTTGCTCTGAAAGCTCTAGTAAGTTAATTTCATACTATTGTAACTGCAGTGATTTCAGTGGAATTATTTCTAAGGCAGACCTCAGGACAATACTGGATCATTCAGTCTATTATTCTCATTCATGCACACGTTTTAAAAGGAGGAGTGAAGATCTCCTTTTGATCTAATCACATCAGCGAGTTTTTTCTTTTTTTTTTAGTGAAATGGATAAGAGGTATTGTCCCTATATCCAATTACAGTATTTAATAAAGTGTAATTCATGATGTTATGTTTTAATCTGATACTGTATTTCCAACACAATACAAAACTAATTTCCTTATCTGATACCCTTGTTCATGTTTCTCATAATGAATACATGTAATTTCTATTCCTGTGGCATCTGGAAGAAGTATAAATATATTTTTGATGAATCAAAATGGATGCTTTACACTTCCAATTCATTATTCTGTTGCAGTTGGTTTTTAAGTTGAATACAGACTTATGACAATAGAATTTGGAGACAACACTAGTATGGTAGAGGCTTAAAATAAATRCAGGTAATAATATTCAAGTCACATACTAGGGCTGCTGAAGCGTTAATTGAAGTCAAGTCACTGCATTGATGGTTGTCAGTGGCTAAGCACCTGGAGTCCAACAGTAAATGGCTCTCTGCAGGTATACAGAGAATATATATTATATATTTTTCAGTTCAAAAATTTCTTGCTCAGAGTGCAGAAATTAAAGCAATGGTACTTTTTCTTTGAATTACGCCTAAGAATTATAGTTCATATGAGATTGATTAAATCTGAAGTCTTGGATGATATGAGAACCATAAATCACACTTTGATTCCCTGAATGTAATACTTGTTTTAGTAAATAGTTTAAATAGAAAACATGTTTGAATAAATGTATTTTCCATTTACTCCCTATATACAGTTTTGGGGTTTTTTTTTCCTCCAGCATTGGTTTTCCTTATTCTTCTCCAAATGTTSCTATAAAAATATTTAAAAACCCAAAGGAGCTGAGGTTACATATGTACGTGAAAGACAACCAGTGGAACATATCTGTGCTAAATCAATGGTGTTCTCTGTCCCTGTGCACAACGCCCAGTGAGCAGCATAGCGATGGACAGAGGACAGCATATGGCAGTAGGATCCATTTCAGTCTTGTTGGGCACAGGGCAGCAATATTAAATCCTCGCTTTGTTAAAGCCTATGATGAAATTCTTGTAAACCTCAGTTGGTCTAGAATTTCAGCCAGAGCTGTAATTTGAATTAGACCTAAGAGAGAGTCTTGCTCCAGGTGCCTGAGCTAGGCAAGTTTCTATTTACCATTTCACAGATCCGTATTTCCCTAGTATGGAATCATAAGGACTCAGGTGGCATGTATAAATGAGATTTCTTAGCTGGCAAGATATGAATTCAGTGAAGCCACGAGTCACCCTTAAAGTAAAAAGAAACTATGCCCCAATTCCCTGACTGGTTTAGACAGAAAGAAGCAAACCCGTGGCTATGCCTATCTCTTGTTTCGAATATACGTTTTGAATCCAAGCTTCCTCTGAAGTTAATGGAGGCTGATGTATTTCTAGTACAAGCATTCAAAAGGCCAGTATCTCTGCCTTTGTTTCAATCAATTGCCATTTTTAAGCCATTCAGAAACAATGTTTATTTCATATTTCTAGTTTCTCCAAGTAAATATAATCTGAAACATCTGGAAAAGCCTCATTCCCTAGTCATGCTGAAGTAATGCTCAGGGGGTTCTCAGTRYGCTCGCTGGCTCAAGCAGTGTTTTGGATCTCAGTCCGCYGAGTTTGACAGAATGCAAAACGTAGTATCRTTTTACTTAACCCCCCAATATCCTGACTGATAAAGCAGGCATTACACAAAACGTATTGTGCAAGATGCTCAGTGCCTAAAAACATTCAACTCCTGCTGAATTGAAAATAAGAAAATTWAAAAATCTACCTTCAAGATATTTCTCTCCCTTCTATAATATATAGTTAATTTTAGGTAGAACTCATTCTTTTAAGATATATCCCCAGCTACATAAGAAAAGTTCAAAGGCTATTTCAAACCTGGTACACAACATCAGCTAAAATCAGTGGTGAAGTTCCCACTGACTAAACTGGAAGCAAGATGCTTTTGTGATTTCAAAGGAAATACGGAGTACCAGCTGTGTTCCTCAGACTAATCTCTCTCTCTCAAATGCAGCACTAAGAACGGCGGGATTTCGAAACGGCAGTTTGGGAAGCCGACCCAGCGCTCCGTTTAGAAGCAATGTTTATCAGCCAACTGAGATGGCAGTTGTGCTAAATGGTGGGACTGTAAGTATCAAAAGTGACGCTTTAAGAAATCTTTGACATGTCTGGTMTATACAGCCAGTACTAATTGAAAAACCTTCTGATGTAGCATATTCATAGCAGGAGGCAAAGCTATAAATGAAAACTCGGGCGCAAGCATGCATGTAATGCTTCCCTTCCTCTTCAGCAGAGATGCAAACATAAAATATTTTGCATTTCCTTACTTGTCTATTCAGGTTTTGCAGTGTAACTGCAGTGAACTAAGTTAGTTCCTTGGTGACTCTACATATTCAGAGCGCCTTTTGAATTAAATATATGTTAAGGCTGCTAACATAACTATTAAGTGACACAATTTCTAACCAGATTTTTTCAAGGTTCTGCAAGTGATATAAATGTATTCAGGCCAGTACGTTACTTTGAATAAAAATCATGGTTACAGATTGTGGTCGTCYTTCACATATCTTCAATTTTTTTCTCAAACGTATGTAATTCATTATAAGTTCCAGATGTATAAATTCTCTGAGAAAGAGATTCATGAAAGGAGAATAGAGAATATTTTGTTATTTTTTTTCTTTCTCAGACAATAGTTTGGTATGTCATTATTTGGTAGACCCCTTTTTCTGCAGCCTGCAGCAAGAATGGCTTAGCGATCTGATGCCAAACAGCTTCTGTTTTTTTGCATGATATATACTTAACTGACACTTGAAGAAATTGCATATAGCACTTGCACTGTTAAAAAAGAATTTTTCATCACCATAATCTTCATGCATACCTACATGCTTCTTAAAAATCTACCCATGAGCCAGTTTATACTCATGTAAGTTGGCTTTTCTTTATTTTATATCATGAGCTAATTCCATGCTTTGCTTTCAGAAATGAAGAGCATCCTCTTGATGCTTGCACTAACCTATGCCTATATTTTTGGATACCAGAATAAGCAGATCACAGAACAGGCAGCTAAGGACGAGACACCTGAGATTTGGGGGTGGGAGGGAAGGGAGCAGTGTTTTGCATCAAAGTGGACAGAAAGCTTCCTGGAGCACACTGCAGCATGAATGAGAGGTTACTTTTTACGTGTGTTCAGACAATGTACATACATCTGTATATTATTGGCTGAAGATGAGTTACACTATCTTTTTGCTCTAGAAAATGGGCTCTAAAACTCTCATGCTCATGTAGTACGGTAACACTGATTTTTGAACAGAATAGATCTCTTAGTTATGGGTTTATTATCCTTATTTCCAGATACCAACTGCTCCGCCAAGTTACACTGGACGACACCTCTGGTGAAAGGCTGTAGGCTCTAGAACAAAAGAAACCTTGTTACAGATTTTGTTCCCTGGCAGTGTGTCTTTGAGGGAGGAATCTGTAACAGTACCAGAACAAAGCAGCAAAACATCCCGGAGCTTTCGAAATCCTACAGAGGATTTTATGTAAATGTGAACATCACTTTACTGATAAGCTAAATGCAAAAACAAAACTGTAAAACTGAAGCTGAATCTAATTCAAAATAGAAGTAGACACACTAAAATGGAAGAGGGCATCTTGTATTCTGAGATKTAAGATATACTCTGTCTGTAACTAGCGTGCGAGGCAAGCCTCCTCTTTTCTGTTGGTTGCCCGTTGCTTGCAAAACACCCTCCTCTCACCTAAATTTAATTCGTGTTGTCACAAAAGATTGCCGCTACAATGTGAAAACATGCAGGATTTACTTCCCTTTTGCTCTTTTTCCCTCCATTTCAAACATCATGAAAATATACCCTTGCTTCATTATCTATCTGTACTGTAACATCATTTAGCATCACTTGTAGTTAAGCATTGCCACTTTGGGGCAACTAAATTACCGTTACACTGTACATTGATACTCTTCTCCCTTTAAAAAGACCACGTAAGAGAAGCAGTTTTGGAGAGATGAAATAATCTATGCATGTTTCATGCGAGCTATGGAGCCTCTCGAGGCATGGAGACACAAGCGTAGGTGCAGCAGCCGGAGCTCCGCGCAGCGCGGGATGCTTCCCCRTGACTCCGGGCACGAGCACAGCTGGGTGTTCTCGGTGCTCCCGTGGATGAAGCTGTTAAATGAAACTGTGGAGGGATACCYGTTTGCAAAGACTTAGCTGGGGAGAGAAGGTGCCTGGAGTTTGCCAGAAGGTCTCTGTGATGGTGGATTGGAGGAAACCCGCGGTGCTGCAGGACAGGTTGTTCCCGTAGGCCGGTCTTGCCGAGGAGAGCGGAGGCAGCTGAACGGCACCGGCCCTGCAGGAGGGACTCGGCCGCGTGTAGGATCAAGCCCTCGGTTTCCCCTCCCTAGTCACACGAGTAGTCCCACGACTGCAGTTGTTTGTGCATTTAAATGTGGTTGTGCATTTTAGTGCCTAGCTGGTAGAATCTCCCTTCTGGAGGTGGTTTGTTGTTATTTTATGTTTTTAAGGTGGCTTTTTCCCTATCCCCCTGCCCCTCCACTCCTCTGAGGTGACAGAAGGCAGACTTTCTCAAGGCTTTTTATCTTTGCTTTCACCAGGTTATTTAAAGGTTCTCATTGCCCATTATTTGTGCCATGGTTTTCATTATGTTTAAGCAAATCATTCCTTTATTTAACATTTAATACATATCAGACACTGAAAACATCATTGTATCTTCACTGTTTTGCCAATGTTAATCTTAGCTTTCCTCAATACTAAAAGCAAATTGTTYTTACTTGAGGGCATAAGAAAAATATAAGGATTAAACTTTGCATATGCTGTAATAAAAATATATATTTTCAAACTAAAAAAATATAATGTACAAATAACTGAATAGCTTAGTAGCTTCACAGAAAGAAGTTACTTTCTGTATTCTGCAAAAGAAAGACGAGCTTTTTAAGGAGTCTTCCTGATTCTTCACATACCTCCATTTCTACTGAACTAGGAACCGAGTCCTGCAGCCTTGTACTCCTGGGAGTAGTCCTGTGAACAGCAGCAGGTCTAACACTGGCAGTACAAGCTGCACGACCAGTCCCTCGGTGTTGCACACAGATATATACGTGTATTATATATATGGAAAAAATATATCTCGCCATTCTTGCCATGATCATCTTATAGGGGCTTTTATTCAAAGCTCTTCTCTCCCAGAAGCAATATTTTTCTGTCGTGCATGATTAAAGGAGCATGTTAGCTCCATGTCAGCTGTTCCCCCTGCCCTTCCCTCCTCAAGGCAAAGGAAGCATGTGCTTGTTCTAAGGATTTTTGTTTATTTGTTTGTTTGTTTTATAAGTAAGTTGGTGGTCTAAGTAATCAGGTAGGGTAGGGGTGGATCTTGCATGCAAACCAATGACTCAGAAATACATTTTGCTTGTTAAAATTAAAGTTTTGATCCAATAAGGTAGTAGTTATGATAATGTTTTGATAACCCAGAAGTTGCATAATTTGAAACAAAATAAAACCTATTAATTGTCATTTGCCTGCAGAAGTTTGTTTTAAAATAAATGCATAAAGTCTCAGRATATTGTCAAAACATATAAGATGACCATGGCATAAATGGTAGGACAGCTTTCCTTTAAAAAAATTACCACACTGCAGCTGAGATTTATGAATTATAATATGCATTTTACAAACTGTGGACAAAATCTGAACAAGATASGGTTACCTTAAGAAATGTTTGTTCTTTTTCTAGATGTGACTGAATTGATAAAGTTCCCAATCCTACTCTTAATGAACTAATTAGAATCTGAGGCCATATGCAAAGACATGACCGGATTCTAAAAACTCTTACTCATGTGACTAGTCTCATTGGGTAGTCATGTGGACTATTCACAAATAAAAAAWTAGCAGGATTGGGCTTAATTTGTGGTGGTGAAAGTGTGGCTATAGATTAGGAGGGTCCTTATTTTATAACTTCATACAATTAGTAATAGGCAACTTTTCTGTCAGTCATTAGTCTGTGATGTAAAATGCCCTGAACAAAAATGTAATTGAAGAAAGGCACTTTTATGTTAACTTATATTTTTGTTACAGTAAACAAATTGTTTACTTTTGCCTTTTATGAAAGTTATCTAGAATGTAGAGCATCTGTGAACAACGTAAGTATGTGTAAGCACAAGCCTTTCACAACTCAGTTTAATTATGATCAGCTTTTATACTATAAAAGCTACTATGTTGTCCCTTGATGGTCATTTCCTCATGGTGTATCCATACAGGAAAAACTGAAATCCTAAGGCTTCTGAAAATGTCATTACCATAACAAATTTTTATAATAACTGGCTTTTGCTCACTGGCTAGAAAAAAAGAGTTCAGGGCCAAGCTTTACAACCCTGTCCTGCTTTCAGGAGAGGTCAGGGTCTTTGGCACATGCCAGGAAACATGTAGCATCTCGCAGGTGGCACTCTGGATCCACACAGTTGTTTCTACAAACAAGGTACATGAAGTATTATAGAATTAGCTGTTTTTAGTGTAAACACAGGCATTGTGGTTGGCTTTGTTTGAGCTGGATGTCTTGGGTTGAACCAAAGGCTGTAAAAAAGGGAGCATTGTAGCTTTTATAATAAAACAATTTGACTATTCTACCAGCTTACAGGATTACAAAGCAGGTGCTTTTTATTAATTGATGAGAGCTAAAGCTCATTTTTGATAGATAATATATATTTATTAAATGTATTAATGTGTGTTTTATAACGTACCCTTTTTTTTCCGCTGATTGTTGCATATTAAGTACATCTTTGAAGGATTTTCAAGACAATCAATGTGTACCATGAAGACTGTACATAAGTATACAAAACGACAAAAGTTGTAAAGCATGGGCAAATGTTTTATTTTCAAAATGCTGTTCTTAACGAGAATAAAGGCTTTACTATTTACTTACAAAGCTTGTGTTACCTTGGTGTTAAAATCGACACAACATTTTTGCGCTCCCAGTAAAGAAGGGATGGTACAGACAGCATTAAAGGCTGGTGCCCCKGGGAGTGCAGTTGTGCCAGCTGAGCTAAGCAGAACTAAAGGACGTTGTCTCCTAGAGGCTAGGGCTGCCTCTCTCCACTGCTGCCCCCATTCCCACACTTCGTGCTACCAGCTCTGGCCCTTACCAGACCCCCAGTGAGCCAGGCAAGGAGCAGAGCAACCAACACTGGTAACAATGATTTTTTTTTCAATTGTCTCAGCAGTTTCCTGAACTGACTCAGTATGTGAGCAGACAGGGGCTACTGCTGGTGAAARGAAGGTGCAGGACCATCCTGATGCTTTCTGACACCTATTTATCTGTGCTTTTGTGCGGTTCAGTGTTCCTGACCTGGATCAACAACCAGTATCATAAAATACAATACAACAACCATGGGGTAGGTATCAGTATAACAATGAAGACAAAGCTTAAGTCATGGAAGAAATGCATATTGAAAACCAGCAAGAGTTACAGGGTATCCACATTTTACCATCGTTTATTCAAACCAAATAAACCTTTGTGGGATTTACTTGCAGTTCTACTAATTGTTCTATATCTCTCTAACTGGGAAATTCCAAACAGATAAACAGGACTGTGCCTCACAGGAGTAAACTGGAGAATAACGAGGGGTTCTTCATCAGAGGGCCAACTCCATTTTTTAATTGGCTTGCACCTTTCATGAGTTGTACAACTATGCAAGATTGTAAAAATAACTATTCTGGCATCTTAATTTTTGACTTTCTTTGCACAAGGATTAAGGAACAACAAAAGGCCCTTTGAACTTTCTTCCCCTGCAGAAAGGCTAAGCACTCAACACTCTCATTGCCTTCCACAGACTGTGCAAAGGCACAGCCATTTTGAGAACTAGACCGTTAGGAACAGAGYGGTGCAAACTGTCACAGCTCTGCRTAAGTGAGTGGCTTCTCCCGTTTATACCAATTCCACATTTTTGCCTTGGTTTTAACACTTAGCCTGTGCCTGGATGTAACCCCATTTATTTCCTCTGTAGTTTTGTCTCCATCAGAACCTTAGCTCTAAGTACTCAGGACATCAGCTGAACATGGACGTGAAAATTTTGGCCCAGTGCAGAYAATCCTGTCTGTTTAAACAGAATTGTTCTCACATAGGACAGAATTTGCCCTGGCAGGCTGAGTCCTTATGTAATCTCACTTTGATTTATAACACCTCACTGTAAATGCTGTAACGCTAAGAGTGTTTCTAAATTAGTTCCACACAGAGTTCAGTCCTTGATCTCTGTGTTTTGTGGTGGTGGTGGAGAGAGAACTAAAGGAGATCCTGAGTGATTTGGTGTAGGTTCTTCYGAGTCTTCTAATTTGCTTCCCACTGCAACCATATAAAACAAAATATTACTTAACTTTCCAAAACATTTGTAGAAATGAAAAGTACCTGTACTTCCATAGTAAATATTCTGTTGKTTAGTAGAAAAAGCCTCAAAAAGAAATCACCCTACTGAATGCAAAAGGCATGCTTCTCATGCAGGGCCCTTTTTGTTCCGACCCACCCCAGCCCTTATGTGCTCGTACGCGTTTCTCAGTGCCAGCTGTGGGAGTTGTGTATGTGTAGCTGAGGGCAGGGTTGTTTGCTAGTAAAAAACTGAGATGTTCCCCAAAAAAAAAAAAAAAAAAAAGAAAACAGCTCTTTGAGTTGTTTTTGCTTTGAAGATTTTAAATTAAAAGTTAGTGATGACTGAAGTCACGCAGTTCACTTAATATATAAATATATTTTTGTCACTGAGGACAACAACCAAGGTCAATAAAGAATAGTTTTTCTATGTCTCAGTAGAAAGAAGAATGTTATCCATGTGATTGCAAAAGGTCTGCCAAATGGGAAAATCAGTCAAACAAAGAGCACAGGGTGGCTTGCTGGAGTAAACAATCCTAAATGAACAAAAGCTCTACATAAAAGGAAAATGTCCCACCCCCCAGTGAAAGCTGTTTTTCAAAGCTCTGTATTCTTTTCAGAGGGTTCTAACACAGATTAGCCTAATGTTTTTCTTCTGCTKATCCAATAGTCTAGCTCCTCAGTCCATTTCTATGATTTCAGCTGTCATATTGTGCTGTTGTTCACATTTTTAAAACCGCCCTTTAACCTGTGAGGATAAACATCTGTTTCTGTACCCCTGCACTTCAGAAGAGGTTTCTGTACTATCTGCCTTTCAAGTAAAGAAAGTTCGCTGGGAAGTGTTATATATACAACTTACATTGGAGACAAAAACAAAACAAAAACACAGAAAAACTACACAACTACCTAGGGTTATCTATGCTATCTAGAGTTACCTATGCTATGTACAGTTTCAGGAGAGCTTAGTTGCCTTTCTGGGACACACCCCTAAAAACCAGCACACAAAACACCCTTGGTTTGTGCCAGGATACCAGGTTACAACAAACCCGTGTTCTCAATTAAGGTGCCTGACGAGCTACCAATATGGAAGATCTTGTCTTGCAGAGAACTCACTGGAAAAATGTTGCATGACAGAGAGACAGCAGTGATGCTTAGACATCCAAAACATGATCTAAGGTGCCAGGACATGGCCCGTGTTCAGCAGTGGTCAAGACAATAGGTGCCAGTTGGTACAAGGCCTTTCCAGATGTTTAGGGCTTTGTTAGGGCTGATAAAGAAAAAAACCAGACTACGTACCCTATGAATGTACCCTATAGAAAAATACTAACTATTGGGTAGAATCCTATGTAACATTCCCTGATGTGACGCTAATCTTTACCAATGATTCCTAAAAACTTTCAACACATTCAAAAACCCCAGGCCCAAGGCACATTGCTCCAGATTAGAATCAGCAGGTATCTCAGGTAGCTGCTAGCAGTCCTTTAGTGAGGAGCTGCCCTGTCTCATCGTAGCCTGTGTTACTTAGGCACAACATTTTCCAATCACATCACACTAAACAGGAAGCCCAGGTTGTCAGGAAGGATCTGGATTTGAGGCAGTTATTTAAATAGCTTTGGACATACACTTGCTTCTTAGGCAGACAGGAAAGTAAGATGTCCTCAGGATTCACGTATGATAAGATGAGGGGAAAGACTGAATGACTAAGTCTTTTCACTAGAAACTTCCATCAGGAAAAAGAAAAAAAAAAACAAACCCCAAAGTAAACTAGCTTCCACTTATTATTTTGAAAGGCCTAACCAATAAGTTTAATTGCTGCATCAATGCAGTTCCCACGAAGTTTAACCCAACTCACATTAGTCAGTAATCTCAACCTTTTTTACAGGCAACACATAGCAAAAAGGAAGGAATAGTGTAAATGTGAACATGAACAACTTGCTTACAACCATGCAGCTGCAGACAACCTCTTTTTCCTTTAGAGAGATGCCATGAATACAGGGAAAGGCTTGTGGACACAACCGGGTAGGACAAAATGCCTTGGGGATGTCACTTACACAGTGGCTGCYGCAACTCCATGCTGGGTCAGCGCCGGGGCCACACCAAGAAAAGCATTCCCACAACAAGCTGGATCTGACTCCCCCCAGAAAGGGGAACAGCTTAGACCCCAAGGGATCTGTGTAACAGAATGTGCCAAAATCACCTACCGAGAGTCAACGACCTACAGTCAACTCCTGGGGGTAAAATACTAAACAAAAAAAAGCCTGCAAAATCCCATTAGACATCCGAGGATTGCATAGTGAGGCTTCTGTCCTATTCATTTATGCACTACGTTCATACATCTTTGCATTTCTTTATTTGAGATACAATAGGCAATCTTCCTTCATCTTGGTGCAGATGCAGAATCCAGACTGACATTCTGGTTTAAAGTCTTGGTTGTTTCAGTGTAACAGTGAATAAACTATGACCTACTTTATACACTACAGTATAACACAACTGGTTTGTGACATAGCTTATGAAAGGTTTATACACCCACACTCCTGATTTTAAATCATAAGAACTATGAGAATTACATTTGGTAATTTAAACAGCTGACAACAGTAATGAAAAATATCATATACTCAGACAGTAAGAAGATGAAAATCCATTAAAGAAAATCTATTGGAATAACTTATTAGTAGGGGCTTAGAGTAAAATATATAAATAGAAAGGAGTGTCACCCTAGCCTTCCAATGAAATGCCAAAGAAGCCTGGACATGAAATCAGAGCTGCCAGCAGTCTTCTGAAATAAGACCTGGCTTTTAAAGAGACAGTTCTTTATAAAGTATATATATAAAATTTTGGTTCCTTAGTCTTTGAAGTCAATATGCATACCACAATCAGTGAAACCTTTCACTTCATATATCTTCAGTCACCAGTGACGGAAGATAGATGTATTATAAACAAATATATTGGAAAAAAACCCACATAATTAATTGAAGAAACTGGAGATTATGCCTATAGATATGTCTGCTACTCATGAGCCTTCCAGAAGATCACTCCCTGGGACGCTGCTTGCGTTGAACGTGCACACAAAGGCGAYGGCACCAGCCCAAAGCTCTACAGCAGCAGCAAGGTTAGTGTAAACGCCTGACCCTGCYTTAGTGACATGCACTGTGAGACCAGGGCTAGGTCTGAGTCACCGCTCTCAACGGCACTGCCTCTGAAAGCAGCACGCTGCAGGGGATGCCGCCGGCCCCGAGCTCCCCGCCAGCCTGGGGCTGCCCAGGAGGCTTCGGAAACGTCAGGCTCACACAGACACTAACTGCACTTAGTAGCTTTAGGGAACACACACATGCTTTTAGCGAATTCATTTATTCTCTTAGATTTGGATTAAGGAAGCAAGAACTGAMACACAGAGGACAACTAAACACCAACAACTAGTAACAGAATTGGGAATAAGGTGTGAGAGATTCCCAGTCGTACTTATGTCACGCGCCACGCTTTCTGCATCTCTTAATAAAAACATGAAGAGGACTGCACCCACATCCATGGGGCAGTTTCACAAGCCAAAGCATACAAAGAGAAAAGCACAGGAAGAAATACTGAAAATKAGATTCTCAGAAAGTAAATTATCTAAAGATAGTTTAGAAAGTATCTAAAAACATCAAATCYAGTTTTGCTGCAGGACTTGCTGCTGGTTTTATTTCTTAACTGAGGATAGCCTTTCCTCTAGCACTAAAGCTACCTTGTGGTTAGACAGAAATTTTCTTTTCATACACCTAAATGAACAACAGAAAACAAAATGAATTTTCATGTAAAATGATCTCATGTTTTTCACTAGGATCTGGAAAAATGAATGTAAAGAGACAAAACCAAACTACCTTCCCTTCCAAAAACTGTAAAGAATTCCTCCTCTCCTTCAAAAGTGGAAAACACCTCAAAAACATTTATCTTTATATATCACAGAATCACCACCAAATTGTAATTTTTTCCCAATTCCAGATCACTATTAAAAACCAGATCTGGTAAAAGCAGATCTGTGGCACCAGAGGATTAGTTCAGCTAGCTGACAGAACTGCACAGCAGTTAAGCGCAGTTCAAAAGATCACATATTTTATTACTCATCTAAATTATCATTTTTATCTTTTTAAACATCCCCAGTGTAGTTTCAGAAATTAAATATTACTGCAATCTATACAGCTTTTCAAAGACATCTGAGCCTGGGTGTGGACCAATAAAGTGGAATCTACATCATGAGTCTCATGACTTTTATCACTACATTCTCAGCTGTTAGTGCCAAGATTAAACTTTCAGAAACATCTCAAGCATCTTGAATTAGGCTTCATGAAAACACCACATACTAGGCTACTGGCACAGCTCTGGTCTTGCATTTTCTTTTATTTTAAGTAAGTTTTAAGGTCTCTTGTGTAATTAAAGGTTTATATATTTGCTTTTAAAATRCATGCAAATATATATCTGAATCCACTTAAAATCATGTTGAATGCAGCACTTYTGCTTTAGTAAAGAAAGATTAGGCGTTTTATATTAACAAGACTAATTTTTGAACATCACTGTACTTACAAATGTTAGAGTAAAATTATTTTAATTGCACAGAGCAGTCGACTGACAGCAACCAGTCCTTTGCTTTAAACCTGTTTTTTACTTTATACAGTCATCCTGAACCAAAATTATTCAAGGAAATACTTGCAATATGACAGACCTTAACAGAGAATTTCAAACCTTTTAGAAGTATAAAACCAGGGAATATTGGGTGGTGTCCACTTTCAAGAGCTCCATAATAAGACACATTAAAGACCTGCAGTTATGGTAAAAAGAGGACAGATGAAGTTGCAAAGAAATGACATTATTTAAATTCCYCCTAAAACATAACTGAGTATACATCTTTGATCAAGGTAGAAAATAAGGACTGAGGAAGACTCTCACGTAAGAATGATAAAATATTGTACGTTCTACTGAGCTGAATTTTTCTATACAGACCACTGAGGTGCAGTTTTTAAGAGATCCACTCACTATTCAGGCTACAACTGCTAATCCAGAACTGTAACCTAAAGTGCATTTTAAGTGTTTTTAAATCTCAATTAAGATGCCCCATTTATATATCCCCTTTTCAGTATTTTGTCTGAGAATTTAGTTGTGCAAACATCTAGCCAATAGCAACCTCATGTACGGCCTCATTAATAAGGATCAGTTTGAGCACATGACTCCACTCACATGTTTACTTGTTTATGGAACAAATTCCAAGAAGCTTCACTCTGTGGATATTTCCCTGGGTAATGAATTCTAGCATTCTTTCCTCTTTTTAAAACTCTGTTTTTCTTACTCTGTGCTTTTCCTCATCCCCGATGCAGCCATTTTTCAGACGTGTGCAGACTGGACTTCCCCTGTTCAACTTCACCTGGTAAATACATCCAGCTTTCAAACCTTTCTTTCCAATTCAGGTGGAGACCCCACAGCTGTGTAAGGAGTGGCTGCATTTCCTTGTTTGACAGTAGGCATCTGTTCCTGCTCTAGTGCAGCACACGCTCCCAAACATGCAGTCTGTTCTCCCCTTTATCTGCAGCCGTGTTTTTGTTTTCAAGGATTTTCCAATGACAGACTACCTACGTTTTGCGTTCTCCTTCAACATAGTTGCATCTTCCTAAGGGAAGGGATTCATTCTTTGGAAAAAGTATCTTTAAAACCTCTCACTGTAGGTAAGTAATAAGATATCTTTTACTGACCGAGAGAAATATAGCTTGAAAACTGAAAAGCATGTAAAGCAATATTCCCCTCCTGTATCTAGAAATCAACCACCCCCTCATGCACACCTGCTGTGATGATGATTTTCTTTCTCTTTTTGGTTTAACTAGATTTTTCACATACTTAGTACACTCACTGTTAGAAAAGTACTTTATAAAGCTATTATCTATGGCTGATCTTTAAGAACTCCTAAGCAAATAAGGTCACAAGGTTTTTAATAAAAAAAGTCACAACTTCATCCAGCAACAACGCTTTTTAAAGAAAATTATACAAGATTTACTCAGGAAGGAAAAACAGAAGAAAGTCTTTAAGAAGGAAATAGCTGGAAGTACTAGACAGTGTGTACAGAACCGCATGTCTTTTCAAGAGTGCACCCGGACAGAAATAACCACTGTAACAGACAGTGTCAGTAGAGTCCCCTGTGCACTTAAGAGATGAATAAAGGTTTCGGCACTTTTAAAAATAAAGGTCAAATATTTTCAAATTCCTTTCACTGTTTGACAGACACTTTTGCATTCCCAGTGCTGCTCCATGGGTGCCGCATCTGCATAACACTGCTCAGAATTGAGACTAGACAGGGCTTGTCCATTGCACAGCGGTACAAAAACAAGGAGAATTAAAAGTTCCTCTTTAATTGTAGTCACTTGTAGAGGTGCCAGTTTCAAGTTCTTTCTCTGCACTCTCCGCTTTTTCTCCTTCATCTATCACTGCAAGTTTAACTATTCCAGAGTAGCTCTATTTCATCCCCACAAGGATCTGTCTTTCAAAGATGTAATTAGGTCTTTAACCAAAGAGCAAAGGTTTATGTTCAAAAACAGGAAAGGAAAAATACAAGGCGAGTATACAGAATACCGGTAGGACAAGATATAGCAAACTACAATTTCAGAAGGAGTATTTTAGGCTGCAGATCCTGACAAAATTCATATGGACAGCCCTAGATAAAGGCCTGCTGGGAAGGGAAGCTCGRAGCAGGCAGACGTTCACGTACTAGGTCACCAGCCACATCGAACCCGGAGCGGGTCTTGCTCTGTGTTTCCTATGGCACCACATCCTGCCAGCTAGGATCTTAAGTAACAAGCAATTATTGCTTGTTATTGAAGAACCTATTTAAGTAAAATCTCGGTTAAAGTAGTTTCACTGAACTTGACTAACAAAATCAGAAAGGACAGCATGTTCAGAGAAAGCCTCAGCCCATCTGCTGTTCTCTCTTATCCTCTGGAGTTTGTTTTCTCCTTAGTAGTACTTTCTGTAGAAGGTAGTATTTTTAGAAACATCTGTAAAAGATTCAGGAACCAATTTATCCCATCAACTGTGCTAAACCAGGAGAGTCATTTTGGGGGCGATTCTCTTCATCTCTACAAGTGTAAACCTGTGAGTCACTACACCTTCAGTTTCAGTCTTCAGTTTTACACTGCTCTACAATTTCAGTCTGAAAGCAGAAACTGTTTAGAGGAAGGGCTATCAGACCCTAAACACAGATCACCACCAGTGTAGCAAACAAAATAAATTATCCAACTTTATGACCTTAGATAAAGGCTGGAAGAAATATATCTTTTTCTTTGAACTCAAGAAGAAATAAAGCAGGCATATGGGATATACAAACAAACGTTTTGAAGTGGGTGGCAATCAGACGCTGGCATAGATGTCTCATGACAGCCTGGCCTATCAAGCCCAGCAGACATGCCATGCAGCACAGGGCTTCACATGACGCAGCAGACACAGGGCTATTAGCTGATCTAAAAGGGAGCTGCCATYGCAGATCTACAGATTGGGTCACTGAAGTCAGTCCAGCCGGGTGATCCAGCAGACACCTTCCCCAAGGCACATCAGGAACGCAAATGAAGGGCAGTTCTTGGTCAGCTCAGCCAGCAGAACTAACTCACCCCAAAGGCGAGGCAAGACTGCTGGAGTCTAGCAAGGCAAGGACGGCAGAAACGCTGGTCAGGGCAGCACAGGGTACCTCTTTAATGGGCGAGTTGTTGGACCACCTGCTGCCACACAGTGATCACACTCTTGGTCCCTGCCCAGAAGAACTCCAGAGAATTCTGCTCTGGTTCTGTTCTAATGAACACCAGTATTTGTTTCAGTAATAATGAATGTATGTGAACACACTTTCTGAAAACAAATGACTTTGAATTTATAATTACAGTAAGTTTACATTTATAATTTCCATTTAGTATCCTCTTTAATCATCACAGCATTCAACACTATACAAACACAGACTCATAAAATTATTAGCATTGAACACATGCACATGGAGCAAGCCTTCCATTGCACTGTTCTGCGATGCAGAGCAGTGCAGAATGTGAGTGTCGGCTCCCGCGAGCGAGGCCTTTGGCTGGTATTTCCACAGAAGGTATGCTGATCTTTCTAGTAGTGTCAATAGAATCACATTACTGCTCCAGTCAGCATTTGCTAAGAGCTATTTGGCAGCTCACACCATTCATCCTCTACACTTAGATCCAACTCTCTTTATAGTCCATAATAAACAGGTTTAAAGTTATGCACAAATTTAAGAAATAATTATTTTGATTAATGTAATATAGTTTGTAATAAATTGCTATGTCTGTTTTAAAACTTTTTTTTTGATGCATCTAGTTCTTTTCTTGTGACATCTGAATCCTTAGAAACAACAAATGCTTTGTTCTGCTTGGTGCAAACAGCTCAACGGTTTAATTAAAGGGGAGATTTCACAGTAATTCAGTTAAACCAACGTGTAGATAGACAAGCTTAAAAAGCAGTTGTGCTCTGCTATTCATTATTGTATGAGCGCTCGTAATCCACTTCAGTGCAAAGTCAGCTGGGTTAAACTGAATCACCTATGCAGGCAGTTTAAACTAACCATTTTGACTTTACAACAAAACAGGGTTTAGTAACAGTAATAGACAGCAGGATAATGATAGCAGAAATAAGAACAGCTGGAGCGTTCATGAAATTATGGCATTTCAGTAGAGATGGATAATGAAAAACACTGGACAGGAACTATTACAGCTGTTTCTAAATAGCCAGCTGCCTGTGCTCAAGGCTATTTTATGTACGGATACTCCTAAGCTAATGTAACAGGGCTCAGTTAAGTAATTATAGAAATAATTTGATAATATGGAAAGCTAAAGTACTAAAAGTAATACAAATGTACACTGGTTTAATAGAAATAATGAAAAGGGGCAATTTTACAATTTTCTTTGAAATGGTAGAACAGCTGTGCATACTACAGTTCTATAATATTTTCAAGGCAGGAAAGCTCTGTGAAGGGGTTAAAAGGAAACCATGTTTCCTCTTGAAACACACGGTAAAGGATGTAGAGGAATTCTTACCACTACATTATTTTCCAAAGCAATATAAGTAAAGCTTACAGAAACGCTTCAGTTTCTTCAGTGACAGGAGCTCCTTGAATTAATTCAACTACCCAATGCCAGCAGTCCACTCTCCCTATTTTTGTTGCTATCTTATGTATTCTGACTAGTAACATTTTCAAAATGATTTCAACCTGTCTTCTGAAAATGCACTTGTAATTTCACCTCTGATATTTTGTATGCGTGGTGACTGTGAACTGTGATTGCCCACACAGGCAGGGCAGAGAGCTACCTCATGCACCTACACAAACACAGCCTTCTCCCCGCATGCACGAGGAAACTAAAGAAAACAGTGTGTACAATTTTAGCAGCTCATTTCCTAGGACAATTTTGCCCCCTGCTCATCGGAGATGGACAGGATTTCTCACTGTTTTTACATGTGGTACCATCTGGGCAATGTGACCAGCAGGCAGGCACTGAGGAGGACTAAAGCAAGAGACATAGAGGCAGCCTTAGAAACATTAGTGTACCTGTCCTAGAGGGTGAGAGTTGCCTCTGGTTCACTTTATATTATGTGGAAAAAAAAAAATGTAGCTTACTTCATAAATCTGAACACAACCACCAACTCACAGTACTGCTGGAGTCTGCTGCACAGCTGTGGTACAAGAATGGGTTTAAATGCTGTTCCACTTCATCCGATATAGAAGAAATTGTATTACAATACCGCTACTTATTAAGATATTTAATGGAAGCATTTATACTATATGTACAGAACTCTGAGTTCATTAGAAAATATCCCCTGAAAAAATCCACTTGGGTAGTCCTGACAATTAGTTTGTTACACCTCCAAATGCTTGACAGCAAARTTAGTGATAACTGCAACATTACCTTGACAATCTTTTCAAAGCTAGTGCTATCCAATAGGTTGTGCAAGTACAAATAGGAAAAAAATGAAAAGATGTTTAGGAAATCAAATATTTTTCAATAGGGAAGTTTGAAAAAATGGAGAATTTATCAATTTATAACTCTATGTTTGCTAAAAAGTAGTCTGAAACTGTTGGAAACACTAGCACAAGAATCCAGCATATGTGTAAAATGTTATCATTATCCCCAAGTGCCTTTTATACATTTATACGGTATGAACGGTGGAAAAAAAAAAAGTCAAAATTTGAAAAACTGAGAAGAAAGGGCTATTCTCTAACTTCAGTTATTATAACAAGTCTTATTAGAAACAGATCTGTCCTTTCACATGTGTGAAAGGAGAAATTCCTTTTACCTTTAGGCAAAGATTTTATAAGATCGCAAACACAATACAGGGAACTTTCATGTTGTACTTTCAGCCTTTTCTATTTGTGACTGATGATAAATGCAATAGAAAGCACAATAAAAAGTGAAAAATAATTGCAGTGCAATAGGTTAATGGTCTGACTGCTGTTAATTCTTTTACAGAGCACGGACTATTTTACAATTAAAAGTTTTCTTATACGATCTATTAAAAAGCAGTTCTCAAATTAACAATTTCAGGATATTTGGTGAGTAAAATTACTGAAGAATAGGAAGGATCTTATCTACAACAAGCTCTGCTTATTACAGCAGTGGTGTTAATAAGTACTATTTATGTCTAGACATTCTTACTGCAGCTTCTCAATTAAAACATATTGTGAGAACACAACTCTAGAAGACATTGTTTCACACTCATGCACAAATATGGCAACTCCACTTATTTAAGCAGAACTACTAGGTTTATATATAACTTATATAATGAAACAACATTGGTGGGGAAGTCCAAAAGGGCATATTCCATGCCTCTACTTAGATTTTTAATGTGTAGGAAAGGGGTACCTTGCTCAAGAAGCTGAAATAATGAAACACCGAGATCGTCTATAGAGGCAGGACAGACAAACGGCTCCATACAATGACCCACAGATATTCAATGTTGAGTGAAAACCTGCCCAAATCAGTAGGCAATACTAAGGGGAGAAGGTTTCTGTTAAGAGGAAGGTGACTAATTTCAGAAGGAGCATCTATAACTTGGAGTCATTTGAAATGGCAAGTCTTTCTGGGTAAAGAGACATCTAACTGACTATGAGGCAATATTTGTAAAACCTCTCACAGAGACCCTCATCCTGCAAGGATTCAAATATAAGTCTTGTTTAAGCTTAGCAATCTCTTCTCACTTTTACTCGTGACACACAATTCACATCCCTATTCTCTGTTTGAATATGGCCCACTGAGGTTGATAAAACATGGACCAGCTGAGGAGCTAGAGCTATTTTCAAGAGAACTGTTCTGCTTTAAAAGACAAGGAGACAGGGTGAACAATCAAAATTATATGGCTGCTTGAGTAAAGAACAACTTTGTCTCTATGGATGAGGCCTTGTTGACAGCCAGAGCAAAAGCAACCCTGTTACGCTGTTAGTTAAAGCAGTGTGGCTGGTTTTCCCTTGGTAATTACATATGGTTGTTTGGGTTTGTTTTCTTCTTCTGGAACTGTACAGTCCAACTTCCGCTATAATTAACTACTGGAAAATATCAGTGTAACATCTACCAGAGAGAAACAACAGTGCTAAATCTGTCTGACAAAAATAAGTATTTTAATTATCTATAGCTTGTAGATGGATCCTGCCCTAGGAAATATTGTGTCCCGGCATATCACAGTCCTACACAATACTGAGCTCTGGCCTTGTACTGTATTTTTCATTACCGCTTTTAGCTGTTCCAGCAACTAGCTTAGAATAAGTAGCAATTGTAAAGAAACAGCAAAACACTCGAGTCAGACACTGCTTTCTGTTTCCACTTCTGACTAGCATTCTGCAGTGTGACATTTCTTAACATATAACATAAAAATTAAACACTTAATAAAAAAAAAAATAAATATTCAATTTAGTTAACTTACCTTTGGCTTCCTGCTTAATCCAGAATTCTTTCAAATTCTGAATAACGTTTTTGTCTTCTCTCAATTGCTTTTGCCACTGACGGAGCAATTTTACCTCAGGGTTACAGCGGACCTGGGAGAGAAAAACAGAAAATACATCTAAAACTACACATGCGCATGGATCTCAAGAAGATCAGACTTTTTTTTTTATTTTGTAGGGATGTTAACTGTGCAAAACATATGACATCCATCATTTTCACGGGCCAGATGTAAAAGCACAGTCCCAGAGGTTTACAGTTTTCCACTGACCTAGAAATAAACCCCATATAATTAACAAACCTCACTGAAAACATAAATACACCAATTATCAGATCAGTCTGATCACTAAGGACTCCTGAGAATGTGACTTGAGTGAGACGTTTATTGAGTAAATTAATATTTAAGCATTATTAAGGCACTGACGGGTGCTAGTGCCTTTAGAAAACCACAACACTATAAAACCAATCTACTGACCAACAATAATAGAGCATGAGAGGCACATGAAGGGTCATACAGCAGAAAATTTATTCCAGTAAACCAATTCACACCTGCTACCAGCTGCAAATAGGCTTAGTGACAATCCCAGCCATACAAATTTCACAAACAGGGGAGGAATTAATCCATTATTTAAAGTATTTGGAATGCACTACATGATACCTATTTGCCAGATATCCGTACAAAGGACTTAAATCTGCTTCCATAGACCATAATGACAAAAGGCACTGGCCTCGTCTTCATTTAAGTTATATTCTTTTGCTACTCCTTTAGAGCTGGTATAGATTGTACTTACACAAGTAAGAGTTAGTTTTGCATCAATTGCTTTTACTGCGCTACTACTTAAACTTGCTTGTTGCAGGCCTTGATTAAAGAGCAGTTAAGTATCTTGCCAGGTGTTCTCACTGGCATAATTCCCATAATTACTACACCAAGGCTAGGAAAATTACAGAATAGATGCAGGCCCTCTGACAGTAAAGGAAAGGAGGATGTGCTATTTATTCGATTAGACGTGGATAAGGGATCATTCTTAGAGTCACATTTAAATTATAATCAAGTAATTAAAAATGTAATTTCTGATTTTCTAAATGTTACATACAAAATGCCCTTACATTTTAGGACTTAATGTCTTTGCAATCTGGCTAARATTAAATAATAAATGGTAGAAGAAAAAGTAGCAATACTTTTTTTTTTCCAAGATACATTTTTGCTTTCAGGCATCCAACTACTTAGAAAAATTCTTAGATTTATTTTATCCTAGTATGACATGGTAACGAGGTTGCTAGGTTATTTGAACTCTATTCCGCTGCCTCCCTAAATTTCTCCCACTTTCCTGAGATACAGAGAGAGCAAGACTTGATGTTCTCACTGGTTATAAATTATTTAGAAAAAGTATTCTTTTCAGAATACTCTTAATAGCAAGACAGCAGAAATACAATGCAAGATTTTATAATCAATACAACCAGGGAAGACTCTTGCTCAGTAACCTGACCTCTGATACCTCCTAGGCCTTTTGCAATATCCCATAAATTTGTTCTGATGAATAAATTCAGGAATACTTTCCATAAAAGTTGCATAATAATCTTACAAGTTAAAATACCAAAACTTAAATGAAAAAAAAAGTCACTAGCAAACTTCTTTTATCTAGACAAAAATTAAAGCCATTTAAAAAAAAAAATCCATCAAATTTTATTTCCAAACATAGTATATAATCCCAAATACTAGGTAGTTTCTTTAGACTTGCACGAGACATTTTAATTTTTTTTTATACCATCATGTTTACTTTTATAGAATCCTTAATTCCATATTACATGAAGTTGTTTTGTTTAGGAAACAATAAAGGGAATGCTTAGGGGACACATAAATGACAGTATCAGAAAAAGGATAGTAAGATACAGAAATGCCTATTTCTAAACAATAAACTGTTGGAATAAAAAAGCAAAACACCCTGATAACTGCTGCTAACAAAAGCCATCTTCTGGCCTGTGACAGGGCCGTATTGCATTCTACAAACTGAATTTGAAGATGATGACAATAACATCTAAAAGATGCATTTTCAAGCTCTCCCACATTTCATAACTACATTTTCCCCTGGTTTTGGGAACTGGGTTAGAATTACAAATACCATGCTAAAAATCTTAACGTTAATACAGCAAGGAAAGATAGTGACCTTCAGAACCTTTGCTAGAAGCATAAGGTATCTGAGCAACCTTGCAGTGTTCAGCTAAAATAACAGTTATTGGATAACGGCTGCCTCTGTAATACTCAGCTGTGAGGATGCCTGCAGTGATACTGTCAATGCTAATTAATGTTACTGTCAATGCCACCGCTGCTTAAAAAAAGTATCAAAGAAAACGAACAAACACAAAATGTCACAAAAATCTATCAGTCAAGGAGATCATTTCAAGAGTATTTCACCGTATTTGTCAGCATGGTAGATTATAAAAGCCACTTTCCTATAATCTTGCTTGTTAAACTCAGGAAAAAACCTTAACAGAAAGTGTTCTATACTGACTTATTTACAGAACACCTGGTACTTACACACACAACTTCCAGGAAGAAAGCTGAATGTAAACCAGAACCACGTATGAAGTACCCTTTCAAATGCTATAGATCAATTATGTGCTCACAAATATCTAAACTTATGTTTTTATTGACATGAGAGAAACCTATAGTTGTTGGCAAAGCTCCACAAAGAAGACTAGGACATGCAGACTGAAAAGCCCCTTGCAGTCTCCTCTCTTCCCTGCCTAGCTGCTCTGCTATAACATGTGAATGAGGACACTCATCCACTGCTCCTCCTATTCAAAGTGCAAAGAGCAGCCAATGTAGGAGCATCAAAACGACACACATCAAGAGACTTTGTGTTAGAATGAAGCTGCCAAAAGTAAGGGGAATTTGGCCATTTCATGTGCTGCTGAGTCAAATATAAAACAAAAAAGGACTGAAATAAAAGACCGTGAAAATGCAAACAGAGGAAGGAATGGAATTAAGGTTATACAATGTACTGCGTCCTGCCTGTTTCCTTCCCCATCCTTCCTTCCTTGCTAATCCTGTTTCTCTCTTCAAAGCCTTCCCCCCCTCCACAGTCAAGCTTGTCCTGTCACCCATGGTTGTTTCAGTACTTGTCTCATCTGCATTCAAATCAGGGAACTTCCTGGACTCAGCAGGGATGTCACTAAAAGTAATTCAGACATTGGCTCCCTGCTCCACATTTATATAACCAGATCTGATCCTGGTAGAATTTTAGAGTTAAAATGACAAGGAAAGGTCTGCTTAGGCTTCAACTGCAGGCTGAAACATGTCTAGAAAAGGCAGACTCTTCAGATGATGTTTGCTAAATACTCTCATGTAAATCACACAAGAAGTACAGATTTTCAAAAGCTGGGTTGGCCACAGCCAGATTTAGGATATGTTTTGGTTGAGGCAGTTACAAACACTCCTTTGTCAACAAAGCCACCCAAATCTCAAGTTTCTTTCATTCCCAAGCACGAAGGTGTTATAGTCTATCAAAGAAAGGCTTGTCTGAATCTATTCAGTAAGGCCAAAATTAAGTATTTCTTATCCCAAACTTAGCACTGCTATCACTCTCTATAGCAGTATCAGCCAATTTTCTTCAGAGTTACCTTACCTGCCTTACCCTTCCCCATTAAACTAGTGATTACATTCCTTTTGTATTATTAGTATTGCTTGGAGTATCTGCTTGCCATTTTGCTTTCTCTTTCCCTGAATAACAGTCTTGTTCCTCTCATACACCTCCCGTCACATTCTTTGTATGATTTTTTTTCTCCCCTGTTTCTCTATGCTTCCGTTTCTAACTGACCTCACCAAACCTCATGTGTCTGTGCACATATACTTGCACAAAACAAAAAATAGCTCATGCTTTAGCAACTAGACAAAGATCAACTCAAACAAATGAAAGCTGCTCAGTGTTAACTGCAACTTAGAAAATCAAATTTCTGCAGATTTGCTGTTGCTCAGGAAAACAAGGAGATTACATCAGCATAAATGCCTGTGAAAAAAACAGTCACTAGGCATCCTATGCATAGAAACATCCAAAGCCAATGAACCATGGGGGGCTCTAGTTATTTATAGTACCTTCTACTTAAAATTTATGGAAGGATTTTCCCTAAGGCCTTCACAGTCTTACAGATTCAACATCAAGCAAAATAATTATAGATTATTCTTACCCGATAACCTCTCCAGAATGACTGAATTATTCTGCTCGCTTCTTTTCTAGATAGAAGGAGAGAGAGGGGAAGTGGTGGCCTAGGACTAAAAATAAAAACAAAAAGTTTTGTAAATAAGACTTTAGAATTAAATTATTTCTTCCTTAACAATTTATCTTATAGAAAAAAAGAAAAAAGCGCTTGAAATATACAATTTTTTATTGCTCTAAGATAAAGAAAGTGCAACAAATAGCTCCCTTAAAATACATCCTGTACTGTACTACATTACAAACATTTTTTCTTTAAAACAATAATACGACTTATCAGGGGCAGTAATGGCCCCAGTAATTGGCAGATTCACCAGTCCTAAAACAGTGACCATTTTATCAAAATTAGACATACATGCAGCCTCTGCTGGAACAGTCTTTATACTATTTATACTACAGACACACATATATCAGAACGTTAAAAGAAATACAAGGTATGTCTTGTGGTTAGTGGATAAAATATTACTTCTGCCCTTTCTTTGGAAATATATAATAAGTAAACTGTGGCTCAGGCTAGACGCCTTGACAACTTACATCTTCCTTTTGCTGAATATTGTTCCTACTCGTCTCTGCCTCCTAAGCTGCCTATGCTGAGCCTTTTCTCTTAGGGCTTTTCTTCACTGAAGGAATGTTTCAACTTTAAGCACAACCTTAGCTGTTATTTAATACTGTACTGACTACATCATTTGAGTTGGTACACTCAGCTAAATTGGTCTCATCGTCATGTCAGCTGGGTTTGGCCTACATTGATTTTATGTGAAAGAAAATCTCTGTCTGTTTGGAAGAATAGAAATAAGGCAATAATACAAAGAGGCCTCTCCATTAAACTAAACAGTTACAGCTCTGTGAACATTAATTAGCATTTCTACTGCTCCAGGGAAATCATAACTGCTGGACAAGCAAGGCTTCCCAAACAAGCTGCTTTTTATAATCTCACTTAGAAATAAGAAGTTGGACTGGTTTTGCTGACAGACCCACATCCTCTTCTCTATTTTTGATGTTTCTGAAAATCAAAACTTTAAGTTGGAAAATGAGAGAAAGAGACCTATATATTTCACAGCAGCTCTACGAAAGATGGGGTCTTTTTTCTTTGAATGAAAATGGGTCTCTACAGAACAAACAGAGATATCTTCTAGTATGCAAAGCTACTTTGATATTTAAAAATGAAAGCAAAGGAATGGCAGTGCTGTGTAGTTTATAAGCCAACACTAAATTGGAGAAAGCAATATAAAATCGAGCAAGCCAAACAAGACTTAATTTTCAGCACGGCAGTCACTGGGAAATATCAATCATATCAGCAGGGCAGCTTTAAAGAACAAAAGTCAGGCCAGGTCCATTTCTGTTTAAAGGAATATAGGCAATTGGCTTCGGGTCAAATAAAAATAGAAGCTGAACAGAGGCAACCACTCATCAACAGTGAAGTAGGGGAGGAATGTGTCATTTGTGGCAGAAGACAGCTGTATCGCTCAAAAAAGATTAAAACTGACAGTAAAATGTATATTCTGTAATTCTGCTTATTTACTCTTTGATTAGAGATAATCTTAAAAGGCCACACAGTAAAGATTTTGATACTTATTTTGATAGATACATGAGATATACTGTGCAGCTTAAGTTGTACTTGTACGATCGCATCAATAGAAAAAAACCAGGAATCTTGCACTTTACCAAATGTCAATAAAGTAGACACCAACCACAGGAAAGTTTATTTTCAGGAAATACATTTCTTCCTTTCTGAGCAATCAAGCTTATTTAGATTCCGATTATGTGAGATACTTAATTACATAACATTATGCAGAGTGAATATGGCACCCAGAAGATATAAACCACACTTGCATTACATAAATGTATTGGGTATTGAAAGACTCTTACTGGAGACGTGAATATCCGATTTCCTCTTACACTGAAGCTGGGTTTCTCAATGAACTTTATGTTCTCAAGGAAGGGGAAAAAAAAAAAAAAGTATATTTCTCTTTCTTGTCAGAAAGAGAGAAAAGACAACAAAAAAAAAAAAAGAAAAAAGCCAACAAAAAAAGAAAAAAGCAGAGGTTTATAATGATGGACAGTATTCACAGTATTTTTATCGCCAGATAAAATTGGGAATCTCCAGAATCCCCAATTGTCAGCAAGCTCCCTATTTCTTTAAAAGTTTACCAAATATAACAAAGGTAATATATGGAAAAATTTAACCTAGCAAGTTTTTCATTATATGTCATCTAAGATATGTAATAGCCGGTTTTAATCAACTCCATTTCCCAACAGTACTTCATAGCTCTATTCTTGCAGCTAACCTTGTTCCTGCAGTTACCTGCCTGCAGGATCACTGAGCTAACTACAACCATCAGTAAGAAGATGGTGCACAGGGAACAGCAGACTGGCCAGGTGCAGCATTACAGCCGCTGCCATACTGCAAAAGCACTTCATTCAAAAGAATTTATTGTGATAGTTACTGTTCTGGTATATTTATATTATGGAAAACAACAAAGACCTTGAATGCATCTGAGAAACGTAAGAACATTGACAAAGTCTGTACAGAATTCACAAACTGAAAGAAAAAAGAACAGACAAAAGAATGGGGATAAATATAGGGCATGCAAGGAAATGAACGTGGTGTTCTGCGTGATTTTTAGAAAGTCTGATAAAGTCTCGGATTTTGAAAGTACTTCAACAATGCAGATGTTAGTATGGATAATAAAACATTGCCCCGCAAATTTGAGACAAAATTTTCTATTTCCACTATTGGTATTTTCAGGAATACTATAATAACACCTCCTCTTTTACAATTAAGCCTTTCTTCTTCCATGCCTTTTCAGCCATGCACAACTACGCAACTACAAATCTCAAATTAATAATGGGAAAAAAAAAGAAAAAGCATAAAGCAAATGAGCTGGTTTAGAGATAGTCTAGTAGAATACAGCAGTGTGCAGAGAGCACTCTGCAGAAAGTGGGCACATTATGGGAAGAAAGAAATCAGCCACCCATGCTAAATTACCCCTATCGGCCATCTGAGAACTGACAATGAAATCAACTGTAAAGGCAGCTGAGACCAGCAGACTTTGCCTAATTAGAATACTGGCGGGGAGAGGGAAAAAAAAAATCCATGCTAGTGCATGCCTATAAAGATATTTTGGCAGTCCTTCATATTTAGTGAACATTTATAGACATACATATCTGCTATCTGTCTATATCTATATAGACATATGTATCTGCTATATTAAATATATGATAAATCTATTTTCTCTCTATCTGCACATTTGTTTTGGAACTCGCTGACAGATAATCCAGAAAATGTGTCCTTCTGAACTGAGGATCAATAGATACCTGTATTCAGAAAAATGAGGAAAGGCAATTTTTCTTCAAATTAATTCTTACAATCGAAAATTTATTTATGAAAGCACCTTCAGTTTTTGTAACCTCTCTAAAATATGCATTAAAAAAAGTCTTCAACAGAGGAAAACACATTTGCCTCCTCCGATCCCAGATTTATATACTGTTCTCCTTCATTGAACCTAAGGGTGGAAGGTGAACTTGAACAAAATTAAATATTATTGTGACAGTAAACTTTTATAATGCCAATATTTTGCAGAGTAGTGGAATTTTCTTTTACTGTGTCCCTGTTTCTTTAATTAAAGGGTTCAAGAAGGTAGGGAAATCATACTCATGATTCTCAGGAACAAGACTGACCTGTCTTAAAGCAAAACTTGAGAGGTTCAGGGTACAACACAGATGAACCTTTCCTCCTCCGTGATTCCATACAAACAGCTTGGTTACTTGTGATTGAGCTCCACAGCTATTCAACCAGAAAAAAACACTGGGAAATGCTGACAAAAGGCAACTGTGTTGGTCATTTGCATATTTATAGGAGGAGAACAAAATAGTCGGGCTTTAATTCTGTTTAGTTTACTTGAATAAATGAGTTGTCTTGAATATAGGAATAGGGACAAGAGTAAATATCTAAGTAAATTTCAAAGACTTGTGTTAGTTGCTTATTAAAGCTACAGTTTTCTCTCATCTTAAAGGTATGGTTATCCTTCAGGACAACATAAATATTCTGTGTGCTCCTTCAAGTGAAATGGAGATTGCCAGTCAGTGCTGAGGCTATTTCTTCTATTTCTTCTGAAATTTACTTCAGGAACCAAGGATTCCCAAAGGATATAATATTTGTCAGTGTTATTGCTAGTACGCTGCACACCTACTTCATCTATAGAAGCCAGCTTCAAATTACAGCTATGCTGTTTGCATTTAAAGTTCTGCAAACAGACACAGCATTTGAGGTCTCCTTCTGAGGAAAAGTAGGCTGCAAGATCTCATTTAGAAACATTACACTGAAAGTACGGCTCATAAGACTGTGGCTTTGACTATTCTTCAAAAAAACCACTTCAGCTTCAAAGGAAAAACTGGAGGCACTGGAAAACAGCCAAAAAAGTCATATTCAAGTATGTACTATATTAAAAAAAGCTGGATCTCTCATAGAAGAAAAAAAGAATTATCTCTATGATTTTTTTTCTTGTAAAGATGAAGATAAATAAAAAAGCCCCTGTTTAATACAGGATACTGATGCATTCCCATTTAACAAACATTTCTGAATCTTTTGCAGATTTAGGCATGCAACTGAGAAAGCAAAACCATTTACTCCTTACAAACTTGTAGCAACATCTTTTACTTCTGCTTCTTTACCATGATTGTACTATCTAAATATCTAGAAGGAAGTTTCACACCAAAACTTGACCAGTGCTAAGCATATTGTCTCTTACATATTCATACGTCCTCATCATATTTGCACAAAAAAAGTATTACAATAAAAACAGAAGCTACAATAAAAAATGCTGAATCAAGTAGCTTCTAAACATCATCATCTGTATGTTTTCTCATCTGTAATATTGCAGATATTTCCCTTTGCTCTTTGTGATTTTTAATAAGAAATGTATATCTTCAAAATATATTTAGAAAAAGTTGCTTTTTCATGTAGTGCTTTAAGGATCTAAATCTGGAGGATTTAGGATCAAGTAAGTATCAATTTAAACAGGACTTTGACACTTCGGTGTCCTTGTGGAGCTGTCACTATGTTATTTAGGAGCATAAGACCTAACAGAAGCTATGAGTCATGCAGGCTGTGATTCCACAGTGTATTTCTCTTGTTGGCAAAGCTGACTCAAGCAGTTCCTGTCACCACCTTTGTGTCTTACTGCCTCATTTGTTCTCTTCACCTTGCCCCTAGCTCTTCATTCTAATCCCTTATTTATGCCAGTACAAAGGCTTATGAGCCTTAGGTGAACCAGATCAAAGAATTGTTCTAATATTATCAATACCTAGGCAAATTCTCACTTCATATTTTTGAGAAGTTGTTTCTAATTCAGAGGATTCAGAGGTCCCTGATCAGAATAGTCAAGAAGCCAAGCAAACAGATAATATGATCATTTAGGTCAGCTTTGCTTCCAAGAGAAATGACTATAAAATCACAGTCTTAGTTATTTTTCTTAGGTACATACAGCCATCTTCACAATTCAGTGGTATCCAAGCCAGCTTACTATTCAATGGTTCCTTACCTATGAAATTTTATGTCACTGATTAATGACATTAATATTCCATTAACACTCCATTTCACAATCCAAAGTGTAATTCCGAACTACAAAATCCAGGACAGTGAGACAATCTTGTTGACGAGACCCAGTGGTCTAGATAACGAAACTCTTAGCTGTGAAGTGTCCCCCATCAGTGGTGCATTCAGTGCCTTGGCAGTATGATGCAGCAGTAGGTTCCCCAAGTGAATCCCTCTCCAGAGACCTCCCTCTCATAGAGATATATGCCACACAGCTCTGACCAGGAACTACCTTCAAGATAGCCAAAGCTGGACAAGATAAATCCCAACTGTCCTTGCCCTCCAATCTGTCACTAAAGACCTGTGAATGCCAAGGATCTTTCTGCCAGTGGAGGGAGTGACTCAAGATTCTATGTCTCTTCTAAATGATCTTCTCTAAAGTTTCACAGGACAAGAGATCTAAAAAGCTCAATTCTCGTTTACACAGCATAATAAAGTGAACAAATACACGAAGATATTAATCTCTGACTACTAGGCTGTCAGAACACCCTAAAAAAAAGTTTAATTATACTTAATTAACTGTTCCATTAATGATCCTGTTACAAAACACCTTGTAACTAATGCACTATCAAGTTAGAAGGCATCACATAATTAATTATTTGTTGCACAAAGTAAAGAGCATTTAGAGGGAACAATTAAAACACATTTAAGCTCTACTACTGTTTTGGAATAACCAGAGAAGAACAGAAGAAAAGGTTACTCTGAGTAGTGTGATAACTTACTGCTCCTTTAGCCAGTCTCTAACAAAAGGAATGGAAAAGAATGCTGTGAATGATTCATCTTTCCTCTTCGGGTTCTTGCTGATTTAAAAAATAAAAACAAAAACCTCATATTAATCGAAACTGGAGCTATTCTATTTTGTAAATTAATGTCTTGGAATCACTAGACATAATTAATTGTAATAACAATGATTAACTTACTTGTATAACCACTCAGTTAGGAAATCACAGGCGATAAATTTGGTTCTTTTTCTCTAAAAAAGAGAAAATAGTTCGAAATTGTTTATTATCTTTGGATTGGTCACATGTTTTTACAGGTGGAGAGGAAGAAAAGCTACTGATTGGTTTTATTAAATATACACTACATTATTCTGTGTACTTTAATATTAATATGGCAAACAGTCAGTGCCTAAGCCAAAATTTAGAAATTGCACTTGTGGAAATGCCTCCTAGTCAAATCTAAAAAGCAGTGATTTTTTTAAACACATCTTCATATTTAAATTGACATTTAAAGATGAAATATAAATACCTAAACCTATCCATATAAAATTATATATTTAATATAAATAATTGATATGTAAATTGATAACTGCTATAGTATGCCAATAACAAATCTCTCTGAAGGCTATTCTTTCTATATTGCAATACCACTGCAAAGAAATCAACAGGACTGGGGCATGAAAATAACTGCATATTATTTCCCACTCTGTTCACTCTTCTACTACTGCACTTAAGATATTTAGTTGTTTCCACAGCAGAGAAAGTAAAGGGATGGAATATTGTTTTTCTTTTGCCTGCAGTCAGTGTGGAGGTGCTGTGAATACTCAGGCACACATATAACAGTCTTGCCTGGCTGCTCAGTCAGAATTATCTGTTGGGGAGTCCAGAGCAGACAGCACAAAGAAAGCTTACGTATATCCCCAGCCACACATCACGGGCAGCCAAAAAATCAGGCAAAAAGGACCAGAGCCTGGAGCTTTGGATCAAAGTTGCGTCCTTTGCTCCTAATTCCAAGACTTCATCACAACCAAAGGTAATTTTGGAAAACGCTTTGCAGAGACTTATGCTTAGTGACTCATGCAGGCAGGACTAGCTTAGCTTGACTGCTTTGCACTCTGTAAAAGAAGTTTTGAGGTCAAAATTTAAGGCATGAGTTTTGATCATTACAAAATGGATTGGGGCCTTCCTTCTCCTAGAGATTTTCTTTTTGTGCTCCATTCTTACAGAGGTACTATAAAAAAAGAGAGTAAATTCCTATCTTGCCTATTCACAAACCAGAGCAATCATGATGGGTAGAGCAAAATCTAGTGACTGGTTGGAAGGACAAGAGGTTGGGTAGAATCTTTCAGCTCCCCCTCACATACTAGATGTGTTGCATGGATACAGTCAGAGAACAAGCACTAATAGACATTTATTCTGTTTCGCAGAATAAATTTTATGCTTTGACAGTAAAATTCAATTTAGTCTAGCAGTTATAATTCATTCTCTTTTAAGTAAATTGCTCTTTCCTTTGCAAGGTGGGGGGAAATAGAGCAAAACAGTGCTATCAAACAGTTATCGCTGAAGGAAGTATTCTGAACTTGGCTTATCCCTATTAAATCCAGGCCATTTATCAGAAAAGAATTCACTCCCTCTGAATATTTTTTTTTTCCCAGGCAACCAATATTTTTGACAGTCTATTAAACTTCTAGTTGTACATTAGCTGACCTTTATAGAAGGGAAAAAGTGACAATAATTGACCTGCCTTTAGCACATCCTTCCAATGCTACAGAAATCAGGACAAACACAGGAAATATCTGCACAATGCACATTGTTAACCTGCAGATATGTTTACAAAGATTTAATGCTGAGACTTCATTTCAGATTTTTCATCTTCTATATGATATATTTGATAATAATAATGCAAAAAAATGCTGGTGATCAGAAGATTGCAGAAGTCGTTAGGGAAAATTATTTCATTCACTTTCCATTATCTAATATACTTTTCAAAATACTTCCTTAGTGAGTTTTCTACAGCAATCTCTTTCTGTGATCATCAACAAGTAAGAAAAAGTGAAGTTACAGTAATAAACATGTTTAAATATTCTTGAGATTTAATTAAAAAAAAAAGAACACATTAGTCAACTCATGAGAGAGAAGATTTAAGGAAAGAGTCATTTCCTTTGAGACATTTCCTTGAGGCTTAACAGGTAGGATAAAGCACAGGGAACTTATGGTATGGAAAAAAAACCCAACCACTTCAGCAAGGGAATACAGTGAGAGATCTAATAGGTTTCTTCCATCTCTAATTTAAAAATGAAGCTTCTGCAGATTGTTCCCATATTTATGTCGGTCTCAAGCCTGCAAATATATCTAGCAGATGGTTGTTTTTAAAGCTTTTGCATTCCAGATTCTTCAAATGCACTACATAATGCAAAAGAGACTGCTTAAGTTCCTATTGTTCTGTACAACTTTTCAAGTAAGATCTTGCAGATATCTTTCCTTCACAAATGACTACAAACAGCACAACCTTTTCCCTTTCCTGATTATCCTCTCTCATACCACAGATCTTCCTTACTAGACATGAATGCATCTTCTCTGCTCTCTTTCTTGATTTCCTCTCTCGCTCCTATCTCCTGATTTTCTTTACCCCAACTTCTATTTATAATTAGGGCGCATTACTTACATTTTCATTCTCTTCTCATTCTTTTTTATTTCCCTTCAAAGCACAAAATAGTAGCCCCTCTCCTCTTATTACAAATCTACTCTTCATTGCCCCTCGTTGTTCTTTCCTTCTCCCAGGCTCAGGGAACACCAACTGCAATCACTTTTGCTGTTTCTACTTTTCTGTCATGCTCTCTTCAATCTTCCACTGGTTTACTCTGTTGGAGCTGTCCTTGACAGGCTTTAATAACTAGAGCCTAACCAAAATTCACACCTTGTATTCTGCTCTCATTCTTTATTATTTCAGTGACCATAACCACAGTTCATCCTCTCTTGTTCTCTCATAAATTTCACGAATCTTTTTCCTTTCAGCTCTCTTACTTCTGAAGCTATTTTCCAGTGTGTTCATCCGAAGACTCTTTCTCCCTGTCCCTAACTTTCTCTGGCTTAATCAGAACAGCATTTTAATGCAAGTATGACCATAATCTTTTCTTCTAACCCACACAGTACAATACATTTCCTATGAATCAAAAGTAAAATATTTAAGTCAAAAAAGGAAATGGAACATCCAAGTATTAAGCACCTGGACAACAATGGAAAAATAACACAAATATTCACATGTCAACCATGAAGAGCTATTGTTTTACTACTTATTATTCAGAAAAAGGAAGAAATTATGTCATAATGGAAAATGATCATCTGACATAAGATGGCTTTTCTAAACTTAATTCCCTAGCAGCCCAGCATTTCTGCCCTTCAAAGCAAAAATTACTTAGTGTCTTTTTTGATAAGGTGTCCTTTGTGTGAGTTTCAAATATTGGTAAAAAAAAGTGTGTAAACGTCTCATTTGATTTTTATTTATTATAAAGCAACAAGCAATTCATACACAAAATCTATTTTCAGAACAAATACCTTCTAAACTACCTACCACAAGGTACTGACTATTTGAAAAAAAATCAGACTAAAAATAGACATAGTGAGTTCAGATTTGTGCTGAGTTTGAAAATGAAATATTTCAAAGAAACCTCATATTTTTGTATTAATTACTGCATTACTGCCTCTTATTATTCCGAGTTATGCAAGACCTATTAAGGACTGTATTTTAAAACAACTTTAAGACAGGCATTTTTCTATTGAAGGAGATGTGTTTCCTTAAAAAAAATAGAATCAATATAAATTTCATTAAAAGTGTGATGAATAATATATACACCAAATCCCTCCCTGGATAGATAACAAATGTGATGGCAGGAATGATGTACAGAGCTGTCATTCCATAATGCCATGTAGATTAACCACTTGCCTATTTCACAGTATTAATCACAGATTATATATAACTCATATAATAATAACTCATATAAACCAATTAGCTTATAGACACATCCATCTTTGCCAAGTTTTAGCAAGGTTCGTGCTAATCTGCTCTTGCCAGAAGTATGGACCTGAATTTGAAAGCTGAGTTTGGGACATCCCTTCAAGCATGGAAAGCTTGGTGTCCGTCTGGCTGTGTGCAGGCATGCCCAGGTCAGTGCAGCACACAGGCAGACAGCACACACATACTTCATGAACTGTTTCACAGGGTCTGTTCTCACATGCACACAGGTCGGCATTCAGATGGCACACAAAAGTAGGTCACTGTCAAGAGCAGAAGTGGAGGTAGACCAAGATATGCACAATAATCTACCAGCATGATAAATCATTCTTACCTAACAGCCATTCTAGTCTGTAAACTCAAACCCAGACTGCATGCCTCAGATATGCAGCCCATGTACCAAAATTATTGCTATTTATATCATGATGCTGCAAGTAAGACATGGCTCAGATGCAGACAGAAAGACACACAGAGAAGTGCTGAACACAAAAGTTAGGAAAGAAATAAAAGAAAAATTACTTCCATGGTTGGAGAAAAGGGTTGAAATCACAAAAAAGCCACAACTCCACATTCCTAATCTCTTACTGGGAGTCTCTGTGTTAGACTGTGAGGAGACAATGAGCTCTATTTTGAACCAGTTCTAATGTATTTTTAAACATTCCAACATACAATGAGGAGTCTCTTTCTATGTATGTGTTTATACCTACACACAGACAAATATAAATATATATGTAGCAAATAAAGATTAAAAAGTACTGTCTTAATAGGTTTGTTATGCTAAAGACTTTATCTTCCACTTAAATACAATTTTACATAGCATTGTAAAAAGTTAAAATAAATAAATAAATAAATAAATAAAAATAATAATTTAAAAAAAAAAAAAATACACACAAACAAGATAAGTAACTAGATGTGTTAACAAAAGCATCCTACTTTGGTTCTTTCATCAAATACTCAAATAAATAAAAATAATAATTTAAAAAAAAAAAAAAAAAAGAATGCTTGACCAGATGAAATAATTGAGTAAGGTACATGGTACTAAGTAAATTTCAACCTCTCTGCTTCATTTCCTTTAAAGGAGCAGTGTGCAACAACCTGAAAGGAATATGGCTTCTAGAAACACTGTTTAGGCAAGATACAACTGTATTTTTAAAGAAGACTTGGTGTGATTTAAAGATTGTCATATTGATCAAGTGTCTGTAGTATACAGTCTGTTCTAAATTACTGAAGACAAAAACATTCAGGAATGACTGGTTCTAAAACAACACAGAATATGTTATTTTATATTACTGTGGTTCGCCTTTTTGTGAAAGACCAAATAATGAAATATAGTCTGCGAAATAAAAAGCTCTAATTTCCTGTCCATGACTTGAATTGAAAACTAAGAACTAACCTCAAAACACTTCTCCTTCTTTGCCTGATGTAGAAGTTCGGCCATTCCAGGTAGAAGTACTGGAAATATGTAATATTCTAAGTATTCTTGAGGAGAACCTGAATAAAACAGCAGTTTTCACTTACAAGTAAGCACACAGGAAGAAAAACATCAAGAAACATAAACCAAGTATCAGTCATCAGGACCACCTCAGCTCGAAACCAGGCACAGATTCTTTCAGTTTAGATATGGCTAAGACCCCTCTTCATTTTTCTTCAGCCAAGAACACAAACTTGACAAACTAAAGACACATCAACACTGCAAGCTCCACCGTGCCTAAGAGATGTTAGGCTTAGTTTTAAATTATCTAACTGAGACATCAGAGGCAGGTTAGCTACAGAAGTGAGAAGCAACATGGACTAATTTACACCTAACAAGAAGAAAGTAAATTAGCCTGCATTGAATTTTTCTACTGTTAGAGCTAAACTGTTTTAGGTGTGTATATTCACGTCCTTTGCATACTACAGTGAAACTGTAGTTCCAGATAGAGGAAAAAAAACAATGACTATATTTCAGCGCTTTCCTTCTCATAATTATGTTCTACTTGCCTGTTCCTCAGGAAATGCGAGTAACATATACTCAACTTTGCCATCTTGGCAGGGATGTCTGAGTTGGCACCTCTTTCTTTTACTGCTGACTACCGCCTCTACGCTCACGTCTCCTTGCCACAGAGTATGCTAAAACACAGCACTGAGTTCCACACCAAAGAAAGCAGCGGCAGGCACCTCCACCAAAACTCAGCACCGATACCTCTAGCACTCTATACCTAGCCTAGCGGTAGGTTTACACCTGGCCAAATAGTTAAATGCCTGATGGGCAGACTCAAGTTCAATTTCCTTCCCAGCTTCTCCTCACATCTCCATCTTCCCTAACAAGGCCTTCCAATACAAACTTAAAAACTAGGTTTTTAAGTGCAGAATCCTTCTACGGCTTTTGTTGAATGGTCATAAACAGAGAAACTCAAATTTAAGCCAGAGAGACAGGATCAGAGGGAGCAAGACACTGATAAACCCACAAGTGTACTTCCCTCAGAAGGGAGCTCATTAGCTTGTGAGGAGTGGTAAAGAACCACAGACATAGGGAATTTGTATCCATTTTATAATTTCTGGAAACATGCTATATGTCAACAACTAAGTTAGGTCACTGCTAGCTGAGGAGTCTCAGCCTAGAGACTTGCTACATCCTTAGAAATTTTAAAAGATTAACAAAACCCATCAGGATCTTGGACAAGAAGGGATGGCTTATTAGCTGAAATGCTGTTCTCAGCTTGAAGGCAGACTGCCAGTGCCTGTAGTAAGCATGCAGGTCTTAGTGCCATCAGTAAAGACAAAATTACAAAAGGTTTCTCTTCTGGCAGAACACAACCGCAACACTGAATTTATTATCTGGTTCATACCTTTAATTGGATTATGCACTGCCAGAAAATGTTCACAAGTGGAAGAGAGCTATAGATATAAAAGCTGAGGGTAACGTTCCTTCTAACAACAGGAATTCCTAATAAGCAAGAATGAATGGCAGGGAAGAAAATAAATACAGACTGAGAAGCGATGAAGTGACTGACAAAAAAAATCAGGAATAAAAGACATTAGGAAGGTTGAAAGAAAGATACACTGTTACTTGGTGAATTTCACAGAGACTGATAAAAAAATGAATTCTAGAGGCTGTTTCCATTCTCATTTGTGATCAGATAGACAGAGATAATATTTTCAAAGTAGTTTCCAGGCTGAATTATATATTTAGTCTATTGATCTTAATTTAGCGTTATTAAATTAGAGGAAAAAAGAAATGCCTGTCCTCTGATCTAAATGGCTAAATAAAAAGTCATTTATAACAAAACAGAATCATATTAACTGCAAGATACTAATACTGATTTCTAATCTGTGTACCATCTCATTTGAGCTTTTTTCCATCCACAAAGGGGCCAAGCTGGCTGCTTGTCTAAGGAACTAGGGGACTAATCAAGCAAAAATCACTAGGGAAAAGTGTTGCAGCTGTTAATATTATAAATTCAACAAATGACAAATCTTCGTCAAATACAAGAAAACAATCACAGAATGGCTCAAGATCTTACACACTTACATGTTTTTGGATCAGGTGGCTCTGAAGAGGTTGTCGCCTTATATTTGGAAAGCAACTGCTGGCCAACAGGACTAGCTGCAGAGGTTGTGTAGAATTGTTCCGCACCTAACGATTGTAATATTCCTGCCTCCAAAGACACCTGTCCAAGATAAGTGTAAGTCTCATACATTCCAAAGCACATAACAGCGACTTCATCAGGGAAAAAAAAAAAAAAAAGTCAGGTAAAAAGAATTATGCATTTATAATTTCTAATTAAAGTAGAGAATGATTCACTGTTTTCAACGTACTTTAAAAAATTTCATTTCAGTTCTTGCTCATAAATGTTAATCAGACTATCAAGCGATTTATCCTCTACAATCTTGAGTTTTAAAGTAATAATCTACATACGTACTAGTAAGATAATTCTGTAGAATGCTCATTCTAAATGAAAATCTACCTTGTATCTGATGACCAAACTAACTTCTCTAGTCATAGAATTGCTTGAGGCAAAGTGTTTTTTCCCCAGAAAAATTGGTTTATCTTTCTTAAAAGCTTTTATGTATTCCTTCTATTAAAAAAAAAAAAAAAAAAAAAAGCTTTTTTAGAATTATATTATTTGGCCCAAATTAGAATTTAAACTAATGTGAACAGGTAAAACTCTGCTGATTTCAGCAGCCACACTTAAGTAATCTGTCAAACTGTGAAACTGGGGCATAGCTCCCTTGCTCTGCTTGCACCCCTCTTTCTTGCACGTTTTAGTGCACAAGTGTTCGCAACACGACCGCAGACATGCTTGCATACTTCGGAGTCACAGCAGACAGTCACTGCAGAAAGAGAGTGAAATGCACATACCAAACACCCAAACACAGCTGGTGAGCTATTTTAGCATAGTATTGCCCAAGTTGCTTTAAATAAAAGCAATAATTTGACGAATATTATATTTGTGTCGACTGAAAGAAGTTGTTTGCAACATGTAGTTTTGTTTTCATTTAATTTTATGAATGAGCCTATTCCACTGACACCTAATTTTCCCATTTGGTTACTAAAAAAACCTTCTAAAACCAGCCCTGTGAAGATTATTTTGCTTTAACTATACTCACAGATTCTTCCTCTGATTCATATAAATCATCTGGAAATGCAGGTTGCTCTGCCTCATACTCTGCAAGTAAAAAGAAGCACGGCATTTATCGAAAAGACCTAATAAGAAGTATTTAATTTTCCTTCTGCACAAACACTGCTTTCTAAAGCTACTAAAACAACAAAAACACCACTATATCCCAAGTATTTGTTTAACATAGGGTCTAACATGTAAGCGTACATTTGAACTTTTTTAGTCTCCTATCTTGGAATTAAATCAAGTTTCTCAATGTTAAATGGAACCTTTTATCGAAAAGGAGGTTCAAAATCAGGGTAACAAAAGAAAAAAAATTAAATCAGACTGAAAACTTAGGAAAATGGAGTCACATTACATGCAAAACAGCATTTTATGGAAAGAGTTCACGTTAACATAGATTTGAGATTTCTATAGATAATACCATTCATACCCCCATCTTAACTGGTTCTTACAGAAGGACAATGAATTCCGTGTAAAGAACATACAGGTTACACAATAGGAGGGAAGATTCTTGTAGACCAAACAAGCAGGTTTATCACTCTACCAATATAACCACCAGATCCACTAGTGTTACTCCCACACGCAGTCCAAGTCAAGTCACATCAGAATAAGCAACTTCACTCCTATATAAAAACTGTCATTTTAATGGGAAGCATCTACCTACTACAGGGCTTGACTACCTATTAAACAGAGAGCAGGTCATTTAGGCCTCAGAGAGCTGCGAGGTCCAGACCCCTAGTTTCCTGGGCCAGCCACACAGTCCCAAACTTGTTAACTTGGCATTAATTAAACCCGCATGATAACATGGACAATAACATGGTAGCCCCTTGGCCTCCCAAGGTGAACAGGTGTTCCCTCACCACAGGAAATCGGTGCTGGATTCACAGGTTCCTGGACTACGAGGCACACACTAAGCCCAGTACTTACGGCCCCACCACACAGACCTACTTCTAAGCCGAGGACAAGAGAGCTCGGGACGGTGGCACAACGCTACGGGGCCCAGGAGCGGCGCCTTTTAGAGCCCTCCCAAGAGCAGCGGCTGCCGCCATGCCGCTTCCCGACGGGAAGGGAGCGCGGCTCCCTTGGTCCGAGCGGGTCCGAGCCGGCCCAAACCGGTCCGGTCCGGCTGCCCCGCGTCCGTGGCGGCCGCTGGGGCGCCTCCCGCCGCGGGAGGCCTCGAGGGCCGCGGCGAGGCGCGGGAAGCGGGCGCGCTCCCACCTGCGCACACGCGCTCCCACAAGCTCGACGGCCGCCGCGCAGCCGCCATGGCGCCCGCGTCGCCACGGCAACGGCCGCCGCGCGCGGGGAGGCGGGGCGGCGCCGGCGCGCTCCCGCTCCGTCCCGTTCCCGTTCCGGGTCGCGGCCANCGCGTCGCCACGGCAACGGCCGCCGCGCGCGGGGAGGCGGGGCGGCGCCGGCGCGCTCCCGCTCCGTCCCGTTCCCGTTCCGGGTCGCGGCCACCGCACGTGGCCGCGGCAGGTAAGCGGGGCGCTCGCCGCCACCGGGTAGACTGACCCCCCAGCCCTCCCGCGGCGCCCCGGAGCCGCTCCGGCGCCTGGCGGCCATGGCGCCCAGCGGCGGGCCTGGCCGCCCCGCCGCGCTGAGGAGGAGGCCGAGRGCGCCTGAGGCCTGCGGCTTGCGCGGAGATGCCCCGGGAAGGGGGGTCCTCAGCGCGCTTTAGCGGGACGCTGCGGAGGTTCCCCCTGCGGATCGGCAGGGCTGGAGGACGGGGAGGGAGTCGGGAGGCAGCGGGGAGCGCAGCACGGGGGAGCGCGGCCCCGTGGGGGTCTGTGGTCCGGAGGAGCGSGCGGGTGGCAAGGGCGGGGAGCAGCCACGAGCAGCAGATTGGGGGCAGTAACGAAGCTGTGGGAGGATCCTGTAGTGCTGAGAGTCCAGGCGATGCCGTGGGGGAAGCACAGTGTAAATAGTGACTCATGTATGTGAAAGCACGCAGACAAAACCCAGCAGCACTTTGACTGTGGATATCAATGGGTGCATAACGCGTATGTCATCATATAGGAAAGATCTTTGAGAAGATCTCTGAAAACGTTGTGCTTAGCGGCTGTCAAAGGACAAGCAAAAAGCTAGGAATGACCAAGGCMTCAATAAAGAACAAGATAAAAAATCACCAATTCCCCTATGTATTGGGTTGTATTTTAGTGCTGGCTSCCCACGGAAAGTGCATTTTGAGATTAGGAAAGGACTGTTAGAACTGGAGGAACAGGCAAGTGTYGGAATGCAGCAGGATCCAGTAATCAGGGCTTCCTTCACCCTGTCCAAGCTCTGCACTAACATCTTTGTTGCGTGTGTGTTTTTTTTTTTTTTCCCAGAATGATAATAAAGAAAAAGAGAAAAGAATTTAATGAGGAAACTGCCCAGAAAAAGGTGAAAAGCAGTGGGAGACAGACAGTTATTAAAATAGAGCAAGATGATCAGAGCGTCATTAAAACTGAGGATGRTGACTGGTTTGAGACAAAGGTAAAAACAAAAGGACATAAAAGGAAAAGTTTAAAAGGAGATGAACATTTAGACCAGTTAAAAGTGAAGAAGAAGAAAAACAAAAAAAAGAAAGCTTGTTATGAGTTGCAGGAAGAAGCACATCCTGAAGGCTTGGTGAATGTAGAAAGCCATCTAGATTTAGAACCACAAGAAGAATCAAAGGAACAAATTAAAATTGTCAAAAAGAAGAAGAAAAAAGACCATCATTCCATCTTATCATCAGAGAATAATCAGAGTAGTGATGTAGGTCTTCCAAATCGTCATGCAGGTGGCACTCAGGAAAATGAATTTGCATTCAAGAAAAGCAGAAAGAACATTGCCTTGAATTTGGAATGGGATGCTGAAGTAACTAAGAAAAAAAAGAAAGGCATTTTTTCTTCAGCATTAGAGGACTACCAGGACAGTGAACAAAAACAATCAAAAAAAGAACTTAAAAAACACAGAAACACATCACAAGAAATGGATGTTACGGGCAAAACCAGTGAAACAGATACTGTCCAGAATGATGAGGAGAGTTATGCAAGGAGAAAGAAGAAAAAGAAGAAAAAACATAAGACAGTCTCTTCATCAGTGACCTGTCATCAGGACAACATCCATGGAGTTCATGATAGCCATATTGCAATAAATGAGTTCAAAAAAAGGAAAAGAAAGAATCCCCAGGAATTTACATTTACGAACAAAGAAGAGAAGGATAACACTGAAAGCCCTAGAAGCTTTAGAGAAACAAGAAAGAAGAAAAAGAGAAGCAAAGACGTTTCCTCTTTAATACCTGAGGATAATCAGGACTATGGCACTAGAGTTCCTCATGAGCATTTTCCTGCACAGCACGAAGTTGAGTCTAGAGAAGAGAAGCTCTCTGGAAAAAAGTGCCAGAAGAATATCAAGGRCAGTAATAATGAAACCAAGAGGAAAAAGAAAAAGAAGATTCAAAAAGAAGAGGAGGAAACAGTTGATTCAATATTTGTTAATGACAAGGCATCTAAAAGAGAAAAATTAATGCTACCAGAAAGCAATGAAAAGAACAAGGAGAGTGAAGCCAAACTAGCCAAATGCATTACAGGGGATGCTGTAGAAAGGGTACTGTGTAATTACAATCCACTGCTGTCTGACAAAAATACTAAAAAAAGAAAAAAAGTACAGCAGGATTCTGCTGAAGAACCAGGTTCAAAACCAAATACAAAAAAGAAAATGATGGAAAGAGAAAACCCAGAAAATGAGGCCTTGGTAAGTAGAAAAAAGAGGCTAACTATGCCTAACTATTAAAAATATTTAGGTGGACGGTTTCCTATTTTGTGAATRTTTCATCTGCCCAAGCCTGTAGGTTGTGTTCAGGTCAGCAGAGTGGTGAGGTCCCCTTGGCTTTGAGAAACAGCCTGCAGGATCAGTCTGCTGATTTCACCGTAGAGCAATGATRAAAGACAGAGCAGTGCTTTCCGGTGCCTACTGCTGTGCTCATCTAGTGTTTCAATTGCAAAAATACAAAATGCATAAATGTTGTATTATAACTACTAGTACGGATTGGCACAAAACCAAAACTGGCATCTACGTTCATAAATCCTTTCCCGTTTGCTCTAYGGTTGCTTTTATCAAAGTGAGTGGCATTGCTCTTACAGAGCAGGATTTTAATATCACGTCACCTACTCTGAGCATCGCACAGAAAATTGGTTTCAGGAGTCCATCTAACCATGTGTGGCAGACTCTTCCCCTCAAGATTTTGTTGATGCTGGAACTGCATAGTATTAGAAACAAGGGCAATTTAGTCAAAACCATCACCTAAGATTTTGGTAAGCTGGGGACAGTGGAGCTTGATGCCTCATTAATTTTTGCACCTGCTAGCCCTGAGCTGCACAGTGTAAAGAGGTAAAACATCCTTCCTGCAAAAGGTGCTGGCATATAGGTTAGCACCTGATCTACTGGGTACATGAACAGTGTCAAGATTCCTACCCTTCTTCCTCCCCGCCCCAAATCAGTGTCATAGATTCCAGCTGAAAGCCGGGTTCACTGGATGTGGTTTAACATTTAAATGACCTCAGAGACTTGGAAATATTTGTTAAGTCTGTTAGTACTTCATAGTATGTGCTCTGCTTTGCTATGCACTCATATGCTTTCTTCAGGTTCTCTAGAAATGTATAAACCGTCTGGGGTCCTGTACTAATAATTAAATACAGATTTCAGTATATAAACAGGTTSTTCAGCTTTCTTGGAGACATAGAAAAGGGCTTTTTTACAAAGGTTTGTGTTGGGGGTACTTACGCTTATCATTAGCTAAGCAGATGCTTGGACTTCTTTACTAAGGTTTTTCTTTTCCACCTTTTAAAGAACAAGGTGGTTTCACTGCTGGGGTATAATTTCTAATTAAATTGACATCACCTTGTTGGGACTGTTAGACACGATGTGGATTCTTGCAGCTGCTCCCATGTGTGTGGAGGCAAGATAAGCCTCAGAACGACAAGTACAATTGCACAATGGTGGGGACCAATTATGATGGAAAGCAGCAAGTGCCTTGCAAACAGATGAGGAGAAGGGGGTAGGGTGATTTAGTTTTTCTTCTCCATATTCAGCTTCATACATAAATAATAAAAACCACTTCAGAGAAATTCTCAAGATTCAAAGTCTGGGTAATCGGTTCTGAAGAAAGCTAGTTCTTGCTATGCCAAATGACATTACTAGAATAAATTGCTGATAATGTCAGTCTTGCATTTATTTGTGTCAGTCCTGACACATTTTCCAGGCTACAGTGTAAGTATCACTGCTTTCCTTGAAAAATCCTCTCCTGGGTTTCTGCAGCAGGCAAAGTAGTGAGTTTCTATARACAGTGTGGAGTGTTGCTCACTTTATAGTGATTCACATTGATCCTGTTGAGTGTCATAACTCATAAGAGTAAGGGGGAGGTGGAAATAATCTGGGTGTAGCAAAAATATAGTTAATAAGAACATGCAAAATAATGCCTTTGAGCTTGTTTTATGGTGGTGCATAGGAATTTGTGGGAAAAGTGGATGTATCTGAGAACTGTTTGCACTGACGGTGAATTTGTTAGGTGTGAAAAGTAATCTTACTGCAGTGACTATAGTCAGCCTTGATTTGTAGGGGATGTTCTAGCTCATTTGTTAAGATGTGAAAATACAGCTGACAGTGACAGAAAGGCTTCCTGATAATTAGTGGAGCCACTGCTAGTAGCTTTCTCTCATTTTGGTGGTCCTGCTGCACCACCTTGAGCGCATGCCAGCAGCCTGGGTAGGCTGCTCTTCACTTCGCTGTTGTCTGTGTGCAGCTTGTGTAATCCTGCAGTGTGCTCGTGTTCTCCCTGAAGCACGGGGAGGATGAGGGTGGCTCACCCCCAGAGAGGCTTCATCCTGCTAATTCTTGGCGTCYAGTAATCTTCAGTAGACCAAAAACATGCCGAGAATTAGCAAGGATGGGGGTGCACACATCCTCTCTGCTAGTCTGCCACCTACCCTGCAAGCTAAATAAAAAACAAAACAAAAAAAGCCACTCTTGCAGCTGTTCACAAAGTCCTGTCACTGCAGTTTTCTACTTGTTTTAAGAAATCTGACTAGACAGTACCAGGTCAYCTAGAAGTAAACTGGGTATTTCTTTTTTTGGTTAAGAGAATGAGCTATCCTTATTGTAGACAAATATTTTTCCTCCTGATTTTTGATGGCAGACATACTTGTATATATATAAACTCAATGAACACAAGGTAGCTTTGGAAAATATGTTAAATCATTAATGGCTTTCCTTAAAGAAAACTGTAAGCCATCAAAAAAATAAAAGCAAGTTCTGCTGACAGAAGTACGTAACAAATCTTTTCCTTGTCCCAGTGTTCTGGCCTATCTTCTGCTCTGGTTATTGCACTAGCTACATCAATAGATCTTCCCTTTGGCCACCTTTTCCAGGCTGATTGAAAGTTTATGGCTGTGTCATTTACCACTGTCCTGGACTTGCTACATATCGCGCTAYACCAGATGCCCCAAGTCCTTATCCTTATTACAGATGTGGAAAAGAGTGGTTGAGGGCAGTGAGCTAGGAGCCAGCCAGGGGGAGCGAAAGGTGCCCTGTGTTTCATGGAACTTGTCAGTAACTGACTCCTCTCCTCTCCGACTCCACTTCCAACCAGCCCTTCCGCTTCCATTCCTGCCCTACCTGCTCCACTTCCAACATCATCTTCCCACTCCTCCTCTCGAGAGTGGGGCTTGCGCTGCTTGCTGCCGTTGCAGGGGACACTGGATGTGTCACAGCTCTCTCCTCGCTCTTTATCTTTGCAGACTGGAAGCTGCTTGGGCACCATCTCCTGCTCTGCAGCGCTGCAGTCCGGAGCACGGTGCAGCTGCCTTTGCTTGTTCTGCTTGGGCTGGAAGGGGCCAGCAGGATCCATGTACTTCATGGAGCTTGTCTGGAGCATTCAGAGGGGCCATTACCTTRTTACAGATTCTATTTTTTACTTTCACTTCTTTTGCTGCTCATCTTGCAGGTAAACTTAACTTTTACAAAACTGTATAATTTGAAATGACCTTGCTTGCAGAGTTGATACTGGTGATGCTAGCAGCTCCTTTTTAGCATATAGATTTAGAAAGTCCCTTGGGCTTTTTATCAGAAAAGGATGACACTTCCCTAGATTTCTGTTGTGCAGACCTTCAGTGGATCTCTCCCTCTCRGAGTAAAAGAATCTCTGCAAAGAAATGCACAGGTTTAGCAGGCATTTCCAGTTTGGATTTGACTGTTTCTTCTTGCCCCAAAGTGCTACATGATGTTGCTCCGTGTTTTGTACTTGGGGATATACCTATTTATGACAGAATGGCTCATAATATTTATACAAGTTTTTCCTGTTTTACAGGAACATATGGATGATGTAACTATTGTGCAGGAAAAAAAAGGAAACTGTGATGAAATTAATATAGACAAGGTATGCTTTGACTCAATTATGTCAAATKTAAAGCAATTCAGTATCTAAAGCATGCATAGAGTTTGTAACAAAAAAKAAGAGTTCTGCTTTTTTTTTTGTGCCAAAACTGCATTGGGGAGAGCTCTCCGTTAAGCATATTTAACCTTCTGTGGGCTAAGTTGAAAATGCCAGCACCAGTGAATGCCTGAAAGCTAGAACTGGCTGGTTCCGTTAAATACACCTTTGTCTGCCTCTCTCACTGCTGGCTCTTTCAGCATAGCTGCAACCTGCAGTAAGAGAATTACACRTATTTGTTATGGCAAAATATTTATAGGGACTAAAAACACAGTTCTGAAGTTGTAAAAGGATAAAATACAACTTTCTAATTGTCCCTCTAAAATACAGAAGATAACTAATCATCTTATTTTTCCCTCATGTTTTCACTATGAATTATCTGTTAATTAATGCACAGAAGACAAGCCCTTTTGCTTTTTTTTTCCTGCATGCTAGGTGAGACGGCAAGCTCTGCAAGAAGAAATTGATAGAGAATCTGGCAAAACTAAGGTTTTCAGTACCAAAGTGGAACCGGTATGTATAAATTGAGACCTCGAGTCCAGAGCTTCTTCCTGAGGATGCACTGTACTCCTTTCTGTATGCRGCTCACGTATGTGGCTTGGCACATCAGTCTTCCTTCTGATTGTAAATTTAAGGTCATGCTATAGAACAAATTAGTTGAATCTCAGGAGAGTCTGGGAGCAGACCAGTGAACTGCAACAGCAGTTGGAATTGTGCAGAGCTCTAAATCCCATCATCAGTCCTGAAAAGCATTGTTTTCTTGGGCTGCTTTGGAGAATTRGACAAGATGAATTGCTGCAGAAGCATTTTCTGCTTTTGGCAAAATACAAATAATGCCAGGCCACAGATACAGCGGTCATGGAATTTTCTCTTTATTGTCATCTGAAGGAAGTTGCAGACATTAAGCAGGGGGGATGCAACTGGAAATGTGGAAAGGATGACACCTTGTAGTGCCTGCCAGTGATCCTTACAGTCAAGCACATCTCCCCTTTGAAAGATGCTGCTTTGTTCTCTTTTTCTTTATCTTGCTCAGCCTGGGTGCTGACAGGCTTACAGTTACCTGTCAGTAACTGGTGCAGTAGCCTTTAGCAGAGTAAGGAGATGCAGGAGTAGAGAAAGCTCTACAAATAATTCAGGATTCTTAGTTGTCTGCAGCACTATACACTGACAGTATGCCTAGAAAGTGGAAACACCTCAGACAACTGCCAGAAATAACTCATGTAAACGTGTGTGTAGTGGGAGGCAGACTGTTTGAGAGCTGCAGAACTGCAGCCTCCAAACCAGCTCTAAAGTCATTGAGAAAAATGACATCTTTGGCAGGGAATCCCAGTTCTTTGATGCAGAACTGTTCCTGGTTAGTGGTGCCCTGAAGTATAGAAGCCATGACAACTACTTCATGAGCTTCACAAAGAGTAAGCTGGAAATGCTGAAGTAAAGCGCAGWATAGGGAAAGCAGTTCCCTTAAAAATTAATAAAGGGAGGGGGAGGGGAGGTGAAAAGCTGCAGTTATTTCTGCACATGTGGTGGTATCTGTCTCTCATTCCAAAGGGAGGACAAATGGCTGTGTATGTGTGCACTTAGTCTTTGAGTAAGGTAAAAATAACTAAATTGTTACAGAATACCTTCTTTTAATAGCAAGTACATTAGCCTCTGCTATGGAAGGATTCACTAACACTGCATTTTTCTAAGAAAACCTGCTCCAGCTTGCCTCCAGTATCAGGGAGCATCCTGTGCGTCAGGGTGGCTGCCCAGGGGGGAAATGGCTGTTCCCTGCAAACTACAACTGTTCAGTTAGAAGGACTTTCTGGCTCATTTATAYGTAACACTAAATTCACTTTTTTTCCTTTGATGTAGTCAATTCAGTCTAAGTAATGATCAAACATTCTTCCATTAACGTGATCCTCAATTTTAAAAAAAATAGAGCAGCAGCAGTCTTGCCTAAAAGAGTTCGAAATGACTACCCAGCTCCTAGCCTAGGAGTCAGAAAATCCTTAGCTCATGAAGCTTGTTATTAGGCCAAAAGTTCCTAAACTTCTCAAATCATGATATAAATCACAAACACAAATGGTTTAATTATTATTTTACTGGAGCTATTACCTCTGTTCTCAGAAGCCAATAYATGCAGCTAAAAGAACAATTCCTGAAGGAGGCCAGAGAATCCAGCAAAGAGTAGAGATAGTGAATAGCAACCTGGGAGGGAGCAGGAGGGTTAAGAGTATTGTGTTTAATCCTGTTGGTTAAGGATTTGTCCACAGTTTTGCAGCCTTGTAATGTAATTGGTAATTAGGAGGAAAGGTAATGGAATGCGGTCTCCAAAACTAATACTGCTGAAGACAAGAACTGTCTGTCCTGGGCAAGGGTTTGGAAACTGGTTCTCTTCTCTGGCAACACAGCCAGACATTGTGCTTCTTCACCTTCATAGTTTTTAATTTTAGTGATAATTTTATTTTGTTTCACAGGATACTACGTTTGGCCAGTGGAGTACMGCTGCTTTTCAAAGTCCTGACCGAGGAATGAAATTTCTTAGACTGATGGGGGGTTTTAAAAAGGGCTCTGTGCCTACCCAAGATCTTGCAGCGACTGCAAACAAACCAAACATGGCTCTGAACAGGGAAGGGGAGGAGAAGTTGCAGCAGGCCCTGAAAATGGAATTTGATAAAGCAATGGACTTGAAGCAACACAGAAGAATTGGTCTTGGATTCCAACCTGCTGCCAACAAAAAAGTGTACATAGACAAATACACAACTAGATCTATAAAATTTGAAGATTAAGCTCTTAAGTAATATAAAATTAAAATTCATCATGCAAAACTTTTGCTTTTCCTTTTCACTTGAAATAAAGTACAAARTGTTTTAAAAATATGATTTATGAAGTAATTGCTGTGCAGGTTTCCAAATGGATGCTACTACAGTGTCTGTGGAGCTAGATCTTCACTTCAGCTGAACAGTACGTTTTTGAAACCTTTATGCTGCTTTTTTAAAAGGTGGGTGTCAGCCTTCAGAAAAGACACACTAGAAAAGCCTACAACAAGCTGCATTTTTTTTTTAATGAGGCTATTTAATAATTAGCTACATTCATGATTCAAAGGGGATTTAGTATTCAGTAAAATCTTCACATTTTTGCATTCAGCAAGTGATGCGAAGTGATGACTTTTTCCTCTGAAGCACTGCTACTGATATGCCTACGTTTTGGGGGATTTTTAATCTGAGTGGATTCTTAACTTAGCATATTTGTTACAATAAAATACAACTAAACAAAGTCACAATAAATAAAAAGTCCTCAGCATGGTTCTTTATCACAGGCTAGAAATAAGAGTGAAATGTATTACGCAGCACAACAGTAGATGTAACTGAATTCCAGAATGATTAAGTGAAATGGTTTAATGCCCAAAGAATTCCCCAGACAGAGGGACCGCGCGTGGACTTTTTATTCAATGATACAGTGCACTTTGAATATATTTCTATTTTCTTTTGAAGTAGCATTTAAGGATACTCTCCACTTTACAATRTGCCACTGAACTAAAGTGAAAACATAAACATGCCTATGAAAGTGTACTGCAGAAATCAGAACAGCAATGCCTCAGCCATGTCTCTCTTACTGGAAGTGACCATACAAATGTCAGCAGCAGCCCAAGTAGAAGGATGATTAGGATTTTTATATTGATACTGATTTTTATGCAGAAGTCTAYAAGTCTGGAGACTGAATTTACCTGTTACTTCTTTGTTGCTAAAATGACATGAGGTTTGCAGCTTTTGCCACCACAGAAGTCCAAAATGCCTTTAACTGAATCTAAACTAGCATTTAAATAAAAATGTAATGGCAGAGCTGGAAACAAATTCAGGTCAAATTCAGGTTATTGCACTCTCAGAACAGTTTTAACCTTTGTCCAAGGAAATCTGTCTTGCTGTAAAGACAAATGAAAATACACTGAGCTCCAGTCAAAAAAAACCCAGAAGAGTCAGTGATTTAGGGCCTTGGCTATGTGCCCTCTGGACAGATACCTCCTTGGAAAAGAAGTGTTCATCAGGTCCTGGACTGCAGGGGAAGTCGAAGGGCCAAGTCTGTGAAGTGACTCATCTCAGGCTGCTTGCTTCGGCTCTTGATATATTCTAGTGTTTTTACCTGGGTATGAAAGGAAGACAATTTGAGAGTTTTAGTCTTTGTCTTTTCTCATTTCAGATTCCCATCATTCATGCCGTATATAAAAGTGTTTCAATAAATATTCTCTTGATTTCCTTCAATTCCAGTAGATACATAATCACCAGCATTTTTGACTCCAGAAGTGGCTACCATTGTACATCTGCTTTAACCAAGATTCTAACACATCCACTTTTCAAGCCCAGAGCATGAAAATCTTCCATTGAATACAAAAGTGATATTTTCTCTCAAAGCTTAAAAAAAAACCAAAACCAACCAAACAAAAAAAACTATGATCATTAGAGTTGTTCTCTGGGCTTTTTTTTTTGGGGGGGGGGGGGGGGGGGGGGGGTGTGTGTGTGTCCTGTTTTTTTTGGACAAGAACTACTTGCAGACCAGGTGAACTTCTACCTCATTTCATTTAGCACTCAGCATGCAAAAGGCCATGAACTATTTTTACTCTGAACAGGCTTTGAAGCAAAAATTTAGCAGTTACGTTTTCTCTCCTCCTTCATGAAAACACCATTGTAATTTACTGACATAACAGACTTGTCTATTCCTTTCAAAACTTTCCTTTTTTTTTTATTTTTTTTTAATTTAAGTGAGCAACTTGTAAAGGAATCRGGTTTGTTTAAATGAAGTAGATAGCTTTCCCAAGTGGAAGGGTGGTGGGAGAGATCTTACGACTTCTCTGCATTATGTGATTTCCTTACCATGGTCTTGGTGTCAGCAAAGCCATGTTTCTGAGCAAGATTCCAGAGATTGACTGAAAGCTGGTTTAGTTTGTTGTTTCGTAGATCTCCATGCGCTACAATGGTATTAAAGAAATAGAGCGCTAGCTGGCTCTGTCGCTTCAGAGTCTGTAATGAAAAAGAAACATTCATATTATCACACAGTCAGCCTAAAACACCTCACATAATCTAAGAGTCAGGGAGCTCAGAAAAGCACCAGAGGCAGAGAGTTTTTCTGTAATAAACACMTATCAATAATTGTAGCTACAAGGATATGAGGATATTTGTGAGTCCACTTCTGAAGTAACTTTAATTGCCACAAGTCTAAATTATCCCTGGCTCCGTATCTGTATCCCTTCCGCGGCGCATACTACTAATGCAGTTTACAAAACAAACCACCCTCATGACTCCCTGCTGTTCCCTAGAAACCAGCCTCCTGTCGGGCACTTTGCACTCACCTCAGATCAGCTTGGCTTCCYATTTCTGATTACCATGATCATTAGCCTAGATGAATGCAAGTCCAGCAGTCATACAAATTAATTATTTCTATTTTTTGGRTTTTGTTGCTATTCTTTCACTAAGACCTGAGTGACACCAACATCCCTGCACCACGTTTGCAGTTACCCTCCGCAAAACCGCAGAGGAGGGACCCCGGGAGGCCCCCCACTTCACGGCCATCACTGTGAGCACCATCCCTGCCAGCCTCACTGGAGCTGTTCTGGGGCTCACATCACCCCGTGTTGAGCTCCAGGGGKGCTGCCACCCAGCTCGGATGCAAGTGGAAACCTGAAGCAACCAAGATACTACTCCAGATCCACACAGCTGGTGGTTCAACTGCCTCTTTCTGGCCATTCTTGTTAAATAAACTTAAAAAGGCCAGAGGAACAAATCCTAGTTAGATGCACCTGAGACACCCTAACTGCTACAGTGCCTGGCGGCAGCTGTGCTTTGTTTTGCTCAGGAAAGATGGCTGTGGGGAGCAGAGCTCCATCTTACTCTGAARCAGCAGCAGAGTCACTAGAGCAGGGCTGGCAGCTCCCCTCCCAGATGSAGGAATTTAGCACTTCAGCCCTTTGAGTCCAACGCACGCTCGCTGTAGCCAATATACAGCATTCGGCTAGGGGGCTAAGGGGAGTGAGAAGGCAGCAGGGTCAGGAGAGGCAGCAAGCACCACGCTTTCCCAACACGGTACAGAGGCAGTCTCAGCGCCTGCCCTTTCCCTATGGGATGGGGAGTAAATTAGCTTCACTTCCCACTGCCAGGAGAAGTCAGATGCTATTAATCAAAGAAAYGGCACAAATCAGACTGTCAGTCCTCCAAATAACTATGCAGTAAGAGAAGGGGCTGTCGTGAAGGAGCTGGCGAGCCAGAGAAGAGGACGTAGCGAGGCCACGTCATGCAGGCCGGTTGGTGCATGCAGAGCTGGGACACAGCTGTGCATATACACAAACGCGATGCCCAGGGATGCTTAGGGCCCCAAGAAAAGGTCACTAAGCACTAAATTCATTACATGGGACTTCCAAGATGAAACTACTTCCTGCAAGAGTTAGATATTCTAGCAATTTTCATCCAGTGGCTCCCAATCCTGTTCACAGGCTGAAACTACAACCATTGTTTTACCCATTTCATCCAGGGTTGCCTACCAGATAAATACAGCCAAGCCCAGCAATGGTAACACGAAGGGCAGAAACRCACAAAGGGCAGAAATGCTTCTCAAAGACAACCAATGAGTAGTTGTTGATGCTTAAGATTTCTCTTGCAGGACCAGCATCCTTAAGGGAAAAATATATACAGTGCACAGCCTAGTAGCCCCTGTTTTGTCATGTTATTCACAAAGTGCATAGTCTCCCCTCCTACCCGACCACCAAGCAGCCTGGATTATCAAAATGTCTTCCCYCCCGCCCCCCGCTCTTCCAACCCTCAAATGCCTGAACTTGTTTGAAGGTTTCTCCTAAGAAGTGGGATGGTTATATTACAGAGCAGAATGCAGTCCAGCAGGAACACAGGAGTCTGAGTATCACCAGCAAGGTTTTCCAGGCAATATTTATGCAAATATACAATCAAATTTTTACAATACGGATGGCATTTCAACAGATTTGAAACACAYGTGCTTCAAAAAGGGTCATACTTCAAAGAGGACCTAGAAACACATTAAAGAGAACTGGAAGATTAGGATGCAATACTGAATCTCGGTGTCCTGGGGAAGGTTTAACAGTCACAGGCAGGATTTGRKGCTCTCATTGCAGAATCAGAGAACAGCTGAGTTTGGAGGGACCTCTGAAGATCGTCTAGTCCAATGCCCTGCCCARGACTGTGTCCAGATGGCTCCCGAGTATCTCTGAGGAAGGAGACTCCAGAACCTCTCTGGGCAACCATCTGTTACACAGTGCAAAGTGGAGAGAGAGAAGCTCAGGAATGCAGCAAATCCCCTTATGCCTAAAAATCAACCGAAGGAGCTGGGCAGGACTGGTTGTGCCACCCTGCACGGACTTGCAAGCCAAGCGAGACCCTCCTGCTGGGCGGGTGCCAGGGGGCCGCAGCCGGGACCGTGAGGCGGGTGCCGCTCCGACACGGACGAGGTCTTTGCAGGCAGCAAGGAGAGGGGGACACTCCAACTATCCAGCAGCCACATATACCACAGGACTAACAACTCCCATACCAAAAAGAACTGCCTGCTTCCTTTGCAGCATGTTTTCCATAACCTTTGGAATAACACTGATGACACTGAAATAAAGTAGAAACTACAGGGCTGCATGACAGGGGCTATAMCATTACATCCCTTGTGTCCTATCCCCTCCATCAAAGCGCAGAACATCCTAGCTTCTTACAGCATAACAGAGGGAAACAGACTTGTATATCGTGGACCATGCACTCTGTACTTCATTAAATTTTGGCTAGAAATCCAAATACTCACTCCTTTCAGTGAATTCATCTACAACATGAGGATACTTGAGACTTCTGTTAGCAGAGCACGTAGAGACAAGGGCACAATAAACAGGCTGGATGTGAGGGCCCTGCAACTCGGASAAGGGGTGGGTGGTGACAAGCACTGACTATAGCTCCACACCGCAACGCTCCCTGCTTGCCGAGCTGTGCAGAGGGGACAGCATCCCAGGGAGCACCATTCCCAAAGCATGCTCTAAAGCAAGTTCCTGCAGAGCGACTGCCATCCTGCCAYGGCATGCTTGACACATTCAGCACCAAGCAGTAAGTAGCAGGTATTTACCTACCTAAGAAACCTGRAGTATAAGATTAATTTTCCCCCCACCCAAAGGCAGAAAAAGAAACCCTTGATGCAAATTCTCTGGACCAGAAACAGCTTGAACTTTACAGAGCTGTCCAGAAGTTAAAATTTCTGATTAAATATTGTAACATCTCTCCAATGAAGCATTCTTTAGTGATGCTAAAAGATGACACCATGTTAACTTAAAATGTATTATTCACCTCCACACTGCAATTCTGAGGAAAGCGTTTTATTATGAGATAAATATATATTTTTCCTTTATTGCTTTTAAAGGAAATGAACCAAATCACCCAGCGTCATCAGAGGCTCAYTCATTTAAATGAGCAGCCAAGTAGACAAATAACAAAAGGCCACCAACACTRAAGGCAAGCCTAGCATAAAATCACCATGATATGTGGATTTACTGTAGCACAAAATGGGTGCAATTTCAACAACATTCCTATTGCTTCTATTTCCTTAGCAACAAGAGCTTCCTTAACCCGTCTTTGTTCTTGGACAGCAATGTGTGGTCTCTCATGGAGTTTTACAGAAGAAAGCAAAATAAATACACCTCGTATATTACACGTGGAACTCATCGTGACAAAGAAAGGACAAGGATCTAGCTGCACGTCATTTAGCTTTAAAACGAGTTTTCTATGTACCTGCTCCAATGAAATAACACAGCAGTTTTTATTAGYATTAAGAAGAAGAGAAAAACCTTCAGGAACTGCAGATTCCGAGCCTTACATACTCCATTTCACCCACATATTTCATGTAAGAGTTAGGTACAAAAAAAATCCATGTGCAACCCAAAGACCTGCCAAGCTCTGTTAAAGATCTCTGGATTACACTTGCTTGGGCAGGGTTTGGTTTTCTACTGTTATTGTCCTGAAAAAGAACTGCCATTCACTGTGGCAACGCATACAATGATGAGGAGACTTTTTGGCAGAGAATTTATTCATCCTGAAACTCTATAATAGCTTAAGAAGGAGAGCAAAAGCCTAAAGAAAGCTGAACTTTGCATAGTGGTCCCCAAATGTGCATCAAAATATACTCTGTAGAGGTAAAAATTATCAGCTCCTCCAAGCAGCCCATCAAAGAAGTTCTACTTCCTTTTCTTTATAAGATTATCAATCCCTCACCTTCCCACTCCAGACTACAATGCACAAGATTTCTATGGGTTTACTACGAGTAATTAAAATGTGGGTGAGGGCCTGAATCTCAGGAACAGATACATTTCCAGAGCAGTACATTCTCATGATTTCAGTAACATGAGAAAATTTAGTCCCCAGCCTTTCACGTACAATACATAAAGCTATATTTGGTCTTTCAGATCCTCTGAACTCTATCAAGAATTTCAAACAAGAAATCCAACAAGCTGCCAAGAATTTTTTTTGTCAAATATAACCCTGCACTAAAAACAAGGAAAAAACAATATCTTTTCCCTTTCTCTACACCTCTCTGCTGAATTCATCTTGATGTCTGGGATTCAAAACTTCTACAAGGTAAAGAACATTTCCATCTTATTTTACCCAGTAACAGACTATCTGGTGAATTCTCAGTTTGTCCATTACATAAGCGGGCATTTTAGACTCTGATTTAGCTGTCAAGAAAATAAGAGAGTGATACCAAGGAGAAAACAAAAAATTATTTATGGAGAGAGAAAAGTGARAGTGAGAAGGAATTAGAGAAGATATGCAGCAGGTTCAGCTACTGCTGTATCACAATCAAGGAAGTGACTTTCTTAGCTTTCTCTAGCTYAGGTCAATAACTGCAGTCTGGCAAGAGCACCATGAAGCTCATTATAGACAGAAAGACCTTCAAAAGAAAGAAATTATCTCACACTGAGCTTTATGCTTCCATCGCCAGACTACACTAAGACTCAAGCTGGTTGATTTAAAGTCTGCTCTAACCTGACTAAGCCGCTCTGCAACAACCATTCTGCTCTGCAGCAAAAATACATCCTCTGCTGCACCTTCAGCATTGATATTATGCAGTACCAGTCTCTGGTACTGTCCATGCAGAGACCCATCGCGTACAGCACGCACCTCAGCAATTAGCTTGAGCCCATACCTTAAAAATACATTATAAATGTAAATGATCTCTTTCACATCATTAGGTCTTTCAGAGGCCAAACGATATGACCAGCTCCTTTTCTGCAAGGAAGTAAAACTACCTAATTTGCTCTTGCGTAGTTCCTAGAGCTTTCTGAAAGGCCAATGCCTGTTGAGAAGGTCCATTTATTTAACTCTGAAGTCATTTTACCTCTGCAGTGAAGTTGAATAAGGACATACCTCATCTTTTCCAAGGGTTTTGAGATGATCCAGGATCTGTGCTATCACTGTTTCACACAGTTTATTGATTTCCGCCAAGAACTTGGAGTCTCCACCATACAGGGCATCATTSGTATCAACTGCAGAGAGAATTCAAGCTTAGGTCTAGTTAAAATTACACATCTGATTGTGTTGTGACCTCACTTACTGACCCTGCTTTTTATTGTTTTGAAGTTTTGTTTTGTATCTAAGCACCACACATGCACATCCACTTTAATAATGCGTTTTCTAAGAAGGAAGTTACAAGAAATTTATAAATTTAAGTGTAWTCTAACATACATAAGTTTACTTTTCCCAAGTAAACTTCATTTTAAGTAGTTAAGATAGACAAACCTAGAGAGGAAAATAATCCATTGAGCAATTTTCACTACCATTATCTTCATTATCATTATCTTCATTACCTAGCCTCAGCTGCAAAGCAGTACCACAAATTGCACAAGATCAACCCTACATATTACCTTTATCTACATGGTAGATATATGTTTCTTGAGTCATTGCAGACAGCAGATGCAAAACGTTGGTATAAATCCGGATTTTGTCATCACTGTTATCCTCCCAAGTATAATCCTGGATCACATTTAGTAGTCCTCGCACAAGAAACAACACTCCTTGTTCTGGATGGTCCTACAGAAAACGGGTCATGAGAAATAAAACCAGCATTACTAGGGTCTGTATGTTTTTTTTCTTTCAGTCACAGCTCTGTAACAGTAAAATCTACAATATAATTAAAGCTGACAACCACTTTACTGTGGAATGCTTCCAGTAAACCCTTTTAAAAACATGTTATAGTTTCCTTCTAAAACATCTATTTGACCCATAATCACAAACTTGATCTAGACRGCCTCAGCAGACAAACTCTGAAATGCTTTGTTTTCTAGTCAGAGGGGGAGTAATTCAAAAGTAATTTGGTATTACTAATAAGAAGTCAGCTTCTTAAAAGCTAAGCCTCTAAAATTACACACACTATATAGATTTTTTTATTCAAAGAACTTCTGTAAGCTGCAGAAACAAGTATATTACTCATATAATTATGAGTTTCGGAAGAACTCCTACACTGGGAAGTCAAAGTTACAGACAATCAACAATCTTTTAATATGAAAGGAATATAATTATAAAGGCATCTGCTTTACATAAGCCATGGGTTTTTGCAAGTGGTTTTAATGCTGCACTTGGCTCATTTCAAGCTGGCAGTTGGTGCAGTGATGCCAACATTTACAAGACAAATCACAGTTTACTACAGAAGTTTCCTTTTGATTCCCTTGTAAAATGGGWGAGAGAACTACAGGAAGCTGATTTCTGCATGCTGCTATTTCCTTGCAAATTCTTTTGTATTTACATATCTCACATCTTAGATCTGTCCTTCTTCAACCGTCTGACCTGAATCATTTCTCTGAGRAGCATCCAAATCTGCCATACCCTGTCTTCCATATCCTACTTCTAGAGCCAGCAGAGAGCAATGACATAGACACGGGCCTGTGCCAGGTGCCTGTGGATCCCCTGCCCTGTAAAAAGGGGCACTACACTGTTCTCATTATGAAGATCCACAGGGCAATACCGTGCTGCTTCTCCAAACCTAGCCAAAGAAAAAGGAAGGATAAAAATGACTCCACTTCCCCTCAAAAAGCTACAATACTAAGCAGATCCTTGCCAGGAAAGTTGAATCCTCTCAGAAAGGGACAGAGCTGTTAACAGAGGGAGGTAAAATTTCCAGGTTTTCACTGTGTGCAKTCATGTGAGGTAGAGGCCTCTGTGTTTATTTGTCACAATATCTTGCTTAAAAAAGCTTTACTACAGATCTTTCAGACTAGTTTATGCCTTCTCCTCATCTTTCAGTGGTGGTTGAAAAATATGGGAAGAAAGGTAACATGTATTTGCGTCTAAAGTTGGCAACTTTAAGAATTAGAAGGGATGTGGAAAGTAATGCACAAACACGTCTTCTAATTGTTATTTTCACTCAAAAAAATCTCCTTCAGATTAAGCAACTCAGAACAATGTATATGACTGAACACAAAAATTTCATTTTCRAGTTCATGTAAAAATTATTTGCTGTTTAATAGATCATTGCTAGAAACACAATATATGTTTCTAGCTCTGAAATGTTCTGATGAGCTTATATAAAGCATAATGCGTGAGGGGGGGGAATAATTTTTGGACCCCAAATCCAGTTAATTGCACAATGCTTTGCAGAGGCAGAGCTTTGTCTCTGCTGCCTCTCTTGCCACTGTAGCTTGGGAATTTGCAGCCACTGAGCAAGCTGGTTCCTCCTCCTAAGGGAAAACTCAACCACTGCATCTCCCACTCCCAAAAAGTCACAACTGGTTTCTATTACATCAGCTCATGGGCAGAAGCAGGACRAGCCTCCTTCATGATAGCTCTCAGTTACACTAAATCAACTATAATGTAAAACCACACCATAGGAAAGCACTACCTTGTAGATCTGGGGGCTAAGAGTCTGCATGAGGACAGCCACCTGCATTTAGCTGATGGACTGCAACTTGACTGCAATATCCTTTTCAAGATGATGCTGTCAGCATAAGATTTTACTTTATTCTTGTGACAGATAACAGAGAGTTGAGTGTTTCAGAGAGTTAAGCCTAGGGTCAAAAGGATTCCAGCTCAAGTCCCTAATCTACCACAGACCTGCTGCACAATGTGCAACCACTACYGGCACTGTTCTGCTACCAACGCAGGGGTCTTCATATTTCAGGCAAGGCAGTTTTTGATGACTATGGAGGATTTGATTCAATAAAGGCTACCTGCTAACAGGCTTTTAGTTTCMCTGCACAGATTCCTGTGCTGAAATTATGAGTATCATTCTCCAGACTGAGTAATGCTAAGGAATTCTTACGTCTTTGCCTCACTGTATGATAAAAAGCATTACCATCATCAGGTGCAAACCAGCAGGTTTAGGAGAAAATACAATTTCAAAGCAAAATAGTTCTACTCTAAAAGTAGGAAAAAAAACCCCACAAATATTTGCTACCCTGTGTGCTATGCACACACAACTTACCGGAACCACTAATAATGTGGAAAAAAAATTACAGAGGAATTCCAGGAGGAATGAATCAGAAGGTCTCATCTTTCCATCTATATTGATCATTTTYGGCACTTCAGGAACAAGGCTCACTGCAGCTTTGAAAAAAGCATCAGCTACAAAATAAAATACAGTTGCTTTATTATCACTGTAATTCCTATAGCTGTCATGAATTGAACTCTAAGCAATGACCAGGTCATAGTCAAATCAACCACAGAAAGTGAATATATGCAGAACTGCACTTATGACCTTGGCGAAATAGCTGTTAAGAGATTTTTCATAATACTTTATTATGCCTCTCTCTACTCCCACAAAAATAACATGARAACATCTACTTATCAGCTGATGAAGTTAACATCCACAACCAAAACCCAACCAATAATATTTTCCCTTTACTCTAGAAGACTTCCAATATGGTAATACACAAACTACTGATAAGAACATTCTTTTGCACTTCTTTGGCTACTTTTCAAAATATCCAGATTCCTTTATCCCATTCAAGTCATTTATATTTCAGAGCATCGTTTAGCATTAATACTAGATTCATCTTTATTTTGTTAAATAAAGACTAGAGACTGAGGCTAAGAAGTTAAATTACAGTAAACACTGTAAAACTCCTGGTGAAAGACAAGCTGTGTTAGGTAGGGATGGGGAAGCCAGCGACAGCATGCAAGGTCATTTCCAGGAGCACGACTTGCTATGGAAATACTCATCTGAGCGCATGAGACTCCCAGCAAATTTGCTAAATATAGGACAAGCTTATATCTAATTTAAGCTTATGAGAAATACCAATGAAACATGTGCTTTGGAAAAACTGTAATTCTTCTGACTTGTTTCTTCTCAGCATACAAGCATTTGAGACCTCTTGAACCTTTCCGTGCCTAGAAAGCACACGTCTGCACTCAAACCTCATATTTCCTTTTATATTGCAAATTTATTTCATGGGGAAAGAATACTTTTTTATTTAGTTCAAACAACATATTAGTTTACACAGCCAGCCCCAAGGCAGATATGTAATCTTTCTCAGAGCTTTATTGAAGGCAGGAAAGCAGCAGCAGATGTTCATTCCAGCACAAGTAAATGAATTGCTATCACTTCCACTTCCAGTTGTTTCAGTAGGAAGAAAAAAAGTACGTGCCCCACATCATCATGTAATCAAAACATGTGACCAGATAAAGGAAAAAAGTGTCCTAGAAAATGGTCCATATATCAAAGTATCCATGTCTGAGAGGCAGGGAACATTCCTGCCTCCTTAAGTTATTTTCTATTGGTGCAGGAATAATCTCTACAGCAATTAACCTTCACAAYGAAGCAGAAGAGCTGCAGACTACTTCATCTTAATTAACTACTTGATTAATTAACTAACCCCCAAAGACATCAGTCCCAGATATTCTCCTGAAAACATTAACAGGAAAACAAAACCTCTCGCCTTCATTCCAGGTAACCGTTCGATCCAATTTACCCTTCTTAATCTCCTGCCATTGCCAAGAGTTAGGAGCTGCCTTCCCATCGTGGCTGAGTCCCCTCACCAGCTCTGCTAGGAATAGCGGGGAGCCCAGTTCCGCTCCCAGGAACACCCTGGGAGCGAGTCCAGCCACATTCAAGCCGCGGCCGGCACCGCGACTTCCTGCTCCTCGTGCTCCCATGCATCCCACTCCCCGAGCATGGGGCACTGTCCCCATGGGCTGCTGTCCTCCCCAATATTCTCCAAAAGACAAAACAAAAAAGCAAATGTGGGTAAAAGCAACCAGCCACAATTTCTGTTTCATAAAGAGGGACACTCTGCTTTGCTTCTGGCACATACAGTGTGCTGGCCTTTGAGAAGGCTTTGCTCCTGTCCTGCTACTAGCTCAGCCCATTGGCATCAATCACAGAATGGTTCTTACGCTGGAGCACTAAAGGCAYCCAGGCACTGAAGTTCACGCAAGGTATATACGCTTCATTAGAAGCAAAACCAGAGTAAATTTACATTAATGTAAAAGTTTATTATTAGAGTTTTTGGAAACTCAACAGTCCCTAAAACACTTCACCCTATTCTTTTGAGGGAGGGCATCACAGAAGGCATCCAAGTTTGAGTCTGGAGAAAGACTTCACTAAATAGGCACTTATGGGAGTACTGACTATTTTTTTAAGAATGAAATTAACATCAGCATTCACATCTGAATCTCAGTAACTATATGGTTATGTAACTGTATCTTTTAAAGTCAATGTATCAAGTTATTACTGTATTCACGCCTCAAGAGAAAGAGATGCACTAGTCTTTCCAGGTTTCCATAAAATGTCTAGTAAAGATCCACCTTAAAACACCAAAAAAACCATAATGAGGCATGTTCCTGATTTAAAAAAAAAAAAAAAAAAAAAAAAAAGAGAGAGAGAGAGAGAGAGAGCGCGCGCAAGGAAAGATCAAAAAGTCTTTTTATCTGGTGAAAGATGCTTTTTCCTGGATTCACCAAAAGTGGGATTCTGCTTCTAAGGGGAATGGCTGTTAAGCTAGATAAGGGGAGAGCAGCCTGCTCATTACAACAAATCATCATGATAAAGTTTTCCCAGACGCTGTTAATATCTTGTGCAGTACACYGAACACGACAGACTTCGTGCTTCACTAAATTCACCCTTTCACAGCAGCTCCTTCAGTTTGGTTGACCACAGTCCTATAAAYCTCCTCCGAGCATCCATCCTGACCTTCAGGCTAGGAAAACCAATAGTCTCATTCAAGCCAGCACTTCCAATAACATTCTGCAGCAGCAAAAAGAAATGCAGCCCGCGGGTACGTGTTTTCCTACATTGGAATTCACAATGGTATACCCATACACACATATTTGTACCTATATATATATGGATACATAGATCTACGGAGATGTTCTTACATATAAAATTAAAATTTGTATAGAAACATTTATTTTACAGTTGTATTCACAACATCTGTGATGATCCATGAAACTGTCTTAACATAAGATTTTAGGCAAGCAAAACACAGGCAGAAAMTCTGCTCCGGAGGAAGACCTCCAGAGGGCAAGAGGGAGTAAGAAGCTTGACATACCTACACAAACTATTTAATCACACACAATTACACAAGGCTAATTCCACCCAAAGAACAACAGCGGGGACCATCTGCAGTCTTCTGCATTTCAGATCACCTTCGCGTCCCTCAAGCCTGYCAAGCTCATCCTAATACTTGATTAGATTTCCAACATCTGTTGGACATGGAATCAAAATCTTTGAGAACTTGCACTCCAACACAAAGAAACTAATGGCAACCAAGTGTGCTTTTTATAAATTAACACATTACTCATTTGATGACGAAGCACTGCAAACACTTGGAGCTCTGTCTCTTAACACTGATGAGGTAATGCTGAGAGTTTTGCCACGTCTATGAAAAATGTTCTTCCCTTAAGCTATTAATCTACTGAATACTCTGAATCTTAAAGCTCTCTAAACATCACTTCTAATCCAGAAGTTACAGACAATTATCTTAAGTAACAAAAAAGAAATAAGAAAATGAAATAATACGATCGAAAACATAAACAAAACCCCCAAGCTGACAAAAATGATATACATCACTTTACAGTCAAAATGGGCTTTGCACTAAGAAACTGTAACTTGGAAATCTATCAAGTTTTCCAAATAACCAGTGAGTTTGTGGATAAAAGTGTGGATAAAAGATACAGACAATATGAATAGTTTTCACAAAAAAAGCTTTAAAAATTAATAGAGAAGCTTTTAATATCCCTTATATAAAAAGATCTTAAAGAACTAAGCTGACAAGAAATAAGGAAAGCCCCCTTATGGATTCCTAAACTATTAAAAGAGAGGAAGAGGGGGGGGAATAGTGAGAATAAAGAGTTTTCACAGCGAAATTAAGCTACTAGTAAGTTCCTTAAAGTTATGTGGAAAATATTGTTAAAATGACCTGAGCATAACACTGAATAGGGAGATGACAAGGTTYGCAGAGTATTCTGGAAACTGCCTGCAAAGAGTGGCAAAAGGACCTCCTAAGCAATAAAGCAGCAGATGAAATCTAATATTAGCAAGGCATGTGGGGAAAGGAATAATCCTTACTATAACTATAGACAGAGAAGTTTCAGATAAGCTATTCACACTCATGAGAGATCCTGGAGTCATCATGGATGGCTTCCTGCAAACTGTGTCCTCAACAGCTGYCAGGAAGGCAAGCAATGTTAGGGATCATTAGGACAGCAATGGAAAAATAAAGCGTCACTGTTTCATTTATATAGCAGTTGTGCATTTATATCTGGAATACAGTCTTCATTCTCCTATCTTAAAAGGACTAAAAAGAATTAAAGAAAGATGTTACAGAATGGACTGTTTCCCAATTAGATAAGACTAAKTTAAYTCCAACTTGTCAGRAATTTACCAGCTCTAACATTTCATAAGCAGCTGGAAGAAAACGCATCAAGATCTGGTAACACTCAGAGAGCAGTCACCTTATTTCTTTAAATTCCATACCTCATCATCTCTCTGTTTATATTCCYCACAACTACAAATATTTTTGGACTAGAAAGCAATCTTATTAATAAAAATGGAATTTAACAGTACTGAGAAAAATGGGCTAAAAGAATAATATGTAAAAACTTTACTTATTAAAATACTCCATACCACACATTGTCCAAAGTGTAACAAAAGCCTGGCACATTTATAGAACATAGAAGAAAAAGCAATGTTCTCAGAGAGGGGAAAAAAAAAAAAAAACCCCACACATTTTGCAGTCTACCAGGGAAAAGGCATTTCAGCTACATTTAAAGATCAGAACAATAAGTATTTGAAAATACAGTAAGCACTGTGTTTGCTTCAGAATTAAAATCTGCATTGGTTAAAGATCAGTGTTGGCTGTTTTGGGGGAGACGGAGGGGGGAAATGAATTTTTTTTTTTAATTTTGACAATACCTTGGTGAAATTAGTCTCACACAATCCTCTGAATTATATTATTCACTCAGCATGTTATTTCTGAAGCTAGACAAGGATTTCACAGCCTTAAAGATGAAAAATGTCATTCAACATACATTGCCAGAAAGTTGTTTCATCTCCATCCACCTGCTGAACGCGGTGACCACCAATTGAAGTCACGCTGTCTGTCTCTGACAGGCAAAGCAGCATTTGCACAAGAAGGGAAATTGTGAAATTAAAATATTACCTGTTTGAAAATCCAGAGGAGTGACAYGATGGAGCATGCATTGAATCTAAATTAAGTAATCTCTATGACAGATAGCGTGACTGATGACAATTTATTATTCTGTGTTGGCTGCACGGCCGCTATACAGTGGCATTTAGAGATTCAGCTGGGGGGAAAAGCTCCCACAATCACTGTAAAATCCTAGATCCTGCTTCCTGAGGTGGCTTTTAACAAGAAATACAAGCTATGCTTTCAAGACAAAAATCACCTACATTTTTGAAGCTTAATTAAGGATTCCTTTTATTTAAAGTCCCACTTGGAAGCCAGAGGCAAAGAAAAGACAGTAGTCTCCAGGAAGAACTTTGCTGATGTTGGACCTCAGAAGTTGCCATAGGATCAACATCTTTTGCAGCAATTCACCCCAGCATCTCTACCTATATTACAATAATATCAAATTTTAAGACTGAACAGTTTACAGACTGTTGGGTTTTGAGACATTTTTACGTGCTCTTATATGCAGAAATATTGCATATTAAATGCACAAGAGGAACTACTCTCCAGTATTTGTGCAGCTAAGGTGCCATTTTCAAAACACTGTTTCTGGCAGTAATGGCAACTTATCTCTCTCATCACTAAACTGAACTAGAAAACTGATCCAAATAAAAAACAGTTTCTGTTTTGGAGTAGATTATTTTTAATGTTAAGCCACTCCAGTTCACTGTGCAGTTGTACCTGGCACAACTCAGAGGCAATATGAAATACACAGTGAAAACTCATGCCTGTCAAAGTAAAGACTGAATTTCAGAACACACTGTTTTTTTTAAAAAAAAAAAAAAAAAAAAAAAAAAATCTGCAAGTGATCGTGAAACTTTAATCTCCAAATCATGCTCGAGCTGAATCATTTCAGATTCTTCACTGTCTGTACCAAAAATCTGAATGCTAACATGTGCTAGTTATTTCAGTTTAACACACCCTTTACATGAGCCTATAGATTCACGTTTCTGACTCAATTTTGTTGTATTARAACATATCTATTCTGAGAAAAACAGCAATTGCAACATTAGGGTATATGAGTGAGAAACCTTCCAAGAACAAAACAGAAATGGAGCTCAACACGGCRTCACATAGAAGCTTTAACGAGCGATGAGGCAAATCCCAGCCGKCAGGACTCTAACTTGGTAGCTGGAAGCAGAACAGTTTGACACAACCCCTGACAAACTGCCACTGCTGCACCCTGGCATGAGGAGGAGGCAAGACACAAACGCAGCTGTAGGCAGATTAGCCAGGGCTCTAGTTCTTGACAGCCTCTCTCTGTGAGCTTTGGTTCAGCAAACCATTTACTCTTATGACCTGGACCTCCTCTTAAACAGAACAGTTGCCTCAGATCCCCTTATCTATCCCAATAGATAACTTGATTCCTTTTCTATATTAGATATATCAACAATTTGGTTAAATATTTAAAGGAAAACCCACTGAAAAAATAGATAAACTYCCTACAGGAACTAGAAATAATTATAAAAAATAATTAAATGGTTAAAAGGAAMTGCTGGAATATTCAAAGAGGTACTGCATGCACACACATGCCCCAATACTACCTAAGCTATCAGATCAGGTACRTTACCTTTCAGTTCTATTTCTCTTCCTAATTTTAAATTAAGTTAACCTCAATCAGCATGAAATAAAGGTTACACAAAAGGCAAGATTTCACTTCCTAGTCACACAATATCATTAATTGCACACTGAAAATCACACTTCATGGTGCATTGGTTTTAGTGGATCAGCAGCTATTTAGCATCATTTAGCYGGCTGGGTTTAAGTATGCTGTTATGAATGTATCAGTGTTTCCCATTATAAACTTGAAATGCATTCCCTGCTCTTGAGCCACTGACTAAGCTGTGTTCAAACTATTAGTTACTTTCAAGGACACATTATCTCACTACAGGAAATCAAAACATGCAAAGATAATTTATAAAGTTCATTACAAGTGGTGTCACTGTTCACAACTGCTCAGCATATGCTAAATTACTCACATAAATACAGCTGTGCCCCCCAAAATAAATTTTTCTCAAGGAAGGGAGCAGGGAAAACAGACATAYAATAACAAATCCCTGATAAAGTGAGTTACAAACAACAAAAGTATCTCAGTGTTTTGCACATGAAGAAGGAAACAGGACAGGCTTTATTTCAACAAAAGCTAAGTTGAGACAGACCAAATATTTGTCTCTATAGCCCGCAGGTCTAAATTCAAGAGAGAGTGATTAATAAATACACATTTTAAAGGTTAAGTTCTCAATATTTTGCACACACCTGCTACCTTAAAAGGCTTTGGAATGGGGATGCCTMTGATTTGTTCAGCGGGTTCATGGGGTTCACATGGGAAACCCTGCTGTGCCCTTTATAAAGGCTYACACTGAAAATGTGAACAATGGTTGGGGCCCAGGGTCTTGGGAGGGGAAATCACATTAATAATGGAAGAGCAGTTTAGAAGAGCTATTAAATCATAATGTAGATCCCAAAAAGCACAGGGTAGAGCCCCAAAGGCTGAATGTTAAAGTGAGAATGCTTCAAATTGGTTTCCAACAAAAGATGCGCTGCAACACAGCAACAACAKAGACTGATACAAAGCATGAGGTAAATTGATCAATTAAAATAGCATAATGGRAAAAAAGTAAAATTTGGGGTTAACTGATAGTTCACCTACAAAGAAATTGCACAACACTAATTACACAACAAACTGATTTTGCAGATCCTTCACTCGGACACAACAGCCAGCTTTACTCTAAATCCCTCTGCTTTGTTATATGTGCAGCAACAGGACTGGGAAAAAAAAGAAATGTAACAGTCATCCTGCGCTAAAAAAGTCTTAATCAGCATCCCAAGGCAGCTTTTTTGTGCAGCTGGAACATACTGGTGAACACAGAGCTTGGGCAACACCAAAAGCTAGGAAAAAAAAACCCCACGTAAGCAAACGAGAGGATACACTTGCCTTTCCCTCATGCGAAACGACAGCAGTGAATGGGTGATGTGCCCCATTCCCAGGCACAGGAGGACTGGCTCCCTACAGTGTCCTTGGAAAGACTTCAGAAGGTTTCTGCCTTGTGGATCATTTGAAATTTTTATGTATCTTCTCTCTCAAAGTCCTTCCTTTCCAATATTCTCTGCCTATATAATTTCTGGCAAGTTAAACTCATTTGTTATCTCTCCACTCCCTGTAGGAAAGGCCTTTCCCAAATTCTAACTTACCTTAATGAAATTTGGGAGAGCAGRAAAAAAAAGTCCAGTTACAATTGCAACTACTGTGTCAATACTTTCCTGTAGCACATATAAGAACTTTTTGTGATCTGAGGCAACCACAGCATTACCTCCTTTTACTGCAAATTAAACACACTTTGTCTTCCATCAAAGGAAAGCAAGACAGAACTTTCCTGCTATAGTCCTAAGCATTCAGAGATGGCAGAATCTGAGAATACTATAGGGCAAGACAAGCACGAGTCTCCTGCAAGGAGAGCCATCAAACACTGCCCACAAAAGGAACAGCCTAATACAGAACATCAACAGGAAGAATATGAGTTCTAAATCTCAAAATGGTCCGCACACCTTGTCCAATTTAGGCACTTCAAAATTGTTAAAATAAATACATCTACAGATAGATAGATAGATCTTCTCACACACACCRTTCACCCTGAACTTTAAATATCCAYTGCAGAAGCCTTAGGAACAATAAAATATAACGTTAGTAAGAGCAGAATACACTTATCACAGTGGGATGTAGCGATCATAGATTAAAACCACCACAACAGAAATATTTTTAATCTTCTTGTGAAGAAGCACAAAGTTAAAACAAACAATACCCARAACAAAGGATGCCGCAGAGTAATCTAATTTATTACTTTCACTGCAGCAATGAAAATGAAAAGGAAAAGCAATTTACCTTGGGAAGGCAGACATTTAATGTCAGTATTAGAATTATAAAGCAAAGTAGATGATAACACTTTAAAAGAGAAAAAGATAYATACTACTGACATTTAAAAGTCTGAAGACTTTTAGAACAGGTATCCATCTTCCAGTTGGAATAYGAATAGGAAAAAGAACATATTAAATTACAATGAATTACAAAATTACAATAAATTACAGACCAAATGCTCACAGGTTTGCCAGTCACTCCAATTCTTCTCCCCCCACAGCATCATTTCTCAGAATTTCCTTTCACTCGAAAGTGAGCTAATGGGATGGTGAAAACCAGCATTCAGGCACTGCTTCTATCAGTCATTCAGATTAAACAAGAAATTTTTTTTTTGTTCTTCATAATGCCTGATATTATTCCCTCTATTACTCTTTAATACAGTGGCATGCTTTTCCTATTTGAAGATTTATCATTCAAATGCTTTAATGGGCCAACAACACTAGAAAATTGTTAATTTAATTCCATCCAGTGCTTTGCAGAACCTTGTCAGCTGGTGCACTACTATGCARATGAATTAGTTTCTTTATCACAGTTAACATAAGCATATTATTTGTGATTATAGTCCTTCGATAATTCTGCAGGAGAAAAATAATATGTGTAATTTCAAAGTTACTTAACTTAGGACAATCTACGTTAAAGCCAGGACTTCGGCAAAAGGAGTCATTTGCTCCTGGCTACTTAGAACACAAGACTGTTAGACCTGAAGAGTTGCTTTAACATGAGGAGTTCACCTTGTAAGAATTCTTGAATTGAGGCTGTTTTAATCGCATTGTAAATACTGTTGCACATTTCAAAGGTGCTCTTACCCCCTGCTGAAAATACTTTGAAGTAGACCTTTGCGCAAACAACAATCCTGCCTTACCTTGTGAAAGGCACTGGTTTGCTAGAGCAACCTGTCCCGAGTGCAGATAAAGATTAAGACGTGCAAAGATACCGCCCAGGGATGGAATTGTAATGAAGCAGAAGGCAACGCAAGCCTACAGCAAGTAAGAAAAGAAATTGAAAAAAATCTTAACTCTGAGTTAAGCAATTTGTTAAGAATCTGAATCTGTTAACCAGATTAAAGAAAGACTTTCAATATAAGCAGGTGTTATGTGAAGTCCAAATTCTGCCACTATTATTCCATCATTATTATTATTAATATCTATACAGTAACTATAAAATGTTATCCGTTATAGTATTTATTAACAAGTGTCACCCAGGCACACAAAATTTGGCTATTACTCTAGATTTCTTKACCCTGGCACTATGAGCCAGTGTCTATTCACCAATAGTAGAACACACAAACTCCTCTTACTACCCATGCAGATACAGACATCTTAGTTACTGTGTTTCAGGTGAGAAAAGGGGTATAAAACTTGCACATCTATTGCACAGTTTAAGCTCATTTGACCGCTAAAGTCAAACAATTCATTTGAACTTCAAATATTGATTACAGCATATCAGCACTGTTGTTTTCACAAAGAAAATTCAATGTCACTGTTTTCCTCATTTCCCATCCTTTATTACACTGGATCTAATATCCAATTCATTTATTTTTTCAGTGCTTAGGTGGTAATAGATTACATTATCCGTTTAAAAGGCCAACTTAGAGTCTACTCCTCACACCTACCCTAACAAAGGCAGCAGTTTTTCTCGAATGATTTCCTTTCATCACCTTTCTTGTTTCCATTGCTAGTTGGTTCACAGACTACAAACAAAAACAAAGCAWATCACAAAATAAAATCAGCAAATTTACTAGGTCAGATGCAATTATCAGGTTGCATCTTTTATTAAATGTATTTAGTTAACAAGAACAGCCAAGAGACACCCAGATACTATACGCCCTCACACATTATTTGTTTTTCATTCTCTCTCCACTTTGAGTGTATTAGTGATCGATTGCTCCTTAAAAGCAAATGTGCTTCTTCAGGTGTTTCAGGGTAGGGCTGCTGATTCACCCAAGACTTTAGCCCACCCCTTCTTAGCCACATGCTGTCAGCACTGCCTTCTTATCACAGTACAATGATTTCCAGCTAACCCACCTATATCTCTCTGTGCTGCATCCCCCCCATCCAAACCCCTAAAAAATACCAGATTCACCAAGTATTTAAAAGAAAATGTTTTGCAAAGCAATTATAATGTAATTAGGTTTCTTTGTTACATGAAACCTGGCATTCCTGTCCAGAGCGATAAAATGAGAGATGAGACCAAAGTCTACTTTTAAAAACATCTAACAAAATGTCAAATTTCCTATTATATAGACCAATAACCTGCACAGTGGTGGACATTTGCCAACATATCTCCTCTTRCAAAAGGTAACTGCAGATAACATGTGTATTAAGGATAATATAGATAACATTGGCTTACATGAATCAGCTGGACAAGAACAGGCTCCAGATTGCAAAACATTGACCTGGCTTCAACATAGAAACTCAGCTGTTGTTCAAAGTCACGGCCAAATGAAACCTATAGAAGACAAAAAGTCTTGTTTTACCATTGTAGACAACTAACTTGAGGAAATACTTTAAAAATGCATAGAGATAAAACACAAATATTCAAAAGTCAAAATATGTCAGTAAGAAGTGACACCACCTCAAGAAATTAATGCCTGGAGAATCTGTGTCCTTTTTAACTGCCTGCTTTCCAACATTTTGCCTTAAGAACAAACCAACCAAAAAATCTGTATTCAGATTGATGTGGTTTCTGATTGGTTAAAATAAAATCAGAAATTTCCTACATAGACACAGCATTAATAGAAACAGGTTTTTGCTTGAGTTTAGTAAATATATATATATGCTTAGATAAGATGGTGAAACCTTTTTTTCTGGCAGGAAAGAAGAGGAGAAAGTAAAAAACAACCTTTTAATGAGAACATCCTATTTCTAACCCTCCCAAATTTAAAATCAAGTGCTGTCAKCTGGAGTGTCTCAGCTGTCAATCAGAAGCCCAGTATGAAAACTAGTCTCTAGGCAGTCTACATCTATGTATTCAAGTGGAATTATTTTCTAATAAAACCAAAGGTCACTTTATTTCTTATTTCTGAAGTCACATCTGAAAGAAGCTTTTACTGAATTAAAATGAAAGCTACATTTAATCCAGACAGTGAAAGATCAAAGGAACTGCACGAGAAAACAAAGGATTACTTTTCACATTATAAAGACAACGGCCTCTGCCATTCTTGTATTTGTACAAATAACTGCTGATTCTGAGTCCCAGTCTCAAGATAACTCATCTAAAAATATAAGGCTTTCCACAAAAAGGACAGCTGTAAAGATGACTGTTATAACTGCTTTCCCGCCACATCTTTATCAGCGTTGGTTTAAAAATTTTAACTAGCCACTTTGCTGCTATGTTTTTGTTTTCTTTTCCRAAGTTTAGACTACAATCATCAAATATTATTCAATGTGTGAAATTCTACTGAAGGAAATATGATACTGTATTATGTGCATTGATTAATAAAGTAAAATTACAGTAAAAAAAAGGTAATTTAAATAGCTAAATATTATAGTTGAAGAGAAAGCAAACATCAAGAGAGAAATTCATAGCACTGCAAAAAAGAACAAAGATGATGACAAGTAGAGACAAAGCCTGTCAGCTACGACTACCTGAATAAAGAGTCAAGCATTGAAAATATCCGTTTAGAGACGAAAAAAGCTTAAGAAGATCTCCTAAAACAACCTGACATCTCAAAAACAAAGGACAAGAGTAGAAGATTTTATTGGGATAAAATTGGAGGTAAAGGTTAAAAATTAATTCCAAACCAAGCAATTTTTTTTTTTGTGAGGCTATTAATTTAACAATAAAAATCTTATTTTGTGACTATTAAAGTCGGTATAGGTGTCATTTAGAGATGAATAGTGGAATTTCAGTGATGCAATTCTGAAGAGCAGCTCTTTCCAATGCATTTTTCTTTCACAGTCATGACTTTAATTATTGTTTGTCTTTCAAATACATAATTACATGACACCTTAAAAAATGCTTAAATAAACAATATATACACTTTAACATACTGCACCATATTAGTTCAAATGACTGTATGACATTTTAATTTTATTTCATTAAAATRTATCTGCTGAGATTTTTAATATATCTAAGCAAGTCAGAAACACAGTGTCCAACTCGGGCACCTATTTCTCATGGAGATCATATGAAAATCCKAGTTATAAGGTACACCCCAACAGTCACACAAATTGTCACTCACCATTTTTATGAATCCATTTATCAAAGCTGCTAACATTCTTTTCTCATCCTCAAGCGTTAGTGCACTACATGAGAAAATGTATATAGTAAATTAAATTTTAGAATACCACCTATCTTCATCACTTATTCAGCTTGAAAGTTCAAATGATACCTACTAATCCATATAATGTTATGACCATATGGTAGTGTGCAATAGATGTTTCATATTAGCCWCGTAACCTTAGTTACAAAGAACTAAGATAACAATTTTAATACGAGTACCTGCAAGTCAACCATACAGCAAAAGAAAATTCTGAATTTAAAAAAAAAAAAAAGAAAAGAATTGCTAAACGAATTGCTTTATATTTTTAAGAAAGTCAGATTTGGTATGAGGGGAAGGAAGTTAAGCTAATATTCATAATAGTAGCCAGTAAACAAATGGCTTCAGTCTAATTTTAAAACATGAACAAATGTAGGAATTGATGATAAAAAGAGAGGGAGAGAAAACTCATTCTGATTCAGAGGAAAAAAAAGATTTTTTTAAAAGTAAATATCATAGTTAATACATTTTAGATACTTTTTTTAAAAAAAATTACTAACATAGCTACATCACTSAAAAACTGGTCTTAACATCACATTGTTATGATTTATTTTTTTAATTTAATAAAGAAGTGGTATGAGAAAAAGTTTATTTCAAGATTACTACAGATTCATATTCTATAGAAAGAGTCCAAATCTGATTTGAAACAAATTTACATCACATGAAAATCCAATAAGTCAAATCTGTTTCACTGAAAATGGATAAACAAAAAGTTAAATTACACTTAACTAATCCAATTTAATCCTTTTACTATTATGTACTTGGCTCCAGGTTTGACCTCTAGTGTATCAGTTACCATTTTCCTAGCTCAGACACCAGATGGGAACAGGACAATAGATTTATTATATAAATTCAGTAAAGGAGGAAAGAAAATCTCAGCATGATTAGCTCGTTAGTGCTTTGCCAATCAAGTGAGGCAACTGATGGACTCTGGGAGGCTCAGAAGAGTTGTAATGGGATCTCTAGGTCAATTAYAGGATTCCAGTTCAATTCTGAACCAGACTGTGACCAGTCCAAAAGCTGTTACCCTCCAACAGCTGCTACACGGTTCAGTGAGCCCTACACAATCAACCGAGACTTTCTTGAACGAGGATACAAAAAATACACGCAGGAGTTACTTTAGTTARAAGTTATGACAATTTGCAAATAAAAGAGGATAGAACAGGATAAGGCAAGTGATATAAACAATCTTGTCTCAGCTAAAAAGAACTGCTGGTTTAAGGGATTTTAAAGCTCRGAGGAAAGCACAAGAATTGTTTTGGCAAAAGGTCAGAGGAAGTACCAATTATGAAACACTATAAACTGCTACTATTTTTTTTAAGCCATTTTAGCTTCAAGTCACTGTTCTATTTAAAGGTTTAAGTGGCCTTTAGTGCAACACCCAGCCAAAAAAAATGATCTAACTCACAATAAAGTACTTAAACTGGTATTAATTAGAACTACATATCAAATAAATTATTTTTATTGAAAAAACAGATCTTGCAGTTGTGAAATTTCAAGGCTGAGAAAGTTACAAGCTCCTTTGGAACATCAACCCTGCAGGAGATTATGAAATGAGTGTTGAGAGGGGCAAAGTGGAAGAGGAGAGTAGGAAAGATTTCAAGCATAGTAACCAGGGCTGTATTTGCTGTCATACACAGATTTGCATTATTTTCACAAGTTACTTACACACCACAACCACATCTGTTTTCTCTATTGCAAAGCAGAAAATATTTGAAGTTTGATTTATTAGTATCTGGCCAGTAGTCTAAGACACTCTACAAGAAAGTACTATGAAAAATAAGAAAATCATCATACTCAAGCTCCTAGAGATCTTCAAGGTGTCCTTTCAAAATTGCACACTCACTGAAAGCGGCTGAATAACCACAGAAAGGTATAAATGAGTACATAGATCTGTGTTTTACTGGCTTCATATTCATTTAAAGCTCATAAATAGTTTATTATTCACCACAACTCAGAGAAGATGTTGATTTCATTCTTAAAAAAAAAAAAGTGTTTTTTAAATGTCTTAGTTATCTACTTCACTAGAATACTCCATAATTGTTGCTATTTAAAATGTTGCTTCAGTATTCAAATAAATCAGTAATTAAAGAGAAAATGCATGCTGCCACTTCACTGCACAGTTCCTCTCTCACTGATAATTGGATTCATGTCTTAAATCACCACAAAAAAGTCTCAGAAGTGTGAAACCACACACCAAGCAGCCCCACTTTGCATAACCAATGAAGTTTAGTTTGAACAAAGTTGATCTTACTTCACAGAATCATGCATCGTCTTGCAGATATGCAGAAGGGCATTGAGTATAACAGGATCCTTTGTAGATTCCTGTTGGTGCCTGTAAGATATTTTTGAAAAACACTGATGAAAAACACTCCACTATTCTAAGGGAAAAAAGATCAAATTAACATCCCTTTACAGTATAATTCCTGAGCAGCACTGTAAGACACTAAGAATGCATAAAAGTTTTGTGCATGTGTGTATATATGCACACAAACATACATATWTGTATGTATTTGTGTATATATATATTATTAATCAAAACAACTAGCTTAATAAACTTAGAAATCTAACAAATGCCTGTTAAGATATATTATCTTAATGTATGCTAGTTTATTAGTCAACCACAGTACTCAGCTTTGGAAGGGGAGCAGCAAGCTAGATGAGCCAGAGTTGAAGTGGACAAACTTAGTTGACTACTCACTGACTGAATCTATAACAATCTCTTATTAGATTGCCCAGATCCTCCAGAGTGCATTTAATCTGAATAATCCACTTACTTAATAAAAGCTTCCATAATGCACTTGCAAACCTCCACTCTCACACACTCCTTTTGGAACATATCCAGAAATGGCAAGAATTTCTCCTGAAAGCAAATAAACACAATAAGAACAAGTCCCATAGTAACAACCATTCTGGATTCATCAAGGGCAATTTATAGAGGTCCAAGACATTTGAATTTTCTTGAAAGATAAAAGTCATTAAGATACCAAGATAATTAGGTTCTGCATCATCTCAAGAATACAGTGAGGGTTCAGAATTGCCCGAACAGCACATGAACCAGAGTTGACTCTCCAGAGTCTGTCCTGACTTTTGCTCTTTGGCTAGTTTTAAGTCATTTCAAGCCCATCTTCTTCCTTCCTCTCTTCCAATACAMAGGCAATCTCTGAACTCCAAAACCTCCTCTTTGTTTCTACATTAAATTCTAAGTCCTACAATACAGCATGACAAGCATCTATCCTAACACACGAACAACTATCAGCAGTTAGAGGAACACATCCAGAAATAAATGACACTTTATCTTCCATTGATTACCAATTAWGCCTTAACAACAAAAACAACTTGGAAAATCTAACAGCTTAAGGAAAACGTATAGAAAAGGGGAATTAGAATAATGAATATCTAAACAGCAAGCAGTAGAATGATGGTAAAATGTTTTAACACTTTTCCAGTTGACAAGAAGTCCTCTCATCATGTGAGTCTGCAAACAATCTAAATTTGCAAGTCACATAAATGTTCTTATAGAAGCAGTAAAAACCTAAAACCGAATAAACACATTGTCACTTACCACTGAAAAAAGCAGAGAGAAGTCATGGATATAAGTAATGACTTTCTGAATAATTGACTGTAGCTAAAAATAAAATTTAGAAGAGAGAGAAGATTATAATACAAGTTAAATTAAGAAAAAATATAGATTTCTTTTGACACAGATTTATCCTTAAGACTACCCATACCAGAGATTAGTCTTCTCTGGCTTTTCATAGAAAATCAGTTGACTGGAAAACACTTAAATGTTCATCCATGTCATTTCTTTTCTCCAAAGCAGGATGAACTTCAGGTATTTTATTTCTAACATGTTTTACCAACATGCTCTTCAGAGTCCTACAAAAGGAGACTCAACTCACTCATCTCCCCAGCTAGTCTTTTAGTCGTTCTTTACTTTTTACGGTTAGGAAAAATTCTGACTTATAACCTGCATCCTGTCTAGCTGTCTAAAGTAAAACCAAACCAACAAACCCCCAAGTTTGATCATTATTCTTTGGTAGGCTCTCTTCCTATCCTTCAAGCAACCACAAACCCTTTTTTCTAGAATCTCTCCAAGTAATCCACACATCATTTGACGTACAGTGTTAAGAATTGGACATAATGGATCMACTGAAGTCCTAATAATGTTAAGTGGAGATGGATCATTTCATGTTTTACTACCATTTACWCAGTGTGGCATAACAGTTGATTTTCTTCAGCAGCATAGCATTGCTGACTTGGTAGTTAATGCTGCTTCTAGACGCTTGAAACATTCTGGTTTAGTTTTTTTTCTGGATTGAAAAAATKATTTGCTGGGTAAAAAGAACAACACATTGCAGCATTATGCTGTTCCAAAAAGTTTCCCAAATTCTAGGTACTCACTAAAAATAATAGTTTAGAGGTAAAATACACCAGCAATGTTTCAAAACTAATTTCATGTAAAGAAAATGCACTTTACCTGTGGGTAAGCATCTTCAAATGCTCGATCAGGAGTCATGTGTTTGATAACATCAGCCAAAACAGTATTGACCTCTCGCTTCTGTGAAAGTGAATTTACACATTGAAGAAATCAGCATATAAATGACTAAAACCCATTTTGATCATTCATTCTCATTTATCAAAGCATTAGCTACCTACCAAGCTCCAGTAAGACCACAGGACCAGTAAACCTTTAAACTCGTATGTTTGCCATTTAAGTAAAKGTAAGGAATACTACATAGGGTTGAAAAAGCCTCCTTCAAAGCCATATCTTTTGTCCTTCCTATTCATCTTTCATAAAGGGAAATATGTTTTTTCATCCAGTAAGAAATTCCATATAGTTATACACAGARTATTAGCTTTTCTATTATTAAAACTTGGTCTGTACTAGAAAACCTGCCCCTTCCTCCTCCAGCCCCAAAATKAAGTAATTTCCACATACCGTGAAATGCCTGCAGGTATATTCCACCCACACTTCAGCACAGTTAATATAATCCTAGAAATAAAYATGCTTTGGATTACCAAAGTTTAAGGATAAGAAAATATACTTCCAAAAATTACACTTCAAAGAATATATCCCAAGATGGGACACACATACACCTAAAGATCTGTCAGTAACGACAAACCTCAGAACTACATTGCTTATGTAAGTAAGCAGAATTCAGAAAAASAGGATTAAAAAGAGTTATTACTAGGCATTCTGGTTTTTGGCAACTGCCTGTATCTAGGAAAGAAACTAGATAAGTGTACCACTTCCTGAACAACTGATTTCAAATTGGACTTAAACAAAAAATCAGTTAGTAAAATGGAACCATCAGCAACTCACCTGAGGATTCTTCAATTTTGTTATAACCTTCCAGGCTTCATTTAATATTTGAAGGCGATCATTTTCAGGAGGATCAGCCAATGCCAAGTTTAATCCCAATGAGCGAAAGAGAAGATGCTGCAAGTTAGAAATTTCAAATTAAAAATAAAGCTGTGTTTGTCCAACCTAGCTCAATGCGTGACTCATAAATGTGCAAGTTATGTAAACAACTATCTAAGAATATAAAGAAGTCAGTCAGACAATGATTAAGCAATACTATAAATTACACATGAAAGTTACCTTGGGGAATCCAGACTCATCACACTCTTTAATCATGCCAATGAAGTCCATAGACCTGGCAGCAATAAACTCTGCTCTGAAAGCTGACATTACTGAATTCAACAGCAAAGCACTGCAATATACATAACACAAGTTGATACATTTCAATATTTTTGTCCCCTTGTTTATATTAATCTGAACTTTTCAGATTTTCAAAAATGTGGTATCTCTTCTGAAGTTTTAAAAAAAAAAGAAAAATCAAATACCAAAAACAAACTTCTAAATTTGAATTTGTATTGATGAGCACTAAGATTACATTAGCAAAACTAGAAAACATTAAGCTATCAGACAAGGAGAAGGTAAACCAGGAAACCTTTTCCTCACACAAGGCCTTTGAAACCATAATTTTACTGAAATTTGCTAGAAAGAAAAGCAACTAAGCCAGCAGTAKCTCATGTGCTTGGTAATCTGTTCTTTTCACAACAGTTCAGAAGTATACTTTGACAGAATAAGTATCTATCAAACCTTTTCTGACTGTTCAGATCAGTATACATATCATTTAGATCAGTATACATATTACTAAACTTAGCCATGGAGGGATGAACCCATTACATTACTGCAAAATAATGTTTGTAGTCACCATAACTCAACAGGAAAAAAGAAATCTGCCATCATTAGAAAAGCAAGTCCTTTAGGCAAACTCGCCCATGAGTTAGCACAAAGGYCCTTCACTTCTGCAAACAAGATCATATGAGGCAGTTTACCTTGAGGGAGACTCTATACAGCAGCACTTAAAATAGCCCAGCATTACCTTGCTTTCTGAATGAGCATCATTGGTCCCATTTGATAGAAATTTGCATTTAATCTTAAGAAACCAGTCATCTAAATATTAGTATCTTCTGATGTCTGATGATTTACAACTTCCCTTGCCAAATTCATGGATGGGATGACTACAGCCATAAGAAGGGCTGGAAGGAAGGGATGGGAAGACAAGAAAAATGAAGCACAAGCAGGAATTATAGGAATGGTGGACAGGGAATACATTATATGCCCTGAGCTTTGGCTTAGGAGACACGGTCCAGCAACTAGTTTAATTTGTATTCTACAAGCCACTTTTTATTTACCATTACAAATTTTGGAATTTATTGCTGGAAAATAAGTGTTCATAATTATGACTTTAGTCAGCTACTGGGAGAACAATAGCTAAGCTATACATTCAAAAAGGGATTCAAAGGGAAAAGACAGTGCTATATCCCAGGGATTCATGAGCATACAGACTCATGGCTTCCAGGTTGTACGATACTTACTTGTTCCCCAATTTTTTACATCTCTCCATCATCTCAGTAAGCAGAACCTGTAAGAATTACTTATTAAAATTAGTGAGTAGATACGACACAGAAAAACTTTGGCTTTAATTAGCGAAGTCTGCTACAAGCTGTTTTAATTACCTACCCAATACATTCAAATAATCCTCTTATCCTGTATTTACAGCAGAAGGAAATAATTGTGTAGTACAATACAAAAACACATTGGCAGGTACAGTGACATTTTAATCAAAACCACCATTTTACAGAAGTCAAATTTGCAATCCTTCAGCCATGCTATTCCTCTGAACAATTAYTATTTGCCAACAAGGTCAATTACCTCTGGCTAGAGAAGGAAGATTAAGAGCTCTCTGCTGCAGAATACAAAATAGACAAACTAAAATAGCCTGCTGACTATGTTAAGCAATTACAGAGCTACAGTTTACCCAAATCATTTTTATATCAGTATGACAGAAAAAAACCCTAATAAACTCAGGGAAAGAAATACATTAGCTAAAGGCAGTAAGAAACAAACAATAATGTTGCCTATGAATTTAAAGTGGTCTCATATGAGCTTTGTGGAAACAAGTACTCTTTCTTGCTGCTGCTGAAGTGTTAAAATGCATCTTTAGAAAATATCTTACTTTAAACTATCTTAGACAGATTGTAAGATATGGATTGAATGGATTTAAAAAAAAATAAGACTAATATCAGGACATTAAGGAAGTAGGTAAAAAGACACGATAAATTTCCATCCAAATGAGTAATGTGAGCACTTCRAGTCCTGCAGCAGTTATTTGACAAATCATTCTTGGACATAGTTTGTTAATCAGACAACAATTATCTCAAACCCATCTAGTGTATTAAACAGATCTACAAGCTTTGTTTTCAAGCGATGATGGTGGAGAAAGTTTTGGGCTGGTTTTTTTTTTTTTTTTTTTTTTTTTTAAAAATCTGTTCTCATGCTTTCTGATAGTGTGATTTTGCTACATAAGAGCAGATCTTAATCAGTAATTGTCTATATAGCAATTTAACATACAGAGCACAGAAAGGGGGCATGTTTATGTTTTTTAATTCTATAGAATTCTATATCAACACTGAACGCAAAATCTAAAACCTGAGTAGTGTAATAAATTGTATAAAACAGAGCAAATCATTCTGAAGATGCTGTTGATATTTTAGATTGTGTTACTTCTGATTCATTCTATGCCACAGGAATTTACAACTATAATAAAATGGATATACAATGCCTAAACTTTGGTTTCAGATTTGACACATAACCTTCATATTGGACAAACTTCTCCAAAACCTTCTAGCAGAAAATATATGGTGTTACTAGATCAGATGCTTTCAGTGTTCCTAAATTTTACAAAGTACTGTGTATTTGCAGTTCTCCAAAAGTGTCTTTGGGCTTCTTCCAGGTCCAGGTGGCATATACAGCACGTTCCCCTGTCACTGCACTATGCGGGTAGGCAGTGAAGGGAGGGTAAAACAAAACCACCCAAACAGGAGCAGGTCCATAGATCAYTTAAAAAACAAACAAAACACAACATTCTTCACCTCCCCGTATTTCCACTAACTCCACTAATGTTTCCAGTAGCATCACATCTACTTACCTCAGGAGCACRATATGCAATACACTGTAAAATCCAGTCTATAGCAGGAGAGTATAGAGTCAAATATAGGGGAATCTCCACACGCTGTGCTACCAACTGATTCTGAACTGTATCCCCATGAATCTGTTAAAATAAAAAGTTACTGTTACGAACAGTAAAGTTAAACAAAAGTTTGTGTGTTAACTGAAGTTGACAGACAGGATCATCAACAGACACTTTGAAACATTCCCTGCACACATTTTTTTCGTGCACAAAAAAAAAAAAATCCAGCATACAGCATATATAATTAAAACACAGAAATATACTGAATGAAGTGGATTAAATTTATCAACATATATGTAAAATTTACCATAATACAGCTAGGTAAAAGAGTACCCTGATTTTTCAAGAAGTATTTCTCTCATAGGTTGCTTATAGAGCACAGTTACATGATTTGGCCAATGAAACACATATTTGCTTACTTGTTTAAATGTTAGAAGAAAATCAAAAAAATTTTTGTTAAGGCTTTCTTTGAGTTGTGGTGCCACTTCCATCCCAACCTGTATTAAAAGAAATAGAAAGACTTTACCGGCATCCATCATCTACCATTGTTCTCCAGCTTCAAAGTAGAAATGCATTTTCCAGAGGACCATATTCAATCGCACCCATCAATCAGCAAACAGTCTTGAATCACATGCAAAAGCTGGAGGGATTATTTCTTTGTTTCCTGTTATAGCTATGTCCACAGACCCTCAAGTAGTTACAGCTGTGTTTAAAAACAGTTCTCACACACCAGCTCTAAGCATCTGTAAGCAGTGAGGAAAGCAATGCCTATGGCCGGTGCCTGCATTGCCAGAGACTATATTCATTGTATAGAGAAAGCCTATTGCAAAGAACATTAAAAAGTCAGTCAAAAGTTTAGAAATTGCTTTAAGTTATGTTTATCGATGCTGCWGACAGGATGAAGCAGAGTTGCCAAAAGAGAAGACTGATCATTGATTAAAATTTGTGATGCACAAATAAAAGGCTTGTGTAGTGAGTTACAAATGCAAAAGGATTGTTGTTTCCAATAATACAGGAAAATATATTTTATATTGCAGCATATAAATGGAGGGAAAAAAAACAAAAGAGAGTGAGAGAGAGAGAGCGCGCACAGAAGTGAATGAGTAGTAAAAGCTCAGACTTAACATTTCCCCCCTTCACCTCTACTGCTCAAAACACCAACCAACACATCACAACAGCTTAAGATTCCTGCCTTCAACCAAAAYAAAAGGTTGGGGATTCCAGAGCACAGGAAATCTAGCTAAATTCATCACAAAGCATGTRYACTCTGCAAATACCAAGTCATTTATTGTCTTTCTTTGCTTCCTTTTGAACCACAGGGCAAATTAAATGCATCACTTTGCTGTGCAAAAATCTACTTCTTCGATTTAATGTGAAAATGATAATTTCCGCATTTGATTAGGGTGTGGCTTTAAAGATAATTTATCTCTGTAGTACTGTTTTTCTAGGCAGGAACTTACAGTTTTGAAAACTTTTCTCTTCACTATTATTAGGGAGCATTAATATAGTGCCAAGACAATAGAGAATATTAAATGCCTTTCTAACTTCACATCAAAATCAGCATTTTGACAGCTGGTACTTTATTCCAAGAAAACTTTCATTATGTACTTTGTATGGACAAAAAGGGCATGCTAAACTCTTCCTTAGTACAAAACTCTAATTATTATTATTAAATTATTAGTCTTAACAACTCTATCACTAYGCATCTTTTAGAGTTATTAGGACTAATAAGGTTGACTCAGCATAAAAAAATCATCCAAACCACTTTCTACAAACCCTCAGAAATCTTGCACTACGTAGCAGGAACGATTAAGCTATGACAAAAATGCAGACATTACTGTATTTCAAAATTCAGAGAAATTCACAAGTAGCTCATCTATCAAGGCAGAGACTAGTGATTACTTGCAGATGCAGGAATTCATACAAATAATATACTAAAAGTAGACTCAACAGTTTATTCAAGCTCACTGGCTACATCAACACCAACCACGTTTGGGGCGTTTGATAACAGTAGTGAACCTCAAGCACATGCTCATGAGGTTCACACAGCCCCATCACTTCAAATTCTTTGCCGCTACTCTCAAATTGCAGTTCACAAATATTTTTCCAACACTGATGGCTTTTTTGAGTCATTTTAGGGTCTCCCCTGGAGCACTTTTGCCTTGGCTCAGCTGTTCAGGTGACTGCAGGAATAGCTGAGGACAAGACACCACCCACACTGCAGGGACATTGTCACACGGCTCCTTCTCCAAGGAAACTGGCCAGGCCTTTGCCCACCACTGCAAGCCAGCAGTAGGAGGAAGACAAACTAAAGGAAATCACATGTATCAACTATAAAATGCAGTATCCAGCCATCAGACAAGAGCATGTTATATCCAAATATAAACTCTCCTTGCACTTGAATTGCTAACTTCTGCCCTCCCTGAAGGGGTAAGACTGGTGTAAGAAGCAGAGAAGGTTACTTTTTAATTAAAAACATTTGAAGGAAGACTACATTTTATTAAAACAGAGGAGAATTTGGTATTTGGTTAGAGACAGACAGATTGCTGACCAATTTTGAGAAAAACTGCAGTTAAAGTTTCCTTTAGGGGTAGAACTAGCTGTGCTAAGTATTTGACACAGATTTAATGGTTAAATATTAAATGGTAGCCTACCCTGCAAAGGTATGCTCTCGCATAGACTGCGACCAGTGGATCTCCAATTCCTCTAATCATAGACGTTAATCGTGGGAGACATTCTGAGATTCCCCTGTTAAGATTTTTCAGAAATTAAATTGAAATTTAACAATCAATAACAGAATTACACCACCCATGGGTAGCTTGAGTCTTGCCAATTGTGCACAGGAACACCTCCCACAGATAAAGTATATTAGCAGAAAATTTTATTTCAGGAGTTAAATTTAATGTGTCTGTGCAGCCACAGACATCCTATACTTAAATTGCAACGTTTACTTTCAGGAGCAGCCCAGCTGGATGCTTAAAATTATAAACAGACAGGAGGAAGTAGACCCTCTCCTCTAATCTGGGGAAAGAGCAAAGCTCTAGAAAGCTTGTATTTGAACATAAAGGGAGCATTCATTTAAAACACTGTCGGAACTCCTTGTATTTCTCATTTTCCCATAGGTCCTTCCTGAGAGAGTAATAATGAAGTTGTCACCAGAGTAGCAATTTGGACTACAGCATTCATTCTAACGGTGGTTCACCACTCCTACGCTGTTGCTCCTGCCTGCCTCTAACAATACAGCATACCATGACATTCCTTTCAGTTTTCTAACCCTTCTTTCTTCCCCTTCACTCTTCTCAGCAATCTTGCTCTCCTCTTCACCATCCCAAACCACTGTCTTTTAATTTGCAAAATCTTAATGCCACAATTATGAGCGTTTTGTAACGGCAGACATTGTTGTATTCCTTATACTTGGAAGTGACTTCACAGCATTTTCACCAGAAACTCTAAAGCTCCTCAATACTTCTTCCTCCCAGAACTATTCACCATTACACATACAACTCGCACGATTAACTTCTCACATTAGTTTATAAGCCTGCCCATTCACTTCCTTCCCATTTTTAATATTTGCACTTACATTTTGGATAGGAACTTATTGCACTTCAATATTGCTGCTTCCACATAACTAAAATAAAGCAAAATTAAGGAAAAAAAAAAGACATGTCATAGAAAAACAAACTTAAACACCACACATACTGAAGCACTGTGTTAAGGCATTCTCTAATTAACCTCACTACATTTTCTGAGTCTTTACAATGTGTCTAGATTTTCATTTCTTCCCATGCTTGTATACAGCAGCTCTATTCTACCACTGCTATACTGATCATAGGCAATAATTCAGCATTCAGCTTACTAAAAAATGTAATTCAAAATTAAATTTAAAGTATTTAACTCCAAACAAATGAAAGTCAATACAGACAACAGATTATTGTGGTTTGCTTGAAAGGTTTTATGAAAAACCTGCAGACACATTCTGATAGTCTCATGTGACAAGGATACAATCTGGGAATGAGTTCTCGGATTGATGCAATCTTGAAAAACCAGTTTAAGCAAGTTTCCTTAGCTGTATCGTTTACACTCTCTGGAGAAAAATTATCTGCAAAGGAAAATACCAACCCAGAAACAGTTACATTCTGTCTGCAAATAAGTTGCTTTTCATTCTAGAATTGGGTACATCATGCTAAACTGGCAAACTATTTGATCCTCAGCTCTCACTTGCAGTATTAAGGACTGATGATATAAACCATAATAGGCAGAAACTGGAGTTTTTCCATTTGCACTAAGTAACATTTTAAAAGTTGCAAAGTCATGAACTCAAAAACTAATCTTAGCTCTGCTGAACATACAAACCCTGGCTTCCCGTGGGAATGGAAAGTGTAAGAAATACAGGGAATCTATAACAAATGTATACAAATACAAAGATGAAAGAAGTTAAGGTATTCACATTCTTTACTCTGAAAGAAATAGAATTTGTTGAGAATACTATTTAAAATCATATTGGAAGGAGCAGAAGATATTAAACCCTGGAACAATACTTGTTTTAATAGATTATGCATCTAACGTCGTAGGGCAGTCTTCTCTTGATCTACAGGACTATTTATATCAGTTGCCAGCAGGAAAAAGCTGCCAGCCCAGCATGGAACAGATGGGTTATGAGGGCAGGGCTCTGACCAGGGTGACATGCAGTTTGCATGGCTAACTGCCTCCTCCTTCTCTAGGTTACCTCGAACAGAAGGCAGCAAAGGGCTTCTTGGGATCTGTCCCAGGTCAGAGACAAGATGGTTAGGAAGGAAGAACCCCTCTTCTCTCCTCTCACCAATAAAGCCACTCAAGCAGCTTCTGCTGGGAATATCTTATTTATAAACATCAGTGGGGATTTATCCCCACAATGGGTTCACAGAGTCACGCACAACAGATTTTCCTTCTCCCCTCTTGCTTTTGTACCTGTTCTGGAAGCTCCCAAGAGGCCTGTACCTGGACAGCTGCAGTAGCAAGTCAGCTCTCCAGAGGGCAGGTAGCTGTGCTCAGCAACTGCCACATGCTAAGGGAACTCTCTGCCTTCACTAATGTTTATAAGAATAATTTGTCAGATCTGTAACAACTATATTTAAATTTCTATCAATTAATGTGAGCAAAACCATAAATATCTTTTATTAATAAAAAAGATTTACATAAACACTGTGAATGATAGAAACAGGAAGCTATGAATATTCTTTTTGTTAAAAATGAACAATAACTGGATATGAGCCATTTTTTTCATATGAGATACGGTAGCATAGGTACTATCTAACCTTCCACAAACATGATTAGGACTTGATTTGTTCTGTGACAACAGTATAAGCAGACACAAAGTTACCTGGCAAAGATGCACGATTGTCCATACACATTGACAAAATTCTTTCATACACTAGCTTCCCTGTTTGACAAAGAAAAGCATGTCATTCATACACTGTAAAACAAAATGCTGATGCAGGAGTTCTCTTTCCAATATACATTGAAATCAGTTGGAAAAAAAATTTTTGGAATTCTAGCATTATGCTGCCCTCTAGCGAGGTTAAAATATTAATGGCCCGATTTTAGCATTTACACACTATAAAAAAATTTATCTGGCTCCATTAAGTGTAAAGGTTGCACACAGGTCAGATTACTCCCGAGCCAGGAAAGGACAGCTGGTGTCCTGCATTAGCTGAGTTCAGATATTAAGTTTTCTTAAGCAACTTTCGGTGAAAAGGAAAGCCTGAAGAGGAAACAAAACCTGGATTTTTTTTTCCCCCCACAGCATATCCTGATAAACATCAGAACATCCTGTCAAACATAAGCTTATCTTTCAACTACAATGTCATCATAAATCATCTCATAATATAGTAGAAAAAACCCACAAAAAACCCACAAAAATTATTTGAAGTATATGGTTATATCACGAAAAGGATAATTTAAAATAAAAATACTTAATTCAATAACAACATATTTTGATCACTTCAAAGTTCCTATTCAGCTAAAGAAAACTTCTTCACTTCTTCATATTTAAAGAAAGTGAATGAGATAAAAGTTGAAGAAACTGTCAAAAATCAAAACATTTTCACAAGTACAATGTGGTCAAAATATCAGAATTTAGAGATCATCTTTTTTTCTGAGGATATTGTCTAAGATTCGCACTACTACAGAGGACAGAAAAACAAAATGTAGTATTTTGTTTTTAAAGGTTTCACTGGTGAGAACTTTTGACTAATCATATTCGCACCACTGCTGTACAAGTGTTTACATTGGAAATATTCAATGTGAAAAATGACAGTCATTCCAGCACTTTAAGGACTTCAAAACAAAATAAAAACCAAAACAAACAAACAAACAAACAAAAAAAAAACCCAACCACACACCACCAAAAATATCAAGTGGGGAAAGCAGATTACTGAGAAAGCAAAGCCTAATATGTTTATTAGATGCTTTCTAGCACCATAAAAAATGTTTATGTTATTACATAATAAACCTTACACTTCAGATACTTACCAAATGTATCAAGAATGTCTGTGATTAAAACAAATTTACTTGGATAAAATTGAATTACTGTTGTGTCTGAAAGAAGCTTAGAACACTAGAAAGAGAAAGAAAAACAAATAGAGCACATATGCAAGTCAGTGTTCATACMCCAGAAAGACTGGAGCAGATTGGTAACTATATACAGATGGAAAGAGCCAAMAGGAAGAACCAACCAGTGAAAGGCACAATTATGGCCAATGAAACATGTACTTTTCTGGTAAAATGTATACCTTAAAAGATGATAGTTGCAATTTTAAAAGTCTTGGGAGAAGAAAAATAAAGCACAGAGGTGCTGTGTTTAAACTAAACATGTGTGTGTTTATGTGTATATACACTTACTACGGCTGACATGCAGTGATAATCTGAACATCAATACTTTTTTATATTTATACACATATGCTTTTTTTTTTTTTTACATTAGACATCACCAACTTACTTGAAATACTGTCATTTCTAGGAGGGATGGATTTTGTGCTTTGTTTTAGGAAACCTGCATCAAAACTGCTTATATTTATCTTTTTTTAAAATGAAAATATTCCCACTTCAAAATGCTGTACATGGCAAATTGTTTTCCTGAGTAACAGTGTTGATTTCCTAATATTACAATAAAATATTAGCAACGGAAGGTCATGGATCACTTTCTGACCATAACTCATGGTTGATTTGTTTATTATTTCCTTTGTTATCTTTGCTACAATTTAAGCTGAAAATATAGCAAAAAGTTCCTATCTACTATGATAAAAAAAAAAAAAAAAAAAAATCCTTTATATAACCTCTCTTGATGACTATTAACATGACATCATTTTTATAGCTTTTAAGGATGTCATTATCTCCTCTGTCCTCTGATGCTCTCTGCCTGTGGCCTTTTCTAAAGGCCAAGTCAAACAAGGGAACATTTAATTGWCCTATTTTTTCCCCTCACAGCACATCAACCTAAATGAGCCAAAAGGAAGGCTGATTAACTATAATAAATAAATCAATCCTAAATTGTCCTCTGCTGCTGGTAGGCCACCCTCTTTGAGGGAAATTCTTTCCCACTCACTCTAATCAATATCCTCAAATCACCCTGTCCCCTTAAAGTTTGAGTCCACAGAGCAGAAGAGCTAATGAGAAGCAGGCAGGTAGCAAACTCTATACTATGTTACTGATTATCTTACTACAGACATGAAATGTGCACTCAGGTAACTTAAGTACAACAYGATGGTATTAGTGATATCCTAGCCTTTGCTCTTCTCCAACTTGCTGCATTTTGCCTTTAAAATTTCCTGCCTGCTGCATAGTGCGTCAAGTTATGTGCTTGGTAAAACAGGGATTAAAAAGGCCTTATTACATTTGTGTTGTACAACAGAATTGCTGTGTGATATTGCAATAGAGGCAGGCTAAAACTATTAAAAACAGAATTTTAAGAGAAGAAAGAGAAATTTTTTTTGTTCCTCCAATGGTTTCRATACAGAAGTCCTAAATAAATAGGCATATGTAATCTGTTGAAGCTTTTTCTCCTGCCTGAAAATGTCCTAAAATCCCCTTTATGAAACCAAAGAAAAAGCACTTTTGTACTCTTTCAGCCTTTGAATAAACATTAAAAAGACAGATCTCTCTGCATCTACTGGAATGAACTGCATGGGAAACAGCTTCTGCACATAAGTTATCCTTCTGCTACAATTCTGTTTTTACTGTGGATTATTACTGGCATACAATACTTCATAACACCAAAAAAAAGCGTGCGTGTGCACATGTACACATTCATAGACACGAAAAGCATCTTGAAAGAGACGCAAGCTATTTCCAAACTACCAAAAATCCTTCGATACTATAACAGTTTCATCAATCCAGTACTTAAATCCAAAGAKTTTTTACTAATTTTAGTATTCCAATAAATCCCAAAGAGGCTTTCCATAAATAATGAAGTTAAAAATTCAATTGTTGTCACAAACCATAAAATCCTTCATGTCAAGAAAGAGACAGGTTCCACTGGAGAACAGAATTAAAAATAACAGAAGACCTGCATTTGTTCTGTACAGAACAAAGACAACAAAATGTAAAACTGACCTGGATGACTATTTTTAGAGCCTTCACTTTTTGATCAGAGGACCAGGCATCTTTCAATGACTGGTTAAGTTCTTCAATTCGATTCATGTAATCCTGCTGAGTCAAATTCAGCAGCTCTTTTTGTGACCCCTGTCAAAAAARCACAAATCTACTTAATTAGGGAGAGTAGAACAGTAAATGGGAATGTCACTATTAAAGAGTCAAATGATTGGACAGAGAAGAGAGGGAGAGGAAAAATAAAAGGGAGAAAAAAAAAGTTATAACAAAATTTCCTGATTCTCGACTCTTCTTAACTTTACAACATCAATACTTCAAGCATTTAGTACAGGTATGAATCACTACTGCTTTGGTTTTTGTACCCAGAAAAGCTGTTCACATGATCAAAATAATGCAAAAAAAAAAATCACAGTTTATATGTAAATTTGTGACATATGTGACAGTTTATACAGTTGTATTTACCTACGGTAAAGCGTCATTTTTTTTTTTACTAAAGAAATCTAAACTGGATGCTTTTGTGACATAGAGTTATTAGAACTGCATTTAGGCAACAGGCAATATAAAGTACATTAAAAAGCAGAGGTTTCAAGACTATATTCCCATAAGACTTCTGGACATACCTACTTCAGCAGATTCAGGTTCTAAGAAAGTTACAGATCACTTTATTTTTAGACGGTAGAAAACTGCACGCTAAGAACACTGCGCAAGTATATGCAGAATTGGGATCCTCTTAACAAGTTTTATAAAAATTTCCATTACACTGATTTATTTCAGTTTTAAAGAAGAGACGTCATCAGATCACAAAGACTGCTCACCTCTTCCAGGTCATCCAGTTCTTCTAACCTTGTCCTTACTTTCTCAGAAACTGCTGAGCCGGGAGCTGTGGCTTTCCCTACAAAGGAGTTTGAGCTCTTTAAAGTTTTAAGCTCAAGAAAATAGAGATGGAGGAACTTGACAGCCTCAGATAACAGTCACCTTCCACTAAAGGAGACAAGTGGGTTTATTTGGCAGCTACTGCTGAAGACATCCATTTAATACTACCTACAGTTCATTCATTTTGGATACAGAATGATAAGCTTTAGATTTCCTTGCAAGTTTTGCAGATAAGGCAAGTAAAAATAGTAAAATGGAATAGTAAAATGGAATAATTTAGGCTACAAGAGACCTATGGAGATCTGCAGCCCAGCTCTTTCAGCCTTTAAAGCAGRTCCAGGTTTGAAGTTATATCAGGCTGTGCAGGGTCACAAGAAGTTAAATCTTTAGATATCGAAGGATGATGACTTCATAGCCTCTCTGGACAACTTGTTCCAGTGCAAAACCATTCACCTTCTGGAAAAGTGTCTTATAATTTTTGGCAAAGGCTGAAATTCTGTTTAGCTGCACATAAAAATTTGGATTTACTATGAAATCAGCTCTGACTACTTAGCCCAGATTTGCTTCACTAGAAAACATTATAAAAAATTTAAGATTTGGCTCTTTTCTGAACACTCAGCATGCATTTGAAATCATTTCACTTTCGTATAAAGAGAATAATTGAGCAAGACCCAAAGGGACTTGTTTCTCTTCCAGCAAATCAAAAAGTTGCTAAACATGATCCTCACTTCAGTCAGGGGAAAGTTTTAAGCTTTAAGCCTAAGCAGTGAAAGACAGTGAATTCTACTTCCTTCCAAAATACATGTTAATGAATTCAGCAGCCTCCAGGAATACAAGACAAGGTTGTCATTTGGTTTCTTTTTAGAAACAAGAGAGGAAAAAAAAAAAAAAAAAGCAGAATTCTTATTCAGAAACAAAAATGGTATCTTATTTCAAACCGAACTGTTGCAATTTGGTACAGAGAAACAATTTACCTTTTTCAGATCCCATATACAGGTTCTGTGAAGAAAAAGAAAAAATAGACTTTCAGAAAATACTTTTGTCAGCTGCAAGCATTACAAGGAGTAATTATACTGCTAATTAAGCCTCTAATTATTTAGAAATGAACCAGAAGTCAGCTGTATCAATAGAAAGGGACAAAGCAATGGTTTCAGAGTGATAAACAGATTCCTGGACTTGGTTCAAGAACAATTAGTTATAAGTGAAAAGCTGTAGTACAGCTTCCCATTTTGCTAAAACTGAMATTTATAGGACCACTATTAGTTCAATAAGTAATCACAGAACTGCAACATCCAAAATCCATTTAAGTTCCAATAAAAACAAATTTGGAGAAACTGCCACTTACAATAGAAAGCTTCTCTGTTGTTGTATATCTGGCAAGAATTTCACTGCGTTTGCTTGACCATGGTTCAAAGTCACTTCCCACGGCTGAGCTTTCATCTTTATCACGTTTCTTTCGTGCACTATCCTACAAGGAAAGCATGAGAGTAAACGTTAAACACAAGTCTGTTAAAAAAAGGAGATAAAGGCCAATTTTAAGAATCAGAACATTTCAAGAGCTGACTGCCTCCTCTTCCACAGGCTACAACACTAAAAAAAGTCCAGAGTTAAATACAAGACAAATTAAAAAAGGATAATGGGAATGTTTCTTCTATTGTTGTATAAATTAATGCTGTCTTTAAACCAATCAAATTAATTGAATTTTGTATTAAAATAATCATTACATTGGTGAGACACATATTTAACCTACACAAACATATAAACAAACATATTTAATATATTAAACTATATTTGTGTGTGGTTTTTTAATTTTTATTATTTTTACTCGAGATAACAGCCCTCCCATATTACCATGGTAGCAGTAGTAGACACTGGATCTGCAGCTGCTGCAAATAATGACAAGGGATCAGTACCATCCAATACACTGCTCAGTGGGTCTATCATAGAACTAGAAGAAGAAGAAGAGGTAGAAGAAGTGCTTCCTTTTCGACTCATTTTCTTGGTCTTTGATTCAGTAACCTGGAAAGAAAGTTTAAAATAATTAAATAAAAAGAGTTTATTTAACTCTTATTTCCTTTGATAAATCATTAGGCTATGGAGTATATAAATGTACTATTTCAGTGAAAGCAATGACCCATCTACAAGAAACACTTTAGAATCAGCATACATATATGCAGATGAAGAGACTTTTCCTCTCAAAGATGGAGACTTCATTTCAAAAACTTTTTAAACTTCTGATTCTACAGAACCTTAAGTATAACCATTTCAAGTGATATTATTGATCTCCTCCCTCTCCTCCAATTTTTTTTTTTTTTTTTGCTGTTTGAGTTCTTCCAGTCTCTTCTCCACTTCTCTTTCACAGCACTCAAGCCTGGCATGGCAAATCCCTTCCCAAGGAGTCCATCTTACTGCCCTGATGGCCTGCCCTGGAGGAAGCTGCTCTACATTCACCATTCACTCACGTACAACTATCATCTCTTGGAAGCTGAGGGCATTTTTAAAAGCTTCTCGTACATTAGAGCAATGGTAAATGTTTTAAAGCATACAGCTGACTGGAAGTTAACCCCAAAACAAACCTTACATTAAGCAATTAGGCAGGTTACTTGTAATCCAACAATATATTCATTATTCAGCACTTAGTGCAACTAAGAAACACTACAAGTTTGGGATGCTGTATTAGTCAAAAAGAAATCATTTTTGACATATAACATCACTAACGAAGATTTTTAAAAGACACACAACACAGAAACCTAGATATTTCAAAAACAAACGGCCACTAAAATAGAAAACAACTTCACTAGTACCACCACCAACTTCAAATTTGTTTCATTTTAYGAGACCAGAAGTAAGAAGTGGCACACAATCATTTCCAGTTCACATTCATTTTCTAACAGTACAAATAGAAACTTACTGTAATGGGCTTTAGCGGATGGTAGTCACCAAAATCCAAGGGTACAGATTCCAGCTTGTACGCTTCAGATTCGGAAACATAGTTTCTTGATCTTGCATGCCTTAAAAAGCAGAAGTAAAGGGAAAGTTTACACACATATAAATAACCATATATTTGCCAATGAAGAAACATAGACCTATCTATATAGATGTAGGTCTATTTACAGAAAGAAATGCATATTAGAAAAGAGACTAAAGGTCTAAGGCATGGACTAAAATTTCTCTCATTTGAGAGATATAGAAAAGAATATTGTGAAAAAAAACATCCTGGGAGACACAGTATTGTATTCTACACCTGCAGCTGAATCTTTTTCATTCCATTGAACATCAACAGGGCAATTCACCCAACCATACCAATATGTTAAAGCACATTTTTTAAAACTGAATAGTCAAGAGAAGAAAATGACACTGTGAAAGCACAAGGGCAGAAATCAAAGTTATCATGCACACATAAAATAAGATTGCAGATTAATTTGTGTAGCTACAAAGCTTTCCTGGGGAAATCTATCTTCAGCTGTTCGCTGTATTCATAATGAAAGTTGCAGAAGGCAAATGATAAGAGAAAAAAAAAACTATCAGCACTCATAACTTGCACAGTAGATAAGTCCTTGTATCACAGCCTTGCCTTCCCTATGCAAATTAAGTATATCATTAAATGAAATCAAACTACCTAACTGTAATTTTCCTAGAAAGCCTTTCTGGCGTTGCAGATACTGCAGCTCTGCGAGTCCTGGTCGCGCTGCTCCGCGGAGAAGCGGAGCGCTGACAGATAACCAGATACAGCGGAGCAAGGGAAAGAGCCCGGCGAGATCCACCAGCCTCCYCCTTTTGTTTCCCTAATCTACAGTTCCTTTTCTTCACACGTGAATATTCCCTTTCATTTGCTATTGTTCCATGCTTCAGTGACACTCCTTGTTCCCTTGACTTACAGGTTAATTAACATTGGGATTACAAAAAAGAAAAAAAAAAAAAGCCTTTCAGACAACTGTCTGGCTTCCTAATTATAATGTTTCTATTAGTCTGTTAAGAGTTGCATTAGAGCATGATGAAGAAAAGTTATTACAAAAATGAACTCCAGACCTGAATTTTAAATTATATATAAATCTGTTCATTTTAGAATGGACTGAGATTTCTTTCAACTCTAATGAAAGTATAAAGCATTTTCTTCATTTTCATGTTYAATGTTAACGCAAGCTCTTTTTATTCAGAGCAAAGACCACTCATAAGCCTAAAGCAAAACAATCTGTAGAAGAGTTTTGAAGTATCCAGCAATGCTTAAAACCAGCCAGTGATCCCTCAGGCCCCCAGCACGAGGGGAAGCTGCTTCCCAACACTGCGCTCCCACCCACTGCACCCGCCCAAGCGCCCCGCAGGGAACCATCCCCAGCGGAGTCCTGTCCTACACCTGCAAAGTTTCTTCCAACACAAACTCAGGCTTCACAGCATCTAGCACCCCCCAGAGAATTTATCTGAAAAAGCACGGCTTTGATGTTGTTATAAAGCACATATTCTGTTGGCAATTAACCTTTTAAAGACACCAATTACTTCTGCTGTTCATTAAGTGGTTTGCTGACACGTTAAATAGCCAGAAGGAGAGGAATTATCCATCGTAACAAAACACACGTGGGGAAATCTTTCTGCCAATCCAGCTGCTACACATTCCTCCTTCGGCTCTGCACTGGGTCGCGGAGCACCCTGGCAGAGAGCAGCACATCAGCACCGGGATGTTGGGTGGGATCTGCAAACGCGACCAGCCTCTGGACAGCGAGTCTTGCAAAGATAGAGCACTGCCCGTTTGGAGCTGTGTGCGATGCTCAGAAACACTGCGAACGCCTTTCCCGCGAACGCCTTTCCCACCAAGAGCGCTCCCATGAACACGGTTCCTGCATCCCACCCACGGAAGGCCTCCGCTCGCCCCTCCTGCCGCAGGAGCCCCGCAGCTCGCTCRGCGTTTCCTCAGCCCCGCCGGGCTTCCCCTCAGCAGCAGGAACAGCAGGAAGGCAGCCCAGGCCCCGCTGCACCTCCCCTCTACCCCTCGAGAGGAGAGCMAACAAGCGCTAAACACCCTCAAATTCAACAACTAGGGGAAACTTCGCCCCTGCCCGCGGGTCGCAGGAGGCCCGGCCGCCGACGGGACACGGGGCCTTGCTGCGCCGCAGCAGCGAGGCCTCGGCGGAGCAGCGCGGGCGGCCTGGCCCACGCGGGCTGCCCCGGCGCCTCCCCCGCGCCCGCAGCCCCCCGGCTCCTCCCCGCGCCGCCGCCGGGGAAGCGCCCGGCCCGGCCTGGCCCGGCGGGCTCACCAGGGGAACGCAGCCATCTTGCCAGTCCGTCACCTGACGGCGCGCGGGGCGCGGCCCCCGCCGCCATTTCCCCGCCCCGTGGGCTCGGCCTTCGCCGCCATCTCCCCGCCCCTCCGCGCGCTTCGGGAGCCGCGGTTGCCCGTGGCAGAGCCGGAGTGGCGGCCCCGCTCACAGCGAGGTGGGAGCGCCCGCGGCCTCGCGCTTCGTGCGGGCGGGCGAGGCTGGAGCGCCCGCGGCCTCGCGCGTCGTGCGGGCGGGCGAGGCTGGAGCGCCCGCGGCCTCGCGCTTCATGCGGGCGGCCTCACGCCTCCCGCGCCTGCCCCCAAACCCGCCTCACGGCGGGGGCAGCCGCAGCGCGGGCAGCGCCTCGGGCGTGCCTTTATTAAGCGCACTGCAAAACGGCCGTAGCTTCAGCACACTCGCTTTGACTTCGAAACACGCACAAAATATGTAATAAAATAACAGAAGGTTGAAAATTCAATAAGAAACTTCTGAGTCTGATAAACATATTCCTCGAGCAAAGCTGAATTGCTAAACAGCAGGCCCTGGGAAAGGGGGACGTATCATTGCTTAACAACATTATCAAACGTTAAAATTACCATTAATGGTGAAGGGGAGGGTGACACAGGCTAAGGTTGCATTTTACTAGCGTTACTGGGGTTTTTTTCAATTCAGAAATTCAGAATTGTTTTTTCAATTCAGAAAAAAAAAGCGATTTTTAAAGATTAAAAGTTTATTACACAGTATATTTAAAAAGCGAGAATGGTGAAAACAAAATAAAGTACAAAAATAAATAGACTTTATGATAGTACATTCCACACAAAAAGTGAGTGAAAATTAAATATGCATAAATACAACCAAGTATATTAAAAAAAAATCTGGCACTTGTCAAGGAAAAGGCCCCATAAAACTTAACAAAAGACTTCATGCTACAGTGTTTTACTGCACACACTGGAAACATCCTTGAAGTACAAGAGGTTTAGATGAGCAGCCCAAACAGACGGCGAGCATTCCTTTTTACTAACGTTTGAACTAAACCTGCTTTTACATCAACATATCACCTATGCTAATAACTAACACGGCACATAAAAAGATCTTTCAAAAACATCAGTCCTTTACGATCTACAGCACACTCGATTGCGCTCTGAAGTTTCGTGAGCAGTGAGAACGGGCTACATTTGCCACTTCAACTTTTTTCCTCTGAAATGCTTTCTCCTTACATTTATAGAGTAGCCAACCAAAGGAAAGTTGAGGTTTGTGAGACCTTTTATATTCAACACGATGAAATTTTTTGTCTGTCTTATTTCTCATATACCAGTGTCAATATGTTATAAAGCCTCTGAAGTTAAAGTGTCATGCTGTATTTATAGTGGAAACCCAAGAAAAAAAAAATCTATTTCACACTTAGCAATTCTTTCTCTAGTACTAGCACAAAGCACTGCAAAGACTTACACAGTCAATCTTTTCTCTACTTAATAATCTGTCTCCAGGAATTTAGTTGCAAAAGAAGTTGCAAAATTCCGCTCCCCTTAAACTGAAGGCTTATATCCATGAGTAGAAAGATCAAGGCAAAATAGGAGCATGATCTTTTCCTGTCAGATTTTTGGCAATGGGAGTGTATTTTTGTCAGGCTTGGGGTTTTCTGTTGCTTTTATCCTGAAATCAGGAAACATGATTTCTGTACAAGAGCCTGTTAGTTTATGGTAGAAGAGAAACTGATCAGAAAAGGTGTGACAGTCATGAACAAAACATCACATACCTGCATTATTACTATGGACATATCATTTATACATCTGAAGTGATAAAAAATTGATTGAAATCTTGCTGCCTTAATCTTCTCTGGAATTTATATTTCACTCCATCTTGGTCAAATAGTCATTTCCATAAGAAAATTCAGCAGGCAGCAAGGAAGGAAAATATCCTAGGCTGTTTATGACACAGTGTTTTGATCTACCATGTGTAAACATGCAACTTTAGTACAGTCATCAAAAGTACATCTGTCTGTCCAGCAGTTAATTTGGTCCGTGTCTATCCAAATCAGCAGAAATACACAACAAAAGTAGGCAATTAGTAATTGAATTGAGGTAAGTGCACACATAGATAAAGTACATTCAGAAAGGCTGCTTATAGTTCACTGATGGAAGAGCTCTGTTTTGTTGCAATTATTTTTTCTCCTTATTTTAACTGGTTTCATTTTATAGTATACAACTAAACAAACACACACACCCCCTTATTTATGGTGGCAGCCATACAAAGAAATTGCAAATTTAAGTAACACAAAAAGCACATGACAGATAGAAGAATTATAGAAGTATAAAGAAGTCACAAATTAACTTAACAATGCCCTATGGTCGTCTTTAAAAAGCACAATATTATGAATCTTATGTGCGCACAGCAATATGAATACATCATAGATTTTAACATGCAATTTTCCACATGTATTAGAGCTTTGTAGTCCATTATTTCAATATGATAGTATTAACGTGTCGTCAGTTGGAGCTGTTAAATAAAGTGTATGAGTGACATTTCCATATATATATATATATAAATTATGTATAGGAGATGAAATATTTGAATCAATGCTGATAAAGCCATCACTAAAAAACAGCCTTTATCCCAGTGAGTGTTGTCTTCTCAGATTGTCACAACATTTGGCTTCCTTTTTTGGGTTCTTCCTGCATATGCTCCTAAAAATTAAGTAGAAACATTAGCCTTTTATAATTGATTGTACCATTTTGCTTTGTTTCTTAAACAGATTAGCCAACAAAAGAAAGCTAAAAASCTAAAGATAAAAAAGTTTAAGCATTATTATAGCTACTTCTAAAATGACAGTTTTTGCAATTTGTGAAATGCCTTACCAATACATCCACAAAACAGGTTATTAAAGCAACACATATATTTGACAGTAAATACATATTACAGTATTCCCTTCTTCAGTGACTTCTCCGTCTACTTTTATCTATTGTATTTTGACTTAATACTGTTCGTTTCTTTTAAATATTTGTGAATTACATAGTTACTTTAAAATATACTTTAAATACTTTAAAATAGCAGAAAAAAAGTATTACATATTCCAGATACTACTTTAAAATAGCAATAAAAAACATTAGAGAAGCCACACTTGGGATAACTCTACCTTTTCCCCAGCTCCCATGTTAACAAATCAAGAAAGGCAAAGACAGAGCAAGAATAATGCAAAGCATAGTAGATCAACATTGTATGGTTGTGTATTCGGCTATTTTTGATTATACTGTTTATTTAAGCTTGAGCCTAAACTCCTTCTTACAACCACCTCCCACACAGACAGGTCTCTCTCCAAGCAGGCGTTCCATGCTTTTATCAGCTGTCTCCATCCTGAAGGATCGTCCCTCAGTTCAGAATGTCAGGCGGAGGGAAGCAACTGATAGACCAAGGGCAAAATGCAGAGGTTCATCCTGATAGTTTCTTTTCGTGTCCCTAGAAGGGAGCTCCTGCTGCCCATCACCCTGTGACCCAGCTCCTTGTGAAACAGCTGCGGAGTGCAGAGAGTGCAGCGAGGGCAGCCAGTGCTCATGGAAAAAGTACATGCACCGCCATGCCGAGGCTTGGCCTTTCTGCAAGGCACAGAGACAAGTCCTGTACTCTCTGCACCATCCTAAAACCTCCACTTGCCAAAGCCTCTTCAAGAGGGTTACTAGTGGAATCGTACACTCAGAGTACCCAGCTATAGCTGCCATCTAGCTGATGCTGTGCAATCAGTAACAGTAGTTAACTATCAGTAACAGAGTCAGATAACTACAGCTTATTACAATAATATAACTCTCAAGCATATAGTAAAAGACTCAAACACTGAAAAAAGGTCAAAAATACATGCCACTCAAATCCTACTATAACTGAACTGTCTTTTTCAGTGAACTATTGTAGGTTTCCATATGTTGACACACACAATCAGAATTAAAGATAAGTATGGGTAAGACAATCACACAATGCCCTTATAGAAGGGCAGCTGTAAAAGAAGTGGGTTCCCTCCATAAGCAAAAGATACCTATATACAAATATAGATATATTTACATAATTTATTTTTCCACAGTCATAGTGCTCTACTCTATGCAGACCACAAACACCATCAGGAATAGGAGTTCAGCATTGCAGGCTCGTAACAAGTCACACAAGTCAACACTCCATAGAGGATTATTCACTGTCCAACAACGTGAGCAAACAAAGCAGTGAAGGTCATGCTGCAGGGAGCAGAGCAGGACTAATGGAAGACAGCCATGGAAAAGGAAGGAGTACCAGGCAATCAAGTGAATGTGAGAAAGTGCTGGTGCTTTTAGGGTTTTCAGTGATTCCTTTGATGAGACAGTTGCAGCGGTTACTTACAGGTGCTCAGGATTGATTATGCCACGGCCAGTACCAAGCARCGTCAGGAAGAGCCCACAAAGGCTCTCACCACTATGGATACTTCTCCTGGCTTCATAAGGTACAACACAAACATTTCTGCTAAAACAAACACTTTGTCTGGTCCTACTAAGCAGGGCACATGCTCCACTGAAGCTCACAGACATGGCCCCTAGCATTGTTCCAAGCCCAAAATAAATGCAGAATTTCCCATACAGGATAGGTTTGACACTTTATATAGAATTTAGATCACTATGGAAAACAGTTGAAAATCTACTATGTTACAATATTCCTACCTGCGGTCCATAATTTTCACCTCTTCTTTTTTTGCTCAACTTGAACAAATGCTCTTTGAGAGCAAAGTATAACTAGCATCTTGAATTTCTTAAGTGACAAACATTAACATGTCAAAGGATAAAGTGACTTAAAACTTTTTAAAAATATTAAAATCAATATTTAAAATGGAAATTGCATAAAATGTTTCACAGATGTTTGTTCACTTTATGCCTTAGTAGGATGAAAAGAGAGAGGTTTATCACTGTTCTCAAATCTTTTAAGTGAAAGGGTAACCAATCAGTAATGTCTCTATTCAAATGCAGGAATAATCTACCTTTTAAAACAGACCATCAAACCTCAAAACATTCTTGAATGATGCTCTAWAACTGTCTTTCCTGTCCTTTTTTATAAACTTCTTTTTGAAGGCAAGTTGCACTTGCATAGAGAACTGAGAATCCAATAACGTTGAGATACTAAACCCGGTCTAGTTTGCTGACTGCTAGCTTCTCAAACAGTTACAGTGAGTACACCTGGCAAATGCTGTTTTTTAAAATGCTTGAGCATTGAGTGAATGAAAATAAATGAGCTATACATTTACATTTACAGAATCTGAAAGTGGACAGTTATCAGTGCATATTTAAAGAGATTGGTTAGACTTAAGACATAGCAAAGCAGGTGCACAAGAAAAAGAAAACAATGTATCTCACATTCAATTCTTTTTGATACTAGTAACTTATTTACTATAAGATCCAAGCACCAGTTTTCTACACACCTGAAACAGCCTTGTTAGACTCTCTGCTTTCTGAGGCCTTCTTTCTATTTTGCTCAACCCCCTTCACTGAGGTCTTAGGGGTTCTAATTAAATATAAAAGAGTTAAAAAGTCACTTGTATCAAAGTCGAAAGGCTGCATCCAAAAACATAATGACACTATCAAATCATTTTTGGTGTGAAAATACTTTTACTATTTCCCAAACAGCCTCTTTCCAAATAAGTGTACAAATCCTATTAACAATATTAATGGCTTATATAGAAACATTAAATAGGAGAATATGTCCTCCATACACACCTTCTTAATACTCTGTACAAGAAACTTATTCAATTCACACACTACGGCATCAGAGAGTCTGTGTTTACGATTTTATATAGAACATTTATTTATTTCATTAAGTGGAAGCAAAGCTTCATGAAAAATGAATGTTACACATACAAATGTTGGCACAAAGTGTAAATGAAGACAATACACATAAGGATGAAAACAACTCAATATTTTCTTCCAGTATTTACAGAATCAATTAAAATAAAAAGCCTAAGCGCAACCTCAAAATACCGGGAAAAGTAATTATTTGCCTTTGAACAACAGTTTTACCAGTATGTATAAATATTATTCAGAAATTACTGTGCTTATGCATTTGCTCTTATCTTTAAGTTATGAACACATTGTGCTCTTACCCTTGCCTGCAAAGCAGTCTATGAACTGGGGCATTCTGTCCTTGATTCGGCTGAAGTACTCTGTTAAAACACAAACTTCAGTTAGTGTCCTCCTCCTCCTTTTTACAAGAAGCTCACAAGTATGCTGAATTATGCATAGTCTTTCACATAAGAAACGTCACAAAGACTAACAGGCTCTGCAATGCGGATAACATGTAGGCAAAAGCAGCAGGAATTAAGATTCCAGAATAGAACTACTACATTTTCTAGTTATTTAAAGCAAAGAAACAAGGGATTACCCAGGAAACTATTCCCCTCAAATTGCCTCAGGTTCTTAGTCATTAACACGGGAAAAAAAGGACATATACAGGCAATTAAAAAAATCAGATGTGTTATCTAATAAAACATTTTATTTTCCAATGATTAATTTAAATTATCTGATTAACACATGTTCAAAACTTTCGGGCAAGTCCAAAATAAACACTGTGTTTAAGGGATGTCAGGTATCTGACTTGTTATAGCAGAAAATGGCAACGACACTTCACCCTCAAGACAGAAGCACTCAAAGTTTCACTTACCGGCTTTCAGGAGTCTTTTGTTTTATGACTATTTTTTTGCTTGGCATTCCCATTTCCGAAGCTCTAGATAAACAAAAATATGGAAATGTATTTAATGTAAAAAATCATCAGGCAGATCTTCAAACAGTATCTGTAAGAGAAAACTTCTGACAATATCTACTGCCAGAATATCACAAATTATTACTAACTAAAACATAACTAAAATGCAATTGTTTTCTCCAACACATGGCCAAATACTATCTGCCATTATCCCAGAGAATAGAGCATCTCTGGCTAAAGCACTATCCCTAGTGCCAGACACTTTGGCACAACTGAAGAATTTGCAGCACTTAATTTACAAAAATCAATCATAAACTAAGTGCGCAAGGATCATTCTGCTCATCACTTACATATAACATCTTAACAATAAACTTTTTTTTGCTTTTGTAGAGATAAAATCTGTAAAAAAAAAAGTGCTACTAAAAATAGTAACACATCACACAACTGAAGGAAAGTTTCATTCCCTCTTCCTAGGAAAAGTGTCAGTTTGCAGTTGTTTTACCAGAAACTTTGTTTCACAACTTCCAACTCCTCCTAACCACTCCATTTCACACCCCCACCCCCAGAGAACTGCACATACTTCATGTACTTTTTCCTATCCAGAGATTTTTGTGTAGCTGTTGAAAGTGTTGCTTTCTCTCTTGGGCTCTTTACTTTATCCTTTAAAAAAAAAAAAAAAAAAAAAAAAAAAGGCAATAGAATATACAATGTTAGTTACTGTTTTTATTGAACTTAAGCTTACCTAACTCTACTGAAAAGATATTAACATTTTCAGTACAAAAATTACATTCAGGCTACTTTCAGCTTTTTAAAAGAAGAAAAAATGGCAAAACAACAAAATAACACAAAAGAACTTCCACATATAATCCATGTTATATATATAGTACGTAAAAATATATAAAAAAGTTTTTTTTGTCATAAGGAAGCCTTAGTTTAAAATCTGAATTATTTTACCACTTTCAGCATGCTATTTTTATATCTTTCTATCACCATTATATGGTGGTATATGGAACCAGAAACAGTAACTAAAATTTTAAATTTATTACTGGGTCATAAATCCTTTAAAAGCAGTAACAGTTCAATATCTAAAACTTGTCTCAAAGTTATAACAAACCATTTGCCTGAGCATCTTCTCTTTACGAACTTCACGATCATGGCGCAGAATATTCATTCTTTCAGATGCCTCCATTATAAAAAAAATGTCATGGATGTCAAAAAGAGCAGCCCTCAGCTGGAAAAGGAATAACAGAACTTAATAAAATATTGAGCTGAGTTAAATTTCACATGTTTTTGGTTATCAAGTTGCTCTCATTTTCATTCTAAATAAAATAGTTGAAGAGATATTTCTGAAATTCACCTTAATATGACAAAACACAAATGAAATACTTTTCTTACAGACACAGCTAAAATTTTTTACTTTAAATAAAGCGACCTAAAAGTTTTAGGTATTTATGTTATAATACATCCCCAAATAACTTCATTTTACAAAATCAGAATAGCTGGAGAAGAAAAAAAAAATTCTGTCACCTGAGCCATGACTCGTTCATGGAGGGATACATCCTGTGCTGAAACACTTCCTCTTTTTAATGGGGCTTCTGACTGAAAATTTTTGATGAATTCCATAGTATCCTTGAGAAGAGAAGAAAATAAGGTTAAGTGTTCAACATAACACTTTGCAATAAAGGAATTGTTACAAATATTTGTACAATTAGTGCCAGTCCTTTTCACTGGCCTTGGGCTTGATACCTGGTCTTGTTACAGAGCAGTGTAATGCCTAAACATGCTCACATGACATGTGTGCCTAAGTGTCCAGAAAGCAGAATTTATACTTTGCATAAAATGCATTATTTCCTCTGTCAGTTGAAGATAGGAGCAAGCATAATATAAAAATATTGATCTCCTTACCTTGACAGTTTGCTTGAGATATTTCAATTTTTCTGTCTGCATGAGTCTACGAGTGAGAAATCCCTTGGCCACAGCAGTGATCTTMCTGAATTTTATTTGTATATCTGGACTGAAAACCTTAAAAGAAAGACAATGATTTCTAAATACACTGTAGAAAAATTATGGATGATTTCTCAAATAGTATCAATGACACAACATATCTTTCACATATGAAAGAACTTGTTAACAGGTGCAAAAATGGCTAGGGCAAAGATAAATCAATGTTTTGTTGCTACAGTGGTTATCAGAAGTAACATAATGTTATATATTTGCTCATATGAATAACAAGAAAAATATATCACATATGCACTGTGTGTACATATATTTAGATTAGACAAGACATAGATACACACACACACTTCTCTTGTATAATCTAAGTTGATACAGAAACTTTTTTGTGAGATTTACTCTGGTACAGCTATTATGCAGTTACATACACACAAACACATATAAAACAACACACGTACACACACACACACAGAAAAAAACCCCAAACAAATCACAGCTTCTTCAGCTATAAAAAAAACTTTATTTTTCCCTACCTGAGTCCACCTAGTTTTGATCCTGTTACTTGGCCTGGATACTGACGTTTTTATTACTCCACTACCAGACGGGCCCCAGAGGAAGAACGAGGTTTCACTTGTGGAGGCAAAGGTGCTTGGTGTAGTATGAGCAAAACCTGAATGCAAAAGAGAATGCACTGTTCAATACACACACTTCTGTCTGTAAAATAACTATATTTCTATGTAGATAGACAGATGTATAAATATACATATATATATGTGTGTGTATACTTGGTTAAAAAAGAAGATGTAATGCAATAGTCCACAAAAGCAAAAAACAAACCAAAACAAAATCCATAAGCATTAAGCAGATACAGACTTCAATTGGTTTCAGTCAGGAAGCCTTTTGGGAGTTAAGAAAAGGGACTCCCAGTGCTATTATAATCTTGTACATTCTAGAACTTGTATTATTACTTGTTTATCAGGGAAGATTATTATTATTTACATTAAAATAATTGTATGTCAGAGAAGGAAATTCCATATGCCACAATTTGAAAAAGCGTCAAGTAGATCACTTGCCTGCTCTTTAAACTCTATTAAAAGCTTCACAAAATCTTACCCACAAAGCATCTCAAAAACAGTGGCAAAGTTCCTTTTACCTTTTGCCTGCTAAAGTGTCAAATTTCCATTTATATCTGATAGGAAACACTAAGTCTGCCCATGTTAATATAGTCAAGAAATACAACTCAAGTCAATTACCGACAATAAGCAATATAATTACTTCTGATCCATTTCAGAGCAAAACTGACGAAACACAAGACAAAATACACAGTATTTCACAATGCTCTGGATCAGGTGAGACACGTTCCATCTGCTGGAGCTGTATTTCCCTCCGTGGAAACTCAGCCTGCTGGCCGAGTGCCAAATCTATGTCCTCGTCCTTGACCATATCAGTTTACTTTTATCTTGCTTTCCCCAGGAATGCCTAAAAGAATTATATACATGGATGCAATATGGCTAGCACAAGCACAGCTGAAAACATCCAAGTAGACAAAGATTTGTTTTACACGAGCTGCCAAGCGCAGAAAGTGGCAGCAGCCAGGAGAGACTGACAAGTGGACTCAGACAGGAGCATTGCCCTTATCACTACAGTGAGGCAGCTGACTCAGCTGAACACTGCAGAGCAAGAGCAACAACATTTAATCTCTATTCTGTCCTCCCATTTTTACCAGTGCTGGTAGAGTTTACATTACAGACTGTTTCCATCTGAGACTGCATACTTTCCAGAAAGCCATTTTCGCTTTTTTTTCTCCACTCCAACTCCATTCTACTGTTAATATTCACTTTGGAAATTTCTATTTCTGTGGTAGCAATATTCTTTCCTTTCAGCATTCTCTCCTGCTCTTCTAATTCCTGAAAAAGAAGAAATTGGCTATAAAATTGGTTTTCTAATTCTGCAGGGTAATAGAATATTTATGGTAAAAGCACTTAGTTCTTGACAACCTACAATAAAACACACATTATCTCCGCTTGGAATTCTTCTTCTTGTTGCCTTACCTTCTGCAATTTCTCCTGTTCTCTCTCTTGTTCAGCTATCAAGATTGACAGTTGCTGTGCATGCTGCTCTTCAAGTCTCTTCCTCATTTCTTCAAAGGCCAACATTTTCGTCTTTAAAATCTCTTCTGAGAATATACATACATTATGAAGAATCAGGCATTGCAATATTTTCTACATCTTCTTCATTTCTACATTCTTCTTTATTTATAGAAATATGTAACTTAAAACATGTTTCATATACATAATCAGTAAAAAGACACTTCTTTGATATCAAATTTCTATTATACATGGAAAATAATTTATCAGTTCTTGCAGACCTTCAACATGTTCATATTTATGAGATAAATATGTGGATGTAACAGCAGTAAAACCAATAAAGTAAACCTATATTCTAATAAAGAAATGTGTACTCCCCCCCCCACAAAACATCTCTAAGAGTAGTATATCTATGTTCACTTGAGAAAACTAAAATATCTATGCCACTTGGGCTTTACTTGAGAAAGACACATACAGATGCAACAGTCTTGAACTGAAAGTAAACACTGACCTTATCTGTTAAAATATATTTTCTATTAAAAGGTACTTTTAATTTACACAGGGTCTCTCTTCTAATTATAATATTCAGGACTAAGAGAGGAAGTTATTTTTTCTTAATACAATAAAATTCAAATTTGTACACACAAAAGAGGAAAGATTATTTGTGGCATCAAACAATATATTTGAGAATAGAGACAAAATTTGCAAAACTGATAACCAGTATTTCATCTGATGTTTCCTCATAACCAAATTGTTCAAATATTTGTTACTGAATAGCTCTTATAGTGCGTTCGACTCCAAGAGACTCCTAAAACAAAAATTATTCTAGTCATTCTGTAGCAGTTAAAAAGAAGAGTCAGATAGTAAGCTGAGTTTCAGAACTTAACATTAATTAAAAACTACAGAAAAAAAATGAGGTTATTGGAAAAGGTAATCAACATTAAACAGAACTTTTATCTTTCAATATAAAAATACTTAGAACCACCAATGAGTACATTTGTAAGGGTTATTGTTTACTAAATTGAGAAATAAGTTAAAAAAGAGAATCTTTTACCTTTTGCAATACCATCAGGAACTACATTCTTGGTAACATAAACTGATCCCACGGGGTATTTTTGTTCTTGCAACCACTGCTTCTCCTGTTCTTCCATTCCAACTGCTAACATACAGGGATTGTTTTCTTTCTGGGAGTTTTCGGTATCCAAATCAAGCCTACGTTTTACCTTTTCAAAACCATTTTCTAGAAACTCTTCATTTGCTAGGGAAACATTTGGAGTATCCATCTGCAATTGCTTATTCTTGCTTTGCATTAGTAGTGGGGATGGATTTTCAACATCATAAGATTTATTCAGTTCTACTGGAGAATTACATTTAGTATGTTCTAGCAAATTAGGTGGTTGGGTTTCATTCACAGCTAAGATCTTCTGAGTGACCACGGATTGGCTGACTGCGAGTGGCTCATGTAATTTTGGAGCTACAATATTAGTACTAGTCTCTACTTTATATTGTCCTCTGCCATCCAGCACTACCTGTCCTTCCACTGTAGCAGACAACGTTCCTTTGCTCTCCAAGTGTCCAAAGGAATGTCGATTGGATTTGCCAACCATCAACCCATCACTGGCGTCTGAAGAATTCCTGTGGACACTAGGAACTTTGCCAGGGCAAAGCCCAGCAAGGTCCATCATCAACTTCGGCACTGATTCAGACACATTATTTTTATCAGCAATATCCTGCAAAATCAAGTCCATTGCTCTTCCCTTCCCTTTAGGGCTTAACTCATAAGCATTCACAGGGTTATTTATAACTATGTGTCCCATTGATAAAGGTCTTGGGCGTCTCCGATGCATTTTCGGGCTCATGCTTGGCTCAGGGCTTGGCAATTTGGCATAAGAGCCTGTAAGGCTCCTGATAATGCTACTGTCACGGTCAAACGTAGAAGTATTTTTAAATTCTTCATCGGAATCTGAATCCACCAGTGGCGGTGTTCCAACTCTCATAGGTATATCCACTTTAGAAAAACTGGATAAAGTTGGCATACTTGCGTTACTTGTGCGAGTAGAGGCACCCTGGAGAATTGAATTTGACTTATTAAGACTGGGTTTATCAAGCATTGCACAGCTCCTGCCTGTAAGCCTTGCTCTCTCTTTCACAGAGTCAGTTGTTTTAACCGCATCGTTTTCTTTATCTGAATGACTTTCATTCACACATCTTTTCGAATTACTTCTTGAGCTACGTCTGGTTTGTTCTTTCTCTACGTACTCCCGAGATTTTTTCAGAAGGTTCTGAAGACTCATTGCATAGGGATCTTGGACTTCCTCATCAGACAGTGGCAGCCCTGACCTCCCCGAGGTTTTCAAAGCCTGTGAAGCAATTTTGTCATTCATATTGTCAGAAGACACAGCCTTTGGACAAACTATGTCTTTTGAGAAGTGACTTTCACTTTGCTTTACATTTTCTTCTACAGCTTTAACTCTGTCTGTCACACTGGATGTCACCTGTCCACTGACATTTGATGGCATCTTTTCTGGTGTCTTTACAAGCTCTGTGGAACCATTCCTAACAGGAGGACATGACAAATTGACATCTGACAGAGGTGTAAAGTCAGTCAGGGCTTTTGGTTCTGAATTAAGGCAAGTATTCTCAGCCTCCCATGCGTTCAAGTCACTCACACTAGATGCTTTCTTGGTCTACAAAGAAAAATTGAATAATATCACATATTTTAGGCAAAATCTCTTCTGATTTTCAGATTACTGTCAAAGCTTCACCTGCACTTAAAGCAGAATGCTGTCACCTTAAAATCAATAAAAATGTACAGTTTAACTGCTACCAACTTCATTCAAATGCAGCGTTCTTTGAAATGAGGAAAAGGTAACCGAAACTAAAATACTAATTTCATCAATGGTTCACTCGGACTTAAGTGATACAAGTGACCTGAATTCAAATACATCCTTTTCGTTACAAAGTAACTTGAATAATCTTCAAATAATTCTATGACTTAATATTATCTTGCAAGATTTCTCTTAAAATATATTTTTTCTTTATTTATTAAAGAAGAATAATTGAAAAACTTTGGCACTGAATATAGCTTAATTGAGTGCTTAATTAAGAACAAATCAAAATAGTCCTAGTGAAACTCATGGAATTATAAGAACACTTCTCCATTTCCTTACTTAACCCAGAGTTATGAGTTTTCATCACCTCTAGCAAGCATTTGACCATTTCCACACTAAAAAACAAAGCTCATCCTATGGGATAACATTTCTATTATCAAGGGGCTATTCTTGAAAAAAATTTAAAAAAAAAAAAGCTAACTTATTTTTGTATTCAACATATGTTCCTGGTCTGCTCTTCAAATCCCCAGTCAGATGACTGTTGCCATGTTCACTCCAGTAAACAGTACAAACTGAATAAGCTGTCTGTCACCTTACTAACTCAGCTGTGTTAACTGCATTTGTTTAATAAATAGGTTAGTATAAAGGCTGTATTACAGCTCTGTTACAAAATTAGATCATACTATTTGGTTAGATGTATTTAATACTCTTTTTAATTTAAACCTCTAAGTCCATAATTGAAAAAGCAAAGGAAACGAGACAATTATAAAGGGCACAACAGAAGTTACGCAATGGTAAGTCATTGCAACAAGTCATTGCAATGGTAATTTTACTTCTGTAATTGTATACTTGAATATAGATCATTTTCCAATTAAATTACACACTTGCAAATAAAGTAAACTAGTTGCTTTAACACTGGACAGAGTGTTTTGTTTGTATATTTGTTTTACAATCTAGATATTTCAAACAAAGTCACAAAAGCAAAAGCCAGTCTTTCGGTGGCAGTCTGTCAAAACAAGCAGTGGAAAGCAAATTCCCTACTTAATACTGAACACACAGGGTGCTGCTAAATAATGAATAAAGTCATGTGGCATGAATAGTAGCAAATGCCGGTTCTAGGAAAGTTAGTAGTTAAGCATTTCATTTTATACCAGTGAATACTTACACCTCAGTGCTTTCTCGAGATACACATATGGGGATGTTTCTCTAAAGATATACAGATCTGGGTCAACTTTACCTGAACATTTTCTAGAATCTCCTGAACACGATTCAGTAAAGCTTTTTTCTTTGAGTTCTGTCTCCAGATCTCTAAGTCCAGTGCTTTTTGTTTGTCTTGCTGTATTTCCTTTTTCTTTTCAAGGCTAAGCTGCAAAGCAGTGTCAGAAGGATGGTTTATATTACTAAATGCAAATTTAAATATGGAATTATAGAAATAAATTACAAAGAAGAAAACCCAACAAATATCAAAACTAACTTCACTGATACTTTGTATATTCTAAATGCCAGTCTCTTTTCAAGCAATATTATTTTTTATGGCCTTCTTCATGCCAATACGGATTTAAAAGAAGGCTTATTAAAGTCACCATGAATGTTAAACACTCTAGGATCAACTCCAAAGGATTCAGACCACAGGAAAAGTCTTTTTCAGTCCTCTCTGGAGATATGGGGTTTCAGCAACATGTACAACCAGACTGCCTACTTGTGAGTACACCACTAAGCGTTACAGAGGACTTGCATTGACCCTTTTGAACTACAGGTGAATTACATGTCTGGACAGAAAGCCTAAGCAGGAATGCAGGAAGCTCAGCTCCAGACCATTTCAAAGTTACTACTTTAGAGTAGTACTGAGTTATTTCTGAGTTGCTACTTTAGAATGCGTAGTTTTAATAAAAGTCAAACTAAATCTACAAAAGCTGGTTCTACAAAGTTTATGAAATTAGGTAAAAATTAGTTTCAAATTAAATCATGCATTTGTTTTCTACGAAAATCTAAAATATCTACCCATTGATAAACAAGCATTCTCTAGAGCTAATTGATACATTGGAGAATACATGATATCTTGCAATATGCAACTACATCATGTTTTTTAGAATTTATTATTAGATAGCCTCTCCTTTCATGTTTCACATTACCGAAACAAGGAAATCAGTCTGCTTTACATACAAATGACAAACATTTTTTTTGCCATTTTGAGGGGCTCTGTATAGAGCAAGAATAGAATGACTTCATGCAATTGATGAGCACATGAAAGAGATGACAGAAAACTGCAAATGTTCAGAACAGTAAACTTACTAAAAAGATTTTTAGCTATCTCAATATTTGCTAATATTTGTCACCTTGTGACATATATATATATTCCTCAAACATCAAATTTAGCAGCAAAAGAGTAATTAGAAGCACATGCACAAAATAGAGCAAAATAGCAAAACCCACTTACCAGAGGGGAAAGCACAGGAACTCCATGGAACTGGATGAGCGAGATATTTTTATGAGGAAGACTGCAAAAGGGTTCTCTTTTTATAGTCGCTTCTTGGATTCTGGAGAACTGCTTCTTACAAAACTTCTCGTAGTCCTCCATCATCATGTGATAAAGCTGCACAGAGTGACAAGATCTCGCTACCGTACCAGCAGGACCATGAAGGGAAAGAGCAACAACCAACTCAAAACTCTTTTTTTCTTTATTGCTATATCTAGAAACCAATTACAACTTAGACACCTCAGTCTCTTTTTCTAACGCTACTAAAAGCTGCAAATTTGTTTCTTTTTCTTATAAATAGAAAATCTGGGGGCAGTTGTTGGGGGAAAAAAAAAAAAGTCTATCACATGCACACAGAGGAAAGTAGCACCAAGAAAACCAAGACTTACAGAGCTACACCTGCTACTGAGAATCCCCAAATCATCCACCAAAGAGCAAACCTTTAAAGCCTACCACCACTATCAGACAGGCTTTTTTTCCAGGGGAGGGGGGGGAAGCCAGAYATGTGTGTGGACCTGTGTGCACATATAAATATATACACACGTATATACACATGTATATGCACACACATACTACACATTTATTTATTTATATTTTTTCAAGAAGAGCCATGGCTTTTCAAAGCAAGAGCAGCCCTAGCACTGGRGGCCGAGGAGAAGCTGCCTCCCCGGGACACGCTCCAGCCCAGGCAGGACCGGGGCCTCCCTGAAACCAACAACCACCACCCAGCGACCACCTCGGGGGAGCGGCCCGGCCGAACCGGTGCCGTCCGGCCGCGGCCCCGGCCCCGCGAGGAGGCCTCCGCCGCTTTTGTTCCCCACATCACGGGCCGGCCCGGGCGGTTCAGCGGGTTCGGTTCGGCTCCTCAGCACCACGGCCCGGCCCAYGCAGCCGCGACCCTCACGCTCCCCAATCCCACCGGCGCCGCCGCCGCTACCTGAGTGGGGCTCAGAGGCCCCCGCGCGCCGCTCG
>PTEX01000149.1:1159463-1177157 GCA_003342815.1 Eudromia elegans | reverse complement strand
CGCGGGGAGCAGGGCATGCCGGGAGCGGCAGTCCCTCCGCGGCGGGGGAGGCGGGGCAGGCGCGGCGGGCGCGCAGGGAGAGCGGCCGGCCCTCGGCTGGGGAGTTCAGAAGAGTCCCGTGATGTCTGAGGAAAGAGGGGAGCTCGCTCTGCAAACGGTGTATTTAAAACTACGGACACTCGCAGCACGAGTCTGTAACTGCTGACGGCGCTCCAGACAAAGGCAGCTCCATTTTAAGAGGAGCGCACTCATCCCTAGCACTTTGATCCACACCGCCGGGTCCCTTCCCTCCCGCCTCGTCCCACGAGCCCTGGGGAGCTCCCTGCTCCTGTACCCCATTCAAGAGCCTCCACAGGCCAGGCTGCAAGCGTGCAGCGGGTATCGGTTTCCCTGAATACRCTGAGATAACAGAGATAAAACATGAGAAGTTGTTAATGCAGCCCTTGGGGACAGCAGACAGTGTTCCGGGGACATTGGATCCCTCCTGGGGCAGCTGCCAGGCCTGGYGGAGCAGGAGGCAAGGCAGGCGGAGGAGATGGGTCCCTCCAGCCGCCCTCTGCTGAGGCCAGGCCAGCCTGGATGCATAACAAGATCTAGTCCCGCCAGCCTTTAGGGAGAATAAAGCTTCACTCTTGTTTCAATAACAATTCTTTCACCTGTTACATCTTATAAAACTCTATTTTTCAAATCTTATAGCATCAAAAGATTCATACTTAGGGGTCTCATTAGATATTCCATCTTTTGTTGTGTGTCTGATTTTTTCGCATGGTATAGCTGCCAAAAGCACAGAGGCACAACTAGGTGAGAACGGCAGCAGCTTGGTATTTTATCAGATGGAATTACRCTTAGTGTCAGCTAAAATATGTGACAGGATTTTTTTATTATTATTAATTCTAGTTAAGCAGATTCACTGGCAGCCTGTTGCACCGCTCATCACTAAACCTCCCTTGCAGTAGTTTCTTGTCATTCTACCCGTTAGAAAAACTCTCAGCCCTCTTTTTGTTTAAGTCAAGCTTCTCTATTTCTGTTGATTTTTTTTTCTCCTTCCCCAGACTAAACAAGCTGGCTTTTCCTTAACCTTTGCAGCTTCTTATCTCGTTGCTCTTTTGTCCAGTGGATCACATTTTCTTTACAACAGGTAGAGGTAGAAGTGAACCTTACTCCCCAAGCAAAGGCCTCTTTACATCTCTTAAATAGCACTTTGGTATCCTTTGCCTTTTTTTTTTCCTTTTTTTTTTCTTTTATGATATCAGGCCTCATGTTTAGTCTGTGAAAGTTTTGAAGGGGCAGTTAAAACAGCTGACACAGCTGGAAGCACACTTACTTAGAAAGCAATATTCTCTTTCTAACTAGACAGATGGCACAACTGGCCAAAAAAAAAAAAAAAAAAAAGGCCATACGCTCCGCAGTCCGCTGTGAGGGCCTGTCCAGGCAGCAGTGCTCGTCCCTCGGGTGACGCAGCCCGTTTCCTCTCGGGCCCGGACACACCGCAGAGATCCTCGTCCTTCCCCTCAACAGGGCTCCCCACTTCCCGCCCCACGCGCCGCCACCGCCTCACGCGCAGCCGCGCTGCGCGCAGGCCCCGCCCCCCGCCCCACCCCATTGGGCGGTGCCCGCGAGCCCGGCGTTTCCTGCACGACGATTGGCTGGCAGGCGAGAAGGGTTGCGCGGGGCTGGCGGTTGGGTGACCGTTGGCGGGCGCGTGCCGGGGGTGGCCGTTGGGGTCCTGTCCGGTGCGGGTCGCCATGCTGTGCCACGGCGACGGGCTGCTGGGCACCGTCACGGCGCTGCTGGGCGCGGCGCTGGCGCTGAGCCGCAGCCCGGCGCTGGCCTGCCTGCTCTCTGCCGGCTTCTACCTCGCGCTGCACGTCTTCAGCCTGGAGCCCGCGGCGCCCCAGCGGGCGCAGCGCATCGTGCGGCCCCGCGGCGCCGCCGCCCGCATCGCCCACCGCGGCGGCGCGCACGACGCGCCCGAGAACACGCTGGCGGCCATCCGACAGGTCAGCACGGGCCCCGGGGTGGCGGCGGGAGCGCAGAGAGGCGCCTCGGCCGCCCGGAGCCACTCCRTGCCGGGGAGGAGGATGAGGGACGGGGGAGGGCCCGGGAGGCGCAGGCCCTTCCGACAGCCCCGGCAACCGGCCGCACCGGGCCGTTCTGGCTCGCGCGGCCCGAAGCTGGTCGCAYTGCTGAAGAAATGCAAGTCTGCAGGGTGTGTTTGCTCATGTGTCTTTCCAGCAGGTGCCGAGTACTCATCACCTGAAACGGCGCCGGCCGCCGCTGCTTTGCCATGTTGCCTTTCAGGGGCCAGCGTGGGCTAATGGGGCTGGGGTCTTTGAGCACGAGCTGTGTCCGAGTGGGTGCTCTCAGGTCCTGCCCTTCTGCCCCTGGCTGTCCACATCCTGGCCCTGTAGCAATAATTAAACCTCTATTTTGTAGGTGTGGCAACAGACTGTAGAGGGAGCACAGCAACTTATTATCAAGGTCATCTCTCTGAAGGTCTCTAATGAGCTTTGAGAATACACAGCTAAAGGGAAACTCAGTATTACAACAACTTCACTGTGATCAGCCCTGCCACCTCACCTGTCTTGTCATGTTGCATCAGAGTTGAAAATCTGACTTGCTCATTACCCAGGCAGCAGAGATACCATGAACACTACTTTTTCTGGATATTGGACAAAATCACGTTAATGGCATACAGAAGATGTCTGAGTCCCTGGAACTTATTCCACAAAGAATTTAATTGGTATATTCAAGCCACATTACTTGTGAAAATTCCAGTCTCAAAAGAAAGTTAATTCACACTGGAAACAAAATTGAATCTACTCGTGTTAATATTATCTGTAAGGTTCCTGTTCCASCCTGAGAGCATCCTTACTTTATTATCTGGTAGCATCTGGTGCATTTGTCTTTCTGTGGCACTGGTCTTGTTTCCAGGAGGATATCTGGCCTTCCAAGCCATCTTGCAGCTCATTCTGTGCATGCCTGAGGAGTTCTTGGGAAAGAGATGAGCAGCAGGAGGAAGCACTGATCGTTCAGAAGCTGCTCATCTCTTGACTGCTGTATTTTATGGGAACATCCTAAACAGGAATTAGGATTTGCCTACATGCCTTTAGTATATAGTATATATACTAAATTTAGTACATAGTATATAGCATCATAAGTGATGCTTCTGGGACATTTTAAGTGTACTTCACTTGGGTGGATCAACTATACTGCACATACATGATGAATCTTGAACGTGAAAGGAAATATTTTATCTGTTTTGCATAAAAGAAGGCTGAGAGCTTTTCCTGTTGGCAAGGAAAGTTGTTATGCTGTGTGGCCTGCTTTAATTAAAGTGTTGGCAATGATTGGTTTAGAACATCTAGTAGCCTTCTAAGTATTAATCTGTAAGTTATCTGAACTGCTACCCATCCCTTTTAGAAAGTAACAAACTTAAGAACTCAGGAGTTATTGGACAACAAGAAAGGAGCAGATTTCATTCTGCATTTTGTTCTGATCCTAATCCCATGGCCAAGACATTATCATGTTATGTATAAGATAATATCTTTTCATTTGATAGAAAAATACATTTTTCAATAATTTGATAAAGCTGTCTTTTCTGTTWTATATGTGGTTTCTGTTTTTTCAAGGCAGCTGAGAATGGAGCAACAGGAGTTGAGCTGGATCTTGAGTTTACTGCGGACGGTGTTCCTGTTCTAATGCATGATGACACAGTAGAAAGGACAACTGATGGGTCTGGAAGRCTGTGTGACTTAACCTTTGATGAAGTCAGGAGGCTTAATCCATCTGCAAAACATAGGCTACGGTAAAAGACATATTGCTGTAGTGAGACATTCTTTTGCTGTGCATTGTGTTAGAGCTTGAATTTGAAGGGATATGACTGTCTAGTGGGATTTGGGTGGGAAAGGAGCTGGACGTATATCACTATACATGTGCAGCCTTGCGCAGTGTGAGACTGCTGTTGCCTTTGCTGTCGGTGCTTGACTGTGTCCCTAATACTAGAATAGCTGCCAGCTTTCTTTAGGAATTCCTGGGGCACAGCTCTATATACTTGGGGGTTTGTGTCTGTGCACTCCAGTAGGAAGTTCTCTATTTCTACAGGAGTAAATTCCAGGGTGAAAAAGTACCAACTTTGAAAGAAGCTGTTGTGGAGTCTCTGCAACACAATCTTATAATCTACTTTGATGTCAAAGGCCATGCAAACCAGGTACTACTTACTATGCATTGTCACCTTCACTCAGTCTTGCTTTGGGTCATCAGCCTGCTGTTGATCTCCAAATGAAATACAGTACGCTCCCTTCTCCAATAGGAGGGGGATTGGATCTATTATTTGTGTCATCCAAAGTCAAAAAAAGCAAATAACAAGAAAAAAACATCTTTGGGCTTCACTTGTCCCATTCTGGTGTCCTGGGAAGCAGCAATTCACAACTAAGAGTTGTGAATGCTGATCTTGGCTCGTGCTATCAGYGCGTAACAACATGAATCCTCTGCCTGTGCTAGGGGGGACTATTTAACAGTTAAGTAGGATCCTGCTCTTCTGCAGTTTAAAATATTGGAAGGAGGTGCTTGTAATCAATCTTTATTATTTTATACAAATTGGAATTATTAGCATAATAGCACATAGGAATAAATTAATTTTCTCCCTTGAAATAAACCGTAGCTAAAACTTCAAAATTTTGTCTATGGGATAAGTCTAAGACATACTTCACCTTTATATATCTGAAATTACTTCAAACTCAGCAGTGATTAACTTTCTCAGGACTTTTGTTGCAAAAATGTCATCTGTGCTAATGCTGTAAACAAGCTCCTGTTTTTCTTCCTTCTCTTTCTGTTTCAATCTTGTTACAAAACGTGAAATTTTTTAAAGAAGATTATCCTAACATGTATTTCCAGTATAAAGTAAGTGTGTGTGTGTATATGTATTTATATATAACATGTATGTATTTCTAATTGACAGGCTGTTCCTGCTCTAAAACAACTYTACCTGGAATTTCCTCGTTTGTATAACAGCAGCATAGTCTGTTCTTTCATGCCAGATGTTGTTTATAAGGTAACATTTACTAAAAGCTTATTTTTGATTTTTTTAATTTCTAGCTGAGATTTTCAGTGAGATATACAGCTTAAAATTCCAGAGTAGTTTGGATTTTTAAGACTGAAAATAAAAAAAGCACAAATCATAAGTCTCTTGCATCATCTTAGTGGATGATTCTGGGTTCCTCAGTTGTACATATTATGAATCAACAGCACTAATTCACATTCTGAAAAAAAAAAATCACTGTTAAAATTGGCATATGGCTGGTATCTTTGTGCAAGATATAARTGAATCTCAATTTTGAAGTGTAGGTAGACTGTTTCCTAATTCTTATTGTCAAGTCCATTTACTATCTTRTTCTGTTGTCTGACTGTTCTGCTCCAGCTTGTTAACATAAGAGCAGTCACTTATTCAGCACATTTTAAAGAAAATAATATCAGTACAGTATTATATGAGCTTTCAAAAAGAGTTAAGAAAGGACTTGGACAGAGCTGCAAATTCAAGCTATTATTTTGCATCTAACATCTCCCACTTTATATTCAGTGCAGCTCTGCAGCTTGTCATTTGTGTGAACTACAATGTCTTCATCTTGATCTTCCAGATGAGACAAGCTGATAAAAATGTTGTAACAGCACTAACGTACAGGCCCTGGCAACTGAGTCATCTTGGAAATGGGACACCTCGTTTTGATTCCTTCTGGAAACATTACTGGTATATGATGATGGATGTCATTCTAGATTGGAGCCTACATGGTTTCTTGTGGCRATTATGTGGAGTTTCAGTTTTCCTCATACAGAAAAATTTTGTTTCTCAGTAAGTGTTTAAAACTTGGTAATGTATCAGTAGCCAATATAATTTCTAGTAATATATGAAGGTGAAACTGAAATAGCACCAGTTTATCAGGGTGCTCCAGTTAGTGTAATGTGATTTACATAGTTCATTTCATTACATTTATGCTTCTGTCTTTTCAATCTGTATTTTTACCTTCGGTTAGATCTTAAAGCTAATCTCAAAGGATACTGTTGATTTTGCCAATTTAAGAGTATTTTGCTGCAAAAGATGACATGCCATCATTCTTGATGAAACACTGATGTAAAACCAAAATGCGGTTTTAGCTTCAGTGCTGTATGCATGAATAGGGTAGTATCTGTCTTCCTCTTATTGTTTCTTTATTCTTTATAGAGACTATGTGAGGTACTGGTCTTCAAAAGGAATTCAAGTGGTTGCCTGGACCGTGAACACATTTGCAGAGAAAAGATACTATGAAACAGTTCTAGAAACCAGCTACATCACAGACAGCTTGGTGGAAGACTGTGATCCTCACTACTAGATTCATGCCGTGTAGCACACTTACCATTTAAACAGACCAGCTTACTCTGGCAAGCCTGGATTTCCCAACCCAAGGATATGCCTGATGCAGCTGGGACCGCTCACAATAGTTCTGGAGAAAGGAAGAGCAGGGATCTAYTTCTATTCAAATGCAGAAGACTCCTCTGTTGCAACACTGGATAAAACTGAGGTGCAAACATTGTTATACACACTGAGCCTGTGCAAAGATGASGAAATCACAGTGTAATGCAGAAGATATCAAGCTATCTTTGCAGATTGCTTTGTGAGTCTCARACTATCCCTTTGCTTCACTTAAATCTTGGCTATAAGTCAAATCAGCATTTTATTCATGGCATKATTTAAAATCAAGCCTTGATTCTAGTAATTTAAACTATCTGCCCTTCTGCTATGTAGTAATTTGAGGCAATCTRTGGCATCTGAAAAGTATATTACTTTTTTAAAACAAAACCTGAAAATAATAATGCCAAAGCAGAGCGTGAGTATACTTTCCTCCTGCTACATGGAAGGATGGCTGCATTCCCAACAGGGAGGTAAAAGCCAACTTTCTGTGTTCAGTGTAAAGACTGTGAATATTAATGGTTAAAACTTGAGCATCTTCTTGCCTTTTGGTCTTTTAAAAAGTAGTAAAGCAGGATCTTCCTTTCAACAGTAGCATCCATGAATGTATTTACTTTTTAAAAGGAAGCTCTATATTGAGTGGTGCTAGCTATAAAGCAAATAGAGCTGAAATGSATTTTGTACTTAGTTGGCTGAAAAATTGCTTGCACAATTGAAGATAGATATGTGGGAATCTGCCATCCAGATTTAATTCAAAAGCAAGACAGCCTGCAGTTGCAGTAGGCAAATACTTGTTTGTAYTCTCAAAGATACTCTCTGTTTTACCAGATGCTTATCAGCAAAACTTTTTTACCTTTACAGCTCTGCTCTGGAAAGAGCTGGTAGTTGAGGAAGATTGTCAATATTAGCAAGAGCATCTCTTCTTAAAGGCCAAATTCATGGAAGTTTTATCTAGTCAAACAATTAAAAACATTTTGGAAAACAAGATGCTAATTTAAGTATAAATAAATGATTCAAACATTTAAGTGATTGGTTACCTGCTGCAGTTTGAGATGTAATCTCAAAAGATGCCTTTGACTGCCACATACAGCAATATACRTGTGAGTAGAAAGTGCATAATCATGTTGCAGTCATTTCTTGTCTTGTACTAGTGTGTTATTAAAATTCCTTCTTTGTTTAGGCYGTGTTGTGCTGCACTGGACACGGACTGGGCACTTCCTAAGGTGCTGGTGGAGCACAGCACCTACAAAAAGTCRGACAGCAGATCAGGTGGATCAGTGGTATGATTTGGTACATTGCTACCAACTATAAACAGTTCTTGATTGTACATCTCGCAGCAAGAATTAGTTCTCACTTCACACAGCCAGCTAATATTTAAAATCAATCTTAATAAAAGAGAGGAAAAGATAATCTTTTTGAAAATAAAATGAGCAGTGAAAAAAATAAACAATTACCCCATTAAAGCAACTTTAAGGGCAGGAGAGATGATGTTGCAAAGTGCTTCATACATGCCCTACTTGAGAAATTCTTACCTTCCACTCTGGTGGGGAAATCCTTTTTACTGGGAGGATGATTTATTTGCTACAGTGCTTACTCTGTCCTTGAAGAGAGCAGTGAAGGGTAAAATTGTGGTCAAATGAGTTGATGAGAAGAACAAATAGGAGCTAAAGATAAAGAGCTACCACAGATRTAAACAAGGTTGCTGTAGAGGGGCCAAAAGGACAGCAGTAGCTCTTACAACCACTTTCTGRAACAATGAATTGTTTATTCTTGTAGCCAAGTGCCAGGAGTTCTAGCCTTTCTGCAAGGGGTGGATGATGCGTTTTACCTGAGTAGCAAATATATAGCAGGAAGTAGGAGTGCTATAGACACCAAGGCGGATATGCTGGGAGCCTTTTCTCTTTGTGTCGCTCTTCCACCACGTACTGCAGAACCACTGCTCCTTCACTCATTCCTCTGGTGCACATCATGTTTCGAATCTGTGTACGCTGCTGTGTCCTTCAGCCACCTCTTGTGGTTCCAGATCCAGAGAGCTGCTTTCCTGGTGGTTTCCCTCGCTTCAAAGTTCTTCTCATTGCTTCTCCCAGCCTGCTGTATTCAGTCATTGTCCTCAGCGCTAACCCAAGGCCTATTCTCAAATATTCACTGCTATGTATACAGCAAAATGTAATAAAATTTAATATTTGGTCTTGTATCATGTGTAAATGTCCTTTTTTTCCCGTACCTCTGGTAGGTGTTTTGGGGTTGCCTTTACCAAATTATAATCCCRAGTAAGAGATGTGCCTCTTCTTTAAATTAATCTGTTTTAAGCAGTAGCAAGTGTCTCAAAGCCACATACAATGRAAAGTAGCTGCTTAGTTACTTCCATTCCATCCTTCATTGGAAAGGACAAACAGAACAGACTTTTTGTTGGCAAGCACTTAAAACAGAATTTTGAAAATAAAGGCACMCTTAATAAAAGCTTCTAACATCAAAACTAATTTTGAGTAGTTGTAGTAATCCCTATTAAAATGGCTGTAAGAAGAGGGAAAATGGAACAGATGGTTCCACAGTGGTTCATACAAGTTATTTTGATATATCGGTCATGAAAAATAACTGTCATTTTACTCTTTATTGGATGAACCATATTTAACCAATACTTGGTTAGATCATATAAAAATAGTTCAAGCAATCTAATTGATATAAAAATACTTTTAGACTAAAAAGTTTTTATTTACAATTACGCACAAGTTTCCCTATGTTTAGTCATCAACAAATGACCAGCTGTGGAGGCACCTTAACTATGCTGACACAGTAGAATCCTGGGTGAAGGCTTATGATCACCAGAATCACACTACTTCCGAATCAAACCTGCCCTGTAATTAACTGCAATTAGGGTGCATTTTGCAATCTAATGTTTGGATTTTTATTACATGTTCATATTTTTTTTCAGTGGTAGTGCAAAACACTATCACTTTCTGGAGAAAAGTCAGTGACAATTAACATTGGTTGTTCATTCTGTGCAAGCACAGTCAATAATCCCGGTCATCATCGTCTTCTTCAGCTGCTTGTCGAGCACGCAGAGCAAGCGCCAGTGCTTCCGACATCCCCGTCCTGCTGCTCGGCCAGGATGTCTCTGCATCTGCTTTTCACAAAGGAAGTGCCATTAGCCTTAGTGGGTGCAGGTCTAATAACCACTCGCTGGTTAAAACCCCATGCTGCCTAAACATCTGATCTGACCATGATTTGGAGCGAAGATGTCTGTAAACTGAGTAGTTCAAGTTGCCAGACAAGATTCCACAGCTGATCTTACTCAGGACGCAGGGTGTCCTAAGGACTGTACATCATTAATTACTGCTGGGCTTCCCCGAGGTGTGAAGCGCACACCTCATGGGATGCAGGGCTATGTTGGCATAGTGCAAAGCAGCTCRTCTACCCAAAGCAGTTCAGCAATCTGCTGCGAGGAGCTAGTAACCAGGCTTCAGAAGCACCATCCCATCACACCACGCTACCAACAATGCCTTCCTGAAAGACATTGACCCTAGAAATCCCCTCTTTACTTTCCTTTTACCCAAGATGATAAAATTCTCCATGATATCTATCTTTTATATTCTGTATCTCTGCCACATCAAACATTTATACTGAGCTGAACTTCTGAGAGTTGCTTTCTCCATGTTTAGCATTTGTTGCTTACCTATTGGAAGGCCAATCCCCTCCAAGATCTCAGGAGGACARGAAAACTGAAAATAAAATTCCCAAGTCAGATCCATGTGTATGCTTTCCTCATGCRCCTGTCATCTTTTATCTAAAATCTACCAGTTACCAGTGAAAACATAATCATAACAATCCTATCCTTTCTTCAGATTTTAAGCAGATCTGTAAGAACATGACTATTCCAAAGACRTTCTGGTTATAGTTCACGTATAAAATTCAGTTTAACTTGTTAGTTCAGGTTCTCCCTCCACCAGGATACTATCTTTGTTCAACACATGACTGTTCTCTATACCATGCTCATGCAGGGGCTTCCTTCTTCAGCTGTCTCACCTCATCATGGAATGCATTTTCATTTCGGTCAAATGTCCTTTCTGGGTAGCTTGGCACGTCCTGGCCAGGTCGCACAGATGAGCAATCTGAAGCGGAGCTCCTCTGAAAGAGAATACTTGACATTAGCCGAAATATATCCCAGCTTCCAAACGTGACTTTCCGGTCAGTATCCAGCTAAAGGCTGTTAATTCTTGTTTTAGAGATGTGTCCATTGTACTAGATCCCCAATTTAGTTATTTTGGTATTTCCTTTTAAAAGCAAATCTAAACAACTACAAGAATATCCACATTTGGTAGGTTATCACCCTCTCTGCAACCAGAAGTACAAGCTGTCTGTGGTCTGGAAAATRTCTCCAGATTCTCTAATATCCGAAAACCTCCTAGAAAGGAGAAATCTCCTTCCTCCACAAGAAAATGCTTATCTACTTCCAACTTTCTCACTTTATAGTCAAGTGCATTTACTTTTACTCAGGTTTTGGATAGCATTAGTGGCACTCAATACTAGGCCATCCAATGCCAGTCACGCGAGTAGAATCCATTTTTTTTGTGTGTTTGTGTGTCTTGTTAAAATTAGTTTTGCTACGTTTCTACACTCCTGGAGTCAATTAGTGTTTGGAAAAAAGGAACAACTGAAAACAAACTGAAGGAGAATAAAGACCACGGGCCTCAATATTCTCCTTACTTTAWAAATTCAAGACGTGAAAACCCTTCCTTTAATCTGCAGAGGTTTCTCTAGTATAGGACAACCCAAGGACATCCTTGTGGGCTGAAATATAACAAAGCCTTTACTTTAGAGCCAAGTAGTTCTGGATGTTAGAATTTGATCTGCTCGGCCCTGCTGTGAGCAGAGGCTGGACTAAATGACCTTGAGAGGTTCCTTCCTACCTCAGCTGCTGTACAATTTCGTGGTACTAAAAGGGACATTATGGTCACTACAACGGAGAAAACAACCTGGAGAAGTTATAATAAGAAACATTCTGTGCATAGAGCACAGCACAGGAAGGGGTCTTTGTTTGCTGAGAAATGGTCAGAAAAGCCTCCTGCCAGGCTCCAACCAGACGGCCCGAACAGAGGCTGTGCCAGCCTCGCGCTCCATCTCGTGGTGACACGGGGACACGACCTCCGTGCTCTGCAAACTGTGCAGCACCTTCTGTTAGATCATCTCCTAGTGGGACAGCATCATCCCCCAAATTCAGCCATGGGGAGGATGAATCCAAGCAGAAGAGACTCGTTCGTGTCTGTTAGCCACATAGAAAAGAATTTGCAGGTTGCCCTTTTCAAGCTTCTGTTCTTACACCCTGCTACTGGAAACTCTTCTTGTTCATAGACTGGTCTCTTCGGTTTGTTAAGAACTACACAAACAATTTAGTTGTTATTGCAAAACCTTATGAACAAATAATTAGATGGAACAGAAGTAGATAAGGTCTAGTTAGAGGGAAGAGCAGAGCTCAGGCAGTGAGGTTGGATACTGCACAGAGTAGCCCTGTTGATTTACGCTGCATGTTTTTAGACACATGCAGGTTTTTGAGCTTTTTAGTATAAGGTGTCCCAAAACGACTGTCTATTTGCAAGACTAGAGGAAACCCACAAAATCCTAACAGATAAGTAATTAAAACAGTAGCATGTGAACTATCAAACTGACCTGTTGGTCATGTCCTCTCGGCACACATAGGGTCTGTCTTGCTGCCGGCAGTCCCCGTAGTTTTTCAAGTAAAAACATTTTGTCTTTTCCTACCTATGGTCAAGACACATTTGATAATTAGTTGGAATACAATAACCGTTCTTGAGAGATACTCAAAGCCTCTCTATGAGTAATCATTGACCAGAATGATCACTAAAATTCCTTTTATTGTGAAATAATATATCTATAAAGAAAGCCACAGTAGCAGAGCTTGAAAGTAAAGTTATTTTCTGTAACTTCTTTTTTCTTTTGCTTGGGAGGTAAGTTTCCCGCAAATCTCATGGGAGATGGGACCTCCCCATTCCCCCACACTGTCATAGGAAAAGCCTATAAAATGGCATAACAGGAAGATGAGACAATCAACAAAGCAGTCAAATCTGAAAGTCAAACTTACATTGACAATTTGCTTACGTAAGAGCTTGACCATGGTCTTTCTTCCTTCTATTATTTGCCAGTAAAGATATGTAATAATTCTGAAGAAGAAAAAGTTTAAAAGATGAGCACCCGCACTCACGTGCATCTCCTCCTAAACATTACCTAAACAGAAACTTTCTTGTTCATTTTGTATATCAAATGACCTGTCTCATTAGAGATGGAATGGCAAACCCATGACGTTGTCTTGGAAAAGATGTAAAGCTTTATGGGCTCTGATTCAAGACCACAAACACAATTCAAGTAGATCAACAGTACAAGGTGYATCTCTGATAACACATCTCAACCTGCTGCTCTTACCCCACCTTGTATCGATTACTTTGGCACAAGGACTTAAACCACAGCGCTGAATACTTGCTTACTGATACTCACTGATCCAGACAAATCCTGGATCCACTTAATTTAAGTGGAAACATTATTGTTTTATGAGAACAGCATTTGGTTTAGGTGTACAAGGTCCATCCTATGCTAGAAGTATCAGGCAGTACATCTACAGCAACAAACCCTCTTAAGGAATACACATATAAGGACATATAGTTTTCACCAAAATACCTAACTTTAGTGACTTTAACATGCTAGAACACACCACAGTATCTCCACCTATAGCTTAAATATTCTTTATACGGTACCATCTCCACAAACGACTCAGCTGCTGAGGAATGATCAGAAAAGACAAATTGACCACCCCTCAACTGTTTTGGAGAAGGTTCTAGTATAGACCTGGCCTTTATCATCTGTACTTGAGAAAGCCAGACTTTTTCTATTGACTCATTCACCTCTGGAAAAAAAAAAAAAGAAGGGGGGAGGAGGGCAATTTATCTTACAAACTGCATTCAGCATGTTTCTGCTCGCTGATGTTCTTAAAGCTAAGCGTGCCAGTGGTCTCAATACACTAGAAGTGTTCGGTCAAAAACTGTCTCCCAGAGTCAGCCTGAAGCTGTTTTGTAAAGGGGATCCTAACAAGAATTTTTTTTTTTTAACAACTTCTTCATACGCTTCAAATACATGAATTTCCCATACATGAACTTTCTGATGTTTTAAGATATACTTTGCAATTTCGCTGTAGACACTCCCCATGACATTGCCGGTTTTCTCCTTCACGTTCTTTCCCAGTGCTTTTGATTACCAGGTACTTACAGGAGAATAGTAGAGAGGATGAAGAAGAACAGTGCACCTTGAAATAAGTTTTGGTAGATCCACACTACCCATTTTGAGCCAGAGTAATTTTTCAGTATATCTATCCATACAGAGATTGCAGTGTACATAGTAGATAAACCCCTGAAAGGGCCACATTCTTTTGAAGGTTTTAACCTGAAAGTACAAGAAAACAGACTTTAAAAGATTCAGGTACTAACCACTGATTTATATATGCAGCACATCAAGTTGCTTGTTAGTTTGCTAGAGTCCTCTGATCGCTTTTGAGAGTTAGGGAACTTCCATCACCTATGCCCATTTTTTCCCATTAAAACACCCAGTTTGGTCTATACAGTAAAAGATTAGAGACTCTCGGGCGATGCAACAGTACCAGTTCTTTACATGTAATCCTGACCTAAAATGTAGCAAGTTTAAATGTAACAACCTAAAAGTAACAACACAGCACAGGATATAGGAATTTGAAAATGTTAATTTTCCAAGTTGCATCACATATCCTTAATAAAAACATCCTCCCATCTCGCCTTCCAGACTCTGAGTTACTCTGAGTAACAACAGAATGTTGTGAAGGAAGCCCGCAGCAAAAATGAAAGTTTTCAGACAAATTGAAATAGTAAAATGCTGTTGCTTTGAGACTGAACCAATTCAAGAGTCTGAAAAATCCCATTTTGCATTTGGAGATACTTGTTTTGAAGTATTATAACCGCCCCTGTTTTCTCARCCACCTGAATTTGTTATTTAGCAAGACTAGTGGCTACATCTGAATTGTCAAGAAAAAGGGGCATCTCCACRGCCCTCATTAGGTGACCACAGAGAACAATATATGTAAACAATGTAGCTTTAAAATATGGACAGCCACCAAGCAGCATCATTGCTAAGCATTCCTTGCCAAAAAGGCCTATGAAGTTTGGAAATAATCCAGAAGTTGACTGAATTGATTTTTTTCCAGGTGTTTCTTCCCTGCTGATGCAGTACAGCTTATAATGCAACAAGCTAAGTCACAGATACCTTTGAGGAAGAAAAGCCAAATCAAAGAAATTCCTTTACATTTAAAAGGAAACCAAAATTTCAGTTCAGCTTTGCTTCTCCTCCCACTCTCTCCTGGGACAGCGTATGCTTCCACGCAAATTACATATTACACATTACACTAACCACATTCTTATAAACTGAGAATTGTTTTGAGAATGCAGACTATTTCATGAACATCTGAAATCTTTCACAGGCCGTTAAAACAGTTATCGTTTATACATGGAAAAACGCTGATTCTTCTTCCTGCTCTCAGATCAATGTGTAACACGGTGAACCTGAACGTGGGTGCGCTTGCCTACCTCCAGATGGTGACCGCAATGACAGACAGGGCTCCAACAAGGGATGGGAAGAAGAGCAGGAAGATGAAGAGTGTCGTCATCTGAGCAGCTCTCCAGACCTTGTGAGGAGGCTGACAATTCATCATCAGACTGACCTTTAAAGAGATGGGAATACACTCGGTCTTGGAATGGTGYCACCTGCCACTTCAAGTGGCTTAGGTCAATCCTTCAGACATTGCTAGAGGCAACGGCTGGAACACTATTGTTTTCAAGAATTTCTTTTGTAAGAACTTGATAGATATACTGTGGGTTTTAAAAACTTCAAGAGTCTTCTAAATGGTACAATGCAAAATGAGGTTCTGATGGCTTCACTGCTGTGGAGGGGAGTCTGCTTGCAGAACACACAAACCCACAGTTCAGGAAAGCTTGAATCCATGATTCTAGTTACAGCTTTGCTCCACTTCTACATTCAGTGCTACAAATCACTTAACCCCTTAACAAATAACCTACCGTCTAGTCACACTGCTAAGAAAAAGAAGTCTGAAAAGAACACTRTTGCACCATGATCTTTAGCTGAATCACTCTGCTAATATTTAGATTACTGGGGCAGAAGAGGGAGCACAAAAGTCAACAGACCGTGTCTGTACAGATACATGTACATGGAAACCCCTTAACTTCCCCAGGTTTTGATTCCACTATTTTATTCTTTTCCCTCTCCAGTTGTGCTCTTGACCTCTCCTACTACTCTTCTACATTTTTCCCCCTCTCAACTTTCATAACTTGGGGGTGTACGTCTAAATTTGGCTCTTTTAAAGCAAAAACAACCCAACCAATCAACTTGCTCCTCTACACTCCAAATCCCCCAAGGAAGCCCAGTGCTCCAGATGAATTCATCCCTGCTAAGATGACAAATGTTCTCAGAGATTTAGTTCTTTCTGATGAATGTATGCTGTATGGAATGCACTGAATGTATGTAAAGTTTGTTACCTTTTTCACATAAAATACTATAGAAAATGTTATCATCTGGATTCCAGGCAGTAGAGGCGAGAAGAAAATACCAATCCTACCAGAAAGGATTTAGAAAAAAACAAAGAACAAAAAAATTAAACCTCCAATGTTCAGGGCACAGTGCTTACTACACTGAAARCATTTCTATATAGTCAGTGTTTGGCAGATACAGTTATATTAACAYTGATCTTGTATCGGCAAGTTAGCCTTCAAAAATATGCAACTTGAAACCAAACATACGGATATAAGGCACACACATACCTACCAAATTCTCTTATAATTTCAGTAACATGTACATTCTTAGAAATAACAAAGAAATAATCATGCTTTTTCAGTGTTGAAAACTGAAGCTATTTCAATAGGAACATCATTCTAGTGGGGAAGTAAGCAAAACTCCATGATGTGCCTTTCACAACTTTCTCCTAGAGAAAGTGGTCACCAGGTAGATTAATTTCCCTGAATTCTGAATAATTATTGCTATCATCTGCATAACTACAAAGAAAATGGGCAAGTCATAATATTTACAACAGTGCTTTATGTACTGTCTCAGATATTTATCCTGATCTTTTCTCCAGTATGCAAAACATTCATAAAAGCATCAGTTGGGATGTACTGTGGTACAGTGAAGTGTTAAAATTTTGGCCATAAACCTATCACTTACCAGGTCAAAGTCTGTGCATAGATCAAATCTAAAACATTTCGTGCAATATCAAATTCTGGCATTCCCAGGTTTACACAGACTTTGGTTCCAATAATTCTGGAAAAAAAAAAACCACAGCACAATAGCATTTACTAAGGGATTCAACTGTAATTTCTGTAGAAACTTCTGCAAGGAATCTTCTGAACATTGGCATCAGTGACAAATTGTTCAGGCGGCTTCACTCACTATATCTTGCAAAGTAGACACAGCTTGCTGAATAGACAGAAAAATCAAAAATTGAACAATAAAATAATGGAAAGCCCCACATAACTTGAGACACAGACAGGCAAGTAAGCAAGTACCCAGCAGTTTCCTGCTGAGGACCAACATTCTTATTATATCACCTTTTTTCCTCCGAGATAGATTCACTTTCTGCCTTTTTTTTTTTTTTTTTTTTAAATCTTTCCTTGAACATCAGACTTTGTACTCTCCGTTCCGGTACACCATTAACAAGGTCTCTGTGCTGAGCACGCTGGGTGTGTCTCTGAGCACATAAACACAACTGTATTTCTAATCTGCTAGGGCCATAAGGCCRGTGCCTTCGCACATCCATCACTGCTGACACCGCAGCTTTTACCGTAACCTCCTGCTGGGAGTTGGCTTCCCATCTGAGCAGCATGAGGACACAGATTACAGGGAAGAGCTGTGCGGGAAAAAGTCTTCAAGGTTTTCTCAATGTTATTTGCTGTTTAATTAAGTAGAAAGTCCTAACTTACACACCTGCCTTATGCTCACTGCATGCAAAGGGCAAACAACATCTACGGACCTCGTACATGTATTGCCAGGAGCTCTAAATGCCGGTAAACACTCCTGCTCTCAATCCCAACTCATGAATAATGTCGGGCAGTAGGAAGTAACACACTCAGAAGTAAAAGACTGTTTGCTTATGCACTTATACACTATCAGGTAAAAACAAACAAACAAACAAACAAACAAACAAACAAAAAAAA
>PTEX01000149.1:1127085-1159405 GCA_003342815.1 Eudromia elegans | reverse complement strand
AAAACAAAACAAAAAAAAAAAACCAAAAACCCCTTCCTTACCTACCAGAGTACAAAATTCTACATTAGAAGCCATCTTACATCCTAATGTAAAAATGTTAAAATAAGATTCAGAACTTATGTGCACTTTGTAAACTGATATAAGTGAGAGAAAAAAACCAAAAACATATACATATATAGAAAAGTAGTGGATTTTGCCCATCACTCAACTCCAGGACCTTTTTCAACCCATCCAGGAGCTCCACCAGKGTGCACTGTGCTTTCTCCAAGCCTGGTTTCCATCCAAACAGAAAGACACATTGGGAGAGCAGAACAGTATWCTGGTCTCCTCATAAGAAGCCATGGCAGGCACCTAGCCATGGCATGTGCCCCAAGATCAGGCCTGCTAGGGACAAAGAAGGAAGTGTCAGTGGTGCCATCGACATGTCTCTACTGTACTTTTCCTTTTCTCACACTAGAAAGGAAGGACCATATATCTTTGTTACCAATCTTCATGAATAAAAAGATTTAAGAAAATAATGCTTACCTTCTTACAAATTCTCCAAAGAAACAGCCAAGCAAACAAAATATGAAGTCAACCAGAACAAGGCGATAGATATCTTGGCCAACCAGAGTTTCCCAGCACTTTGCAGGAAAAATAAAGGGGAAAAAAGTACATGTATATCCACAAGTCTAAAACCACACAATTTGAACATCCTTCACTGATGTTCAGGGATTTATCTAAAGCCTGGGTTCCAGAYCAAAGTCTTGGCAATATCCTAACTGATCACAGCTGATCTCTCTTTGAGCATTGCTGCAGATAAGCTGAGACCCAAGCTGGACAAATATTTTTTTCCCTGCATAGTTCATTTCCCTGAAGATTCTAATAACAAAACRTCAGGATGGCAAATTCAGTTGTACRAGAGACTATATGTATTTTGCTTTGCTGGAGGAAGCCTATTATATTTTAAGTCAAAGAGCTATATTTTTGAAATGTTACCTGTGACTCTGATGCAGACACAATGTTAAGCCAGTAGTAGCAYAATATTCCAATAATTGATATTTTCAGGATGATATTTCTGGAATGAAAAAGTAACAGTAACTGCACTGACAGCTGGCTCATAAGCTTATTGAGAGGAATGGTGACAGRACGACCACAGGTCACACCTGACCACCTCCTTTTGCACTAACAATACCCACACACAGTGCCAGGACTAACAGCCGCTCAGAGCTCAGGTGTGACACTGCTCTGCTGTCCTGGGACAAAAGGAACTGGCCGTGACAACCTTGGCACAGGCCCCTGCTAAGCAGGMTCTTGGTTGGGGGTGTGAGCTGCACAGGGCACCAAGGCCCGAGGCGCACAGGGGGTTATGCAGCGTTAGACCCATGCAGCCATGGGGGAGTGAGACCTTCTCTCTCTCCACTCTTCTTCCTTTCCCCCAATGGCCACAACATAGTAGACATCTACAGAAGCTACAAAGCCAAGACCAGTGTCACAGCATGCCCAATCATGGGGGAAAAAATATCCCACCGAGTCACAGTCTCCTCCCAAAAGAGTCAAACAGCTTCAAGTTAAAAGCACTAAGAGGAGGTAGCAATAATACCTGGTAATAGTGACATATAYCAGGTGTCTGGGATTCTGAAATTTCTCCAGGAGCCCAAGCCATGAGTAGAAGAATGGGATGAATGCGTTGAGGAGAGAGGCAATGATGGGTAGTACCAACATGGCAGCTTGGCCCTCCAGGTCATCTTTATGCTTTTTCATGAACAGCTTTAAGAGGAAGGGAAAAAAAAAAAAAAAAGTCTCACTCAGAGTTTTACGTGAACTACTACCTTAAAATGTGTCTGCAGGAGACACATCTCCCTGTACATTCTTGGGTGTAAATCCAAGATCCAAAGGGCATGTGTTTAGTTAAGATTCTTGTATTACATAAAGAATTGTCTTTCAGGGTGAGGTCCAGTCCTCTGGCTTGTGCTGAGCCTGATGGAACAGTTATTGCTCCCGATCCACCCACAGATGCTCCCTCAGAGCCAGTGAAGTGTCTAGAGTGTCATTCAGGAGGATCTTCACTAGTGAGACCTTATTTTACAATGTAAAAGCTTTCACAGATCACTGAAGCTAAGCTGGGCTAGGGAGTAGGTACTGGAGGAGTTGTGGCAGCAGATCAGGGCACAGAGTGACCTTGGCAGGGTGAAACACTGTCAGGGACCAGCAAGAGTCAGGTTGCTCTGCAAGGGAAGGTCTGAGCTGAGTCACACGGGACCAGTGAAGCAGAGGCAGTGCCCCCACCGACWCTAGAGTCCTCCAGCAGCTGAGTAGGACAAAGGAAGCAGGTACAGTGACTGTAAACAGGGTCAGGTCAGTCAACAACTCAGATTGCCACAGCGCTGCACAGACCCAGGGTGAAGCCAGGAGGCCAAGTCTTTTAAGTCTCAGCTTAAAAGTAGCTCTAAAGCAAAGGAGGGTCAGGCCTTGCTGAGGCACCTTTTGTTTCTTTCAAGACCACTGKCTGCACTATCTCCAAGGTGGCCATAAGCCCATGCAGTCAAATCCTGGGGTGGGGAGAATATGCTCAGACTCCTCAGATCCTGCAGTCTTTCCAGCGCCCAACAATGCACATCTTCCCAAACAAACTTTTCTCAGGTACAGCAGAACCTGTGTGCATCAGCACAAACAACAGCTATGCTTCCCTTCCGCCCTAGCTGTGAACAGTCCACCGTTTGCATTCAGTCTAGGATACTAAATGGAGAAACACACTTAAAAAAAAAMAAAAAAAMAMAAAAAAMMAAAAAAAACAACCCACACTGCAAAAATCTGTGCTTACCTCTAGATTATTAATGGAGAGGAAATAAACACCAGCACAAGCAGCTACTGTGGTTCCCAAGGAGGCAACCCAAGCAGCAAGATGAATAACAGCATGAACAAATTTCTCCTTAAGAGAAAAATTCAGAACTTCTCTGTTTACTTCAGAGAGGGCTTCCTGTAGGGAAGCAAATGTTCAGAATTCTTCAGTCAAGAATATGAAGCAAAACCTATTTAAAGTACTTGAAGGAAAGATTATTTCTTTTGGTTATTACTCCCATCGGTGGAGTAATAACTTGGGAACATTTACTGGACAATTTTGTATTCCTGCCCTAAAAGTTGTTTCTCTCAACAGCTATATGAGATTTCATAGCTAAGATCAAATTCTGCCTTCTGTTCGTGAAACGGCTAAATAGCAACAAAAAGAAATACAGCAAATACTCTAGCAAGTATCTAACTAGTCACAGAAGCTCATACAATAGAGAAAACACATACAAGCATTTATACGTAGCTTAAAGAGAAGAAAAGTTACTAAGTCAACYGCAGGAGTTAAGATTCAATCAAACTTAACATTCAAGAAGACTGTTAAGTCTAGCATGTACAGGACTCTCATTCTTGGTTAACTCTGTCAGGCTTATTTGTACATGCATGCACACACCTCCTCTGTTCTGTACCTTGATTTGTGTGCTCAGATTCTTTTGTTTCAGCTTCACAGCTTTTTCATTAGTTATATTGAAATCCCAAGCACAGAGAAGTTTGCTAGCGTGTCCAGAGTATGTCTGAGGGTTAATGAAGTTCCTGCGGAAGGATTTTGCCATGCTGCAGTGAAAAAATACATTTGAGAGATGAGTAACAGAGAAATACACCAAGTCTTTACAGCAAGACAGAAAGAGCGTTTGTCTTTTCACCTCTCTCCATGGCTAACATGGATCTATGTTAGAGCATTGGACAAAGACAACATGGAAACTAAGTTTTAATGCAAGAAGCAACTCCTTCACATTTCGGTTTTCTAGTTGTTGTGATAATCTTTGCCTCTGGAAGGCCATGTTAATAATAGAAGATATTAGAAGCAACAAAAGAGGATCATGATATTCATTAATCTGAGCTGGGATTATCTGTAGGGCCCTTTCTGTTCTGCAGTTATTCTTCATCCAAACAACAATGATTTGATGTGAGATTGCCTTTTGAATAGAATCTTCTCCTTAAACTGTAAAGTGGAAATAGTGACTTGCAAGAACATACCGGGGCCAGAGTGTCCCATATTTACTACTACCCACCTGAACACCAAGCTAAGCAAACAGATGATAAAATAAATTCCGACAGTGAAAATATAGGCCAGCTGCATGTTGTAGGATGCACCGTTTTCTGTCTTCCTAATTGTAGAATTGGTGTAAAAGCCATAGTAGAGTACTGTTTCTTGAAAATAACCCTGAAAAGGTACGAACATCATTCAGAACGTCTGCCATTTGCATACAGTGTGAAATACCATCATCTGAAGTCAAATTTACGGAATGGCAGCAGTCACATTCCCTAATGTGAACCCTCCGGTATAGTTAAATATCTCAATATCAGAAAATTTTAGTAAATAGAAGGAAAATAAAGGGCCTATGTTTCCATGAGCTTCTTGAGGCATGTTATGACTCTTATCCTTGTAAGAACCATATGCCATGGTGGCGAGCACTCAACATGTTCACAGTCATTCAGTCTTCCCTGAAAATTTCTCACGATGGGAAGTCTAATTGTTTCTTTATCAGGCAGGAGTAAAGTTTTGCAGTGACAGACTGTAACAACTGTGATGGATCCAAGAAGGAAACACACAGTATTTATCACTCTAATTATTATATTACAGTTGAACTTTTGCAATGGTGGCATTACTTTGCAAAGGTAAACAGCATTAATATATAACAAAGCAMTTTCTAGTACAGCATTTTCTAGTACTATAAAAAATTCTCCATTCCTTAAGAAGAAATAATTCTTTTTTTACACTGTCATGGATTTTTAAAGCATAATTACTTGCATACAATGATAGTACAAATCTGCTTTTACATACTTACAGTTCCAGTGAAAAGCTCCAGACCCGTGAATGAAAGATTATTCGGTTGGGCTGCAACAAACTGAGGGATTGTTATGAAACTGAAGTTTATGAGGAATGAGAACACGTTGAAAGTAAGCAGCCACTTCAGGAAAATAAAGTAAGACAGAACACCAGTTCCAAACTTGCCACCGATGACCTTCAGAGTCCTCTGCCATAATTGCAGTAGGTGAAAATATTCTGATAAGCTATTCCTAAATCGTCGATACAACTGAAATGCAAGACAGGACAGAGAGAGAGAGAAAATGAATCTTAGCAAGCAATCTGACACAGGACTCAAATTCATATAACATAGCCTCTCATGTTCTACATTTATCTTTTAATGATAGGAAGATGTTTCTTGCACTCTGTATGTCGTAAGATGCTTAAGTGGGGTTCCCAACTGTTACCATAAACACTGCAGCAATGAACAAGGTTTTTTGGCTAGCAATCCCAAGCAAGATATCAAAGGTGTACAAAGAACAACATTGTAGCTTAAGTTGCTTAATGTGACTAACAGAACAACGTGACACTTATCAATCATGTGACGCTTACCACTGCCATTCTCTGCAGACACTGTGYACAGCAGTCACACTGGTTTCTGTATCTCCTCGATTTCACTGTTATTTCTTTAAGAACTTTATTCCTGTAGCAGAGCAGGGCAGAGGGTAACAAACGTTATTGTCTGGGTTGTACTTAAATCAAGGAATCAAAGAAACTTCTGCAATTAGTGTGACACATGTGCTCACAAGCAGCAGAAGAGTAATGAAATACTGAGATTGTTCAGTCATATCTTCTGTTAGTTGAAACCATGGCCCTTGCCCATGACAGCATGTTCTAAATCTGCAATTAATTTACTGTTGGGAACCAATTTAAATGTATTCTGTGATGAAATAAAGCGACAGGTCAGACCATGTGGTCTCTTCCCCATTTTCCATATGCAATGCTAAGTTTCTTTTGAGTAAAAATCCCAAGTCATCTTTCATAATAACACGTGTCATGCTATGTAAAAGTAACATCCTACAAGATGTTTTTTTCTAAAAGCACAATAGAAGGTAATTTCAGTTCTTTCATACTCAAAGTAACCAACCAAGGCTGAGCAGTTGGCCAACAGCCACATTTTATAACTGGATGTCAAAATTATAGCATCTGTAAAGCTAAATAAATTTATTTTACCTGATCTCTCTCTTTTTTTCCATAGCCTCTGGCATCTTCTGGATTGCTTTAATCCTTTCACGAGTGGACATATTTACAAGACTCTCAATTAACTTTGCTTCTTCAAAAAAAAGCATTAAAAATTAAAAATTTTGGATGATAAAAACATTCGTTCTTATACAAAGTTTTAAATGGATATAATAACATTCCCCATTTTTAACTGATCAAAGTACAGTAAGTTCTGAAACTAGGTAATTCTCCTCTGAACATCTCTAGCATCATCAGTCTTCCAGTACAGACAAATGGAAGTAGCACAACACTGTATGCTGAAAAATATTGTATTACTCTTGCCTATTGCTGATATTGTGTTAATACAAAGAGCTGTGATATAAAGGACAACAAAATACTGAAAATCAAGAAGTCTGGTATATTGCATGTTCACTGTTAAAGAGTTACACTTCTAAGGCACTGCATAATTCTCTTTTTTTCTATAACCTTGATTGATGTTAGCAACCAAAATTAGTACTAAGTATGAACTGCACAAAATTGTATTACTTGACTATAAAGTTGTCTTTACATGGTTGGAATTTGATGCTAATTCTAGGCACACAGTAGCTAAAGAAGATTCATTATTTGGCCGAGCAAGTCCTAATAGTCTAAGATTTCTTTCTATAATTTCAGACTTATCAGCACTGCGTTGTGATTCATTTATTGCAGGATTTTGGCATGCTAGCAGAGAATAAAGACACACTGCATGTGTTAAGACAATGACAAGTTCTTCACATAACCACAGCAAGACTGTGYGTGCAACTCTGAAAATAAACTAAGAACAGTATCAACCACATCAGCCTTGTGCAAGATGTTACATACTGTTAAMCCACTTCTCTAAACTCCTACCTTCTTTACATGTTTGGTCTGTTTCAGAAAGGCCRGAGGATGGCATGAAGATCTCATCAGCAGGTCTTCTGCTGCGTCTCTGTGTAAAGCTAACTGGACAACATGAACTGTTTAGTAAGCACAGACATCCGGGACGCAGGATCAAACCACAGTTATTCTCACAGTACTCAATGCATCTACCTTCCTTCATKACATTATTCAAACACTAGTGACTGTATTTCCAAAAAGCATTCACCTGGCAGCTATGAAACAGATGAGTCTGACCACAACTTGCGCCTTCTTCACAGTAAGCTAACAACCCATCTGTTCAACATTACATCCCACTACTGAGTTGCAGCACTCTGGTTTACATAGCCCAACAAGTGGCCTGATGAGTCTGTTAGTTAATGCTCATGTCGCAAKTCTTCACCAGATGCATTATTCTGATAGACTGATCCCCCAAAGTTAGTATCATTTCTATTTTGAACCAACTTCCTTTGTAGCAATTTAAAGAGATTAGAAAAYCATCTGGATATCTTTTGGACTTTCAGCATCTAGACACCTATCCTCTAGCRGATTATGTTGGAAATCCACTCTTTCTTTCCTGATGTTGAAAAATTCAGCTACAATGGCAWAGGATGGTAAAAGAGAAATTATATTTTATGATTCCTCTTATGACATGAAAAATCTCATATCTGAACTGGAAGTCTTGTAAATTTTTATTATTTTATGTAGGGTGAGACTGACATCCAATATTTCAAATCATTAAAACCTTATGTCTTACCCTCAGATGTACTGGAAAGCCTGCAAGAATAGGGGAGATCCCGTGGAAAGAAGGCAGAAGGTGGATGGCTGTATGCCAGTTCTGGGTCAGGCTCAAAGGAAGGATTGTCTGCTGGAGGTAACCAGAATTACAAAGAAAGTCTTCTGCTTCTACSGATTATTTACAAACACTAAACATCAGACATGTTAATCCAGTACAGCTCTGCTACAGAGCAATACATTCCAAAACAAAAATTCCCAAGTCCTGTTCCAATGTACRTTTTAGCAGTCAATTAATTATGCAGTCCATAAAAATTTGTTTTTGCTTTTCTCAACTGATCTGTTAATACAACATCTGCATTTTGTTTAGGGGGAAAAAAGTGCAAAAAGAAAGCACTGCCATCAAATACGAAGATACACAAAGAATTGAGCCTTCAAAAACTGCAGGACTCCCTCAATACAAGATAGTCAGTTAGTTCATTCAGTGTTTCTATAAGCTCGTCATATGAAAAAAATGACATACCCTGGTAATCTCCATATGGACYTCTGCTTAGGACTGCTGCTCTTGGCAAACTTGGGCTGTATTCAGAGTCTTGCCTCATGGAGGCCATTGGTATGTCCAGAGGGTAATTCCGTCCTCTTCCATCGCACTCTCTGTAGGAACTAGTCGGTGAAGAATCGTAGGGGTTTTGGAGAGATAATTGACTCTTCTGAGAACTCCTCCTGTGTGAGCAACAAAAAGGAAAGCGCTGAGTGCTGGTAAGATGCTACGTRGCATCTTTGTACAGATAGCCTTAATTGTTTTTTTTTTTTAAATCATCAAGTTAGTGTAGTGTAAGTCAAACTCAGATTTGTATCGAGAACTCAGACATCACAATTTGATCATCGACTCCATAGAAAAGACTAAAAGYCTTAAAAGCCTTCTTCAGCTGAAGTTAGTACGAAGATTACTTATRTAGGCACTACATGTTTGGAAAGTGAGAACACCTAAAGTTATGAGACGTTGTAAAAACTATGGGAACTGAAATATATCCATGCTGTCTATATCATAAATTCTAAAATATATTTAACTGGTAAATTCATATAACATGTAAAAGGTAAATATTTCTCCTGAACACCACCTTCCTGATGAACAGTTTTAAGAAATCTTTATCTGACAAATGGAAGCATAAACAAAGAAATAAAGGAATTCCACAAATTAAAACTGTGGCRAAGAAAATATACCCTGCATTATAAATACAGAATTCCCTTTGATCTGGAACAGTGGCAACAATAACATTATACACACTTACTCTCTGTCCATTTCCAGTGTTTCCGAGAAGTGGTAGTCTGGATTTTCAAAGGTTTCATTGTAATGATATGACATGATGAGTCCGTGCTTTGAAGGATATCTTTTTCTTTTTTTTTATTAAATCTACTATTTCAGTAATATGTTCATGGGAAGATTAATTTTGATCTAATTACAAAACTGATGCACATACGTATAAAAAGACGAAAAGGAAAGGTCACTTTAGCATYTTCATTTGACAGAAGATTTTCCAGGCCTGTTAAAAAAGCAGCATTGARCAACATATATAAGAAATGGTCCCAGCTTCAAGCTCCAATTTTATTCTATGTACTGCCAGAAAACTAGGGTCCTACTTCTACCTAAAGCTAGAGAACTGGAGTTTTTGCAGTTAATCAAAAGTCATACTCAAAAATTAGAAGGAACCAATTGTCAGCATTGTTACTAGAGGTACTGTGCCAACTTTGATTGGTTGGAACGCTCTTCAAAAAAAGAGGATAAAAAAGAGGATAAAGGATAGGTTTAGGGAAAAAAAAAAAAAAATCCATCAGCCCTTGCTTTTATCTCAGAAAGGACTTYCAGAAAGAAAAGGCTGCATATCATTTAACAGTTCAGTTTCAGTTAAAAAAAAAAAAAATTCTGTCTGCAGTGGTTTAGTGGTTTTATTTTTTTGTAGCTATTGCAGTAAAGTATGATTAGAGGGAAATTTTCTTCAAGATGGACAATTGTACTGTGTCTGTTTCCTGGATGCTTGTCAAAGTCTTCCCATTAGGTCAACAGGAGCACTTAAGAAATTATTACTGTTATTTACACATCAAAAGACCTTGCAAARGTCTGATATACAGTTGCAGAACATTGTCCAAATTTTGCAGAGATTTTTCACATAAAGATGGATGACATTGAATTAAAACTTCTGTATTTTACTCAGAAAATTGTCTACAGCTTCTTGCATATCATAGCATAATGAAGAATGTTATACCTAGGCTCATGTCTTCAGCAAATATGTAGTAAAAAGAAACAAACAAACCGAGCAACTTGAATATACACTATGATCACCCATCCCTTGCCTAAATAATGGGATGGGATTCCTGCCAACCAGAAACTATAAACATAGCTGCTCAGAGGTTAAAGGATTTCCTAGGTGACACGTGCTTGCCTGGCAACAATCTCACACCTACAGACACAGACCAAAAACTCTTGCGTGTTCAGACAAGGAACTAGCGGCCCCTTTCTTCAAAGAAACCCAACMATCTCTCCAGAAATCTAAGAGTGTTGCATGAAAAACCATGGGAAGTTCTATTTGTCAGGAACTGCTTTGCACACAATCTTTTGAGTACTGGCTTCTGAAGTTTCATATAAAGTATCTAGGAGTTAGAATATTCTGTTCTTATGCTCCACCTAAAAGCATGGAAACTCAGTTCTCAGAACAACAACCACCACCACCCCAGAGTCTTCTACAAAGAAACATCTGGATTATTTAATTTTCCTCAGTTAAGGGAAGGCTTTTTTTGGCTAAGATTTTTTTTTTCCCAGAGGATGGCATTTCTCTGGCAATTCTCTTTGAAGAGAAACAAAAATTACTTTTTTCTATTTCTCAACTGGTTTCCCAGGGACCCAAGTCCGTCACTGAAGGCTCAGCCATCCAGAAGACTGGGCAGGCAGCCAGGAAGCTGGAGAGCCGACCACTGATCCAACCAGCTCGCCAGCTTGCCTGGTCGTCATACAAACTGCCAAGGGAGTGAAAGCGGTCGATTCTGTGCAGTCAGCAGTCCCCAGAAGCAAGCTGTTCTCGTAGGAAACAGTAACTAGTTCAATGGAAATGTAGCCCACCAGGAAGAAAAAAAAGAAATGTAGATTAACATGACCTAAGAGTATTTCCACTACTTCTTTCTTTTATTCCTTTTAAAGAGCTAAAGCATATCCATGAAGGCTTACTAAGACACAAGTCCCAGACAGAACCCTCTGGTGGAAAGAGCAACTCCACCATTATTTTATTTCCTTTGARACTYAAAGACGTATTTTAAGTCAGATTTTCTATGAAAATCCACACGGAGATTTATAGTAWAACATGCAGCCCAAYATCTGAAGCCTCTAMAGAGCTGGAAGGAAAATGTTTTTCYTCCATCTCCAAAGTCTGGGGGATTTAAAATAGATTTGTAGGACAAATTCAAAGCTTTGCGTTTTATTCTTGGAAAACATGTCTATGTTTTCCCTTGTTGCCTGAGAAGATTCAACTCCAAACCCTGAATGGTATTTACACCCTAAACACAGAAACCTGMRGGTTTCCCRGCTGAGSCTGTGGTGGYTTGTTCCTTGTGCTACGTGGTGGCTGCGGGCRGGTGGCTCGAGGTGTCTGCACGCCTGCGTGCCAAGGGGGTGCGAGCAGCACGCCAAGCTGCACCGCTGCCACTGCAGTCACCCGCCTCCTCCATTCCAAACCCCAAAACTGGCAGAACTTTTCCTATCAAATCAGATGCTAGAGGTTAAAATCAATGCAGTGGTATTTTATAAATTCTTGAACCCGTTACAGATTATGGGAGAGAGACAGAKACAAGCAATACCTGAGCTAAGTAATCTCTTCCCTCTCTTTGACCTATGGTRAAGTTTAACAACAGTTTCCCTTTTAAAAAGTTATTTTATTGAGGAAATAAATCRTAGCAGATAACAACAGTCATTTGTGAACGAAAGACAAATAGCAGAAGCTTAACAGATCTTGCTTTGGCAGAGCAGCATCCATTTCTCAGAGGACCATTTCTGTTTTCAGCGACAACTGAACAAACTTGTGCTCCCTCTCTGGATAGGGAGATAGGGACACAAAATGGTCTGAAGACTGTGAGGCTCTTTGGTTAAATGGGCTTAAGAGCCACATATAAGTTACAGGCTAGGTAGAGGTTGGGCGACTTGCCATTTAAATCATTAACACTCCTTCATCTTGCTATGACAGAGAAAAGAAGTCTCCAAACAAAGTAGACCTGTGATTCTGGGTCAAGTCCTAGAAAAAAATATGTGCCTTCATACAATAAACCAACAGCCTTAAAATATTTTAGATAGATTTATCTGTTCCTGTTTGGATAATTCCCAGCTATAACTACTAATCTTTGTTTAGAAAATCAAACATGAATGTCTTGCTCAACTAGCACRTTGGCCTGGTATCAAGTTTCTGGAATGCCACTTACACCTTCAAGTCCTTTCTTTCATTATATACCATTATGCCTCAGTAAAGATGACTAAAAAAGGCAAATTCTACTTGTATAAATCTTGAAGCCAAGACAAATGCAAACAGTAAGTTCCGGAACTACAAGGAAACATAACACCTTAGTTTACTTAACATTGAAAAAAGGAAACAAAAGTCATGGAAGAATAATTCAGAAGGTTGAATATGCTCTTTTATCACAAAGATTTTCCCATTTTGTAGAGCATGGTTGGACAGTTCATCACTGTTGTTGTCTAATTTATTTTTAATTAGTGAACTCTTTTCATGTTTCACATGTTCTACACTGCTTCTAARTGAAAAAGCAGATTGATTTCTGAAACCCAAAGTGAGTTTGAGAGGCAAAACAGACCCAACGTTAGATTAAATTCTGCACCAGGAATAAGGTCACAAAACCTACACTACTCTTCTATCGTCTCCCTCACAGCAGCTTCAACACAGCAGCAGCAACCTAGGAAGTCTCTTGGAAAAATCTAAAAAACCTAAGTCTACACAGGGAGGCTAAGCAAGCACTACACTTGATAGCATGGTCTTAAATCAATACATTGATAACGAAACAAGTGTGAATTTCACACGGAAGTGAAAGACACTTACCTTTTTATGCAAACAGTGGTAGTTACCAATAAATGCCACCTCCTCCTGGGCTTCCGTTGTGTTTGTACTGACGTCAKCAGTATCAATAGATTAATAATAGCCACTGATGATGACTACTTGTTTGTTCTAGCTTTTCCATTTAATACAAATCCCGCAATTCTTCTTCCCACCCCCCACCTCATCTTCYACAATAATGTTTCATAGGAGCAATTTGTTACCAAATTAAATCCCTTCTCTCACCTGTGGCTGCTTAGACAAGGGAGGGGAGCTTCCTAAAAGTGAGCAGCTGCTTTACATTTGCATGTTGTCTCAAATGACAGGACTCCTGAGTTTGGGCACCTCTGCAAAAATCCCGCTTCTGAAACATTCAAAAAGAACACCATAATGATARTTTGGTTTATCATTGGTGCCCAGTCAAGTGCTGTAAGGACTGGGGCACACACTTCAAAGCTTCTGCTAACTGGCAGTGGATGAAAGTTCAAATATCTCATTAATCCTGTGAAATTCATAGAACTCTCCCTAATCTACCACAAATACTTGCTCCTCCACCTAAAAGGTTCCACATAGACTTATTCATACGGACTGAAATAAGTAAMCTTTTCCCCAGAGATCCCTTTGATAACAAATCTCTCTGCATTTGCTGCTTTGCTCTTCTTACCTCTAACCYTAGGTTGCCAATTTATTCCTGCAAGAAAACTGAGCGCTGGGTGAAAAGGAACAGAGACACATAAYTATTAAAATTAGAAATAGCCAATTGAATGCTAAAACAGTATATGTAGAAGAGACAAAAGAAAATAGCAGAAAGGGTATGTTGATTATCATGGAAAAAAATACAGCCCATTACACCAGATTTACTAAAACGGTTCCAATAYTTGCTTTAAAGAAAGCTTGTTTATTCTGTACTCGTAACAAACACCTATGGAGTTTACATGCAYGCTTCAAATTATACTTTAATGAGGGGGGTATCAGTTACAGGAGTCTCATTCACAAGTTCAATTAGAAAACATCATAAAAATTACACACATCATAATTTTAGATAATAAAAAATATTTTAAAGGTATTCAGTACTGTTGAGATAAAAAAGGCATTCTGTTCATAATTTCTAGCTTAACTTCCTCTTAGCATATTGTCCTCTCATTAGTATTTGCGCAACCAGATGACCCTGAGGGAAAAAGAAAACTATGTAGCAAATCAACTAAGAAGTTAGAAAATAACTGATGTTGTTTGTTTTGTTTTACCCAGCAAAAAAACATGTGCAAGAGCTTTTTTCCAACTCTTAAAATTCCATGCAACCTATTTGCAAATTGCTAGGCATGTAACTTAACATAAACTAAATACTTTTTTCAGATACTGTAATTTTGATATACTTTGTATCTTGTTAGTGTGTTAAAGTCCTCTTCCACAATAACCATACAGATGTTATGGACTATATAAGTCATAATTAGAGATCTCAAAAGCGTGACCAGGAGCACCTCCTAAAAGCTCTAGTTCCTGTTAGCAGCACCTTGACACCGATCACTTTCACAATAGGAAAGTCCTTCTGACTTTCACATACCCCCCAGCCTAAGCTCTGAAAATTAGAAAAAGAAAACAAAATAGACGAAGGCAAAGAAACCAAAACCCACTGCACAAAGGACTGATGCATCTGCCGGAAGAGGTGCCATTTAATGGCACTACCCTGCACAGGCACCAGCTGCTCTCACTGCTCAACACCAATTCCTGCCCACATGATGCTGCCTTGACATGGGACCCAAACATCAACCAGTCACTTGGACACTCGAGGTACAGGCTGCTGCTTGTGCTGCGTGGAGAAAGACCCTGTTACATCGGCAGCGAGGTGGTGTCAGCGAGAAGCCAGCACACCTCGCTGCACTGTGACCACTCGCAGCTGAGCTGCACTGCAGCAGGGTGAACAAGGGACAGCGGCCCAGCAATAAACCTTGGGTGTGAAGGCTCAGCTTTTATTTACATTGAGTGTTCGTTAGACTAGGGCATAATGGGAAAAAAAAAAAAAAAAAAAAAAAGCTGAAGGTGGAGAAAAGCATGACACTTGGGCTGTAAGCCCGCACATTTTGAGGTAGTGATGGAATATTTGATTGGGAAAAGCAAGAATGTTTAGGCAAGATACTTCACTGCCTCTTTAACAAAACACTTTTGGTTTCCCATCACCCATTGCAACTATGAAAAACACAACCTGCTGTTTGAAGAGCTGCACTGTTCACTGGCGAGTACCGCCCAACACACAAGCTATAGCAAAGCAAGAAGAGGCAGCTCACTGCAAAYGAGCCCAGCTAGGCTGTAGTGCCTCACACAAGCAGTGCAGCATCCTGGCTAAACACATCAGGGCAGGATGAAAATTGCTGTGACAATTGATCCTGCATAGGCTCAACCCTTCCAGCTGGAGAGAACAAAAGCTCTTCTGTGACTGAGGGGAGACAAAGCTGCAAGTGCCATGAGGTGCTGGCTCGGCTCTGGGGCCTGCTCGCCTCCAGGCTGGCAGGTGCAGGGTACATCTGCATGCGCACATGTGGTCCAGCCCCAGCAGTTACACTCCTCTGAACGAGCGGTGAGCACTAGAAAACTCCAAGAGCCTCCTGGGCCTTTACATTCACCTCTGCCAGCCCTGAGAGGTGGGTTAACCACTTCCAGCCCCACTATCAGAGTGTTGAACTGCTGCCGTCCGCACTGGTGAGCGCCTCCCTGTAGCCAAGCCCCTGGTGACAGAGCTGCTGCTGGGGAAATCACCCTAGAGACCCTGGCAGAAACTGCAGAACCACAGCAGCGAAGCGTGGCACAGCCCCCAGCCCCGGCGACCTGCTGGCACCAGCCCCTTACCTGCCTGTCCAGGAGTGCAGCCCGGCCCCGCTCACTCTGTGCCAGGTGCCCGCACCAGGCACCCTGGGGACAGGCACCCTGGGGACGGCCACTGTCCTGGCTCCTCCCGGAGCCCCGGTCCCGCCTCCACAGAGGCTCAGCCAGAGCCCGGTGCCTCCAGCAAGAAACGGGAGCCTAAGTCCTCACTGCATATAGTTTAGAAAGAAAGAGAAAAAAAAGGGGTCTTTTTTCTATTTACCCGTGGTAAGACATGTTACCTGATGTATACCTATATCATAAACTACTTGCTCTCCTTCCTCTCCCTTGATATAAAGTACATTTTGTTCTAGGATTGCAGTAAGACAATTAAAGGACAGAAAGAAATGATTCTTAGACTTGGGATGCGTTACCTTCATCCTTGGATTAATCATTTGTAGAGCAGAGATAAAGAAGGATCTTGACCTCATGTATTTTCAGCTTTCGCAAGAAGGTCTCATCTAAAGGTGGAAAAGAAAAATAGTTTGCACTGCTGCAGGCAGTAAACAGCAGCAGCTCTTGCCTAAGAAGCTTAATACCAGCTCTCCTCTCTTGTACTCTGAAGAGACCACCAAATGATTTTTCCTCTTTCGGTGAAATACTGATATTGCTGCTGATATTACTTGCCCTCTTCCCCTCCTTACACCTTCTTTTCAAGCAGACGTGGAGAAAATTATGGCCTGGACAAAGCTGCAGACAGGGACCAGGCAGCGTGAGGCACAGAAAACCCAGTGGAGTGCTGCTATCCTGGTGCCTCTCACTCACACACCACAGCTGTGCTCTTCTAATGCCCCAGGACCAGGTTTACCAAATGGCAGGTTCCTTTCCAGCTCCTAAGTTGGATAAAACATGTTTATCCTGTACCGGACCCATTTAACACTGACTTAAGTGAATTTTTCTTATGTTTTGCCCAAGGCAACATTCCTACCGTGACTGTAGAGCACTTGTCTATAATCTCTTGCACTGAACTAGGAGCTGCCCAGCTACTGCACACACCGCACAGCAAAGCATGGCAAAAGCCAGGCTTAAGAACCACCTCCTCTGGCTTCCCAAAGCTAAGCAWATCATTCAATGTTTTCCTCAATATTTAAAAGCATTTTTGAACTATGGCGTCATGAAGAAGAACCGTATGAGAGAAAGTGTCCTGGAAACTACCGCTTTTGTTAAACGAGAGGGGCACACCCTCATCACAGGAGTCTCTGTCATCTGTGCTAGATGACAGACTCACACCGTTGCCCTTCTAAGAGGCATTGAGCAAACACTGCATGAGAGGAAGCTATTGCTCTCCCTGCATATCACTGACTAGCTCCTGCACTACCACCCACTCGGGTCCGCTTCCCTCTCTAAGGTCACTGTGTTCCATAAAACTCACTGAGACGTTTCAAACCGTCCGAAAAGCTTTCTCAACTGAAAAAGAAAGACAACAGAAAGACAAAAGAATATGCTTTCACAAACTTTTGCTGAAGTCCATCTTGTTCCTGATTTGTTTTTTCTAGATCGTTAACCTAGTGCTTTTCAAGCACACAGAAAATCAGAAAAACAGTATTATTAATCAGGTGGCTTTTTTTTTTCCCATTTAAGACCATGTTCTTAAGAGTAAAAAGAAGGAACCATAAAAAAAAAAAAAAGCAAGCCCAGATATCACCAGGAAAGACCTACACCATACGTACTCTTATTTAAGGCAGAACTGGCCCTATTCCATATTCACACGAAGATGACCCATACTTGGTTGGCTTCAAGAGAGCAATAAAGATGAGTCTTGATCAGGCTACACTGATGCAAAGCAAATACGTATCTGGTGTATTTGTAGCAGAGTTAGCACAAAAAAATCAAACAATAAAAAATGGGTTTTCAAGAATGCTACTCAACTAAAACAGTTAAAAGAAAACTTCCTAAACTTATCTATCAAAATATCATTAACATCTATAGCAAGTGTTTCWGAAGCATAGCTTAATTCAGTAAGGAAGTTATTCAAAATCCATACCTATTTATTTAATAATAATTCCCCAAGTAAATAAAATACATTTTTCCTCTAGCAATAATACATTCCAACCACATTCTTTTAAAATACTTTAAAAATGTAAACTGATACCATAATGTGCTTAAACAACAAAATCTTACATTTTTACAGTGAAGAAAACTGACTTGTCTCTACGGCTTACTACTGCTAACAAAGTAAYGTGAAAAGCACAGTACTCAGCGGGGCTGACGAGGGGTCCTCTCCACAGGTGTGATTCAGCGTCCTGAAACCTGCTGATGACTCGTTTTCCCACCTGGCAAAGAAAGTGAATCAGGAAAGCGCGGAAAAACCTGTTTATGAATTTTTAACTACTGTTAGAACACGGTCTGAATCCTTAGAAAATCTTTGCTTTTGGCTTTTTTTTTTTCATATGTGACACCATGAAATCAATTGCAAGCTTCATTTTACTTAATATTTTTCCTCAGAAAAGTGGYGTTTTCACATTAAAGGTGAGAACTATCCCACAAAATAACTTTTTTCTAGGATGTTTGGCACAACTTAGAGAACAAGTGAACAAACCACTTTTTGTTCAAGGGGCTATTTCGGGGGCATGAAGCCACTCTCCCCCTTTACGGCTCGCTGGGGACACTCGGCACCCCTCACCCCAGTGCTGCCCCACGAGGGGACACAGGCAACACCCCTGGCTCCAGTGCGGGGACCCCCGGGCCAGCCCTGGTCCCCCACGGCCCCGGTTTTCGGCCACCCCCGCGCCGAGGGCGCCGCTCGCAGCCTCGAGGCCTCGCGGGGTCGGGGAGGCCGCGCTGAGGGAAGGCGGCAGCGGGCGCCTCCTGCGGGCCGGGCGGGCGGGGCGGCTCCAACCCCGGCCCCGGCCCCGCCGCCTGCGGAAACGGCGGCGGCGGCGCGGGGCAGAGGAGCGGCGTGTTCCCCCGGCGCGGCCATGAGCGGCGCCTGGGCGGCGGGCGCAGGTAGCGGGCGCTGAGGGGGCGCGGGGCGGCGGGGAGGGAGGAAGCGGGGACGCCGGGGCCGTGTTTGACCCGGGCCCCGCCGCTCGCTCTCGCCCGCAGGGCTGGCGGCGCCCGAGGAGGTGCCCGCCGCGCCGCCCGCGACCTTCCTGCAGGAGCTGCCCAGCTACCGCTCCCTGCGGAGCCGCCGCGCTGCGGGGGGCGGCCGGGAGGAGCCCGCGGAGCCGCCGCGCCACGAGCCCGCCGTGCCGCCGCTGCGGGAGCTGCCGCGGCCTCTCGCCGAGAAGCGGCGCCTCAGGTGAGGCGCGAGGCCCGCGGGGAGCGCCRCTGCCCTCGAGCGGCTCCTCTGCCGCCCCGGGGCTGCTGCTGTGCGCTTCTTCCTGGCACCTTTCCCCGGTCCTGGGTGCGGAACCTCTGTGCGTTCTCGGGCACGGAAACAGCGTTCTGAGGTCTCGTCCTGCTGCCACTTCGTGCTGCCCACCTGCATGTGCAGGGCACCCCTTGCAGCACGGGGAGCGCGTCCAGGGCCAGGATGTTCCACATGCTCCTCCGATGCCAGGAGAACAGCAGGACCTTTAAACAAGGGCRGCCTGCGAAGCTGCTGCCTTGCTATGTGCCTTGGAGCTGTTTAATCCCACGGGCTGCAGGGAGGACGTGCTGAAGACCTGGGCCCTGGTAAAGGGAAGCGCTCAAATTCCAGCACTGTGTTGGATGGAGGGTGTGGAGAGGCCACAAGTTGCAGCTCTGGCTCTGACGGGGTCAGGGCAGCAGCTGCCAACGCAAAACGGCCAACAAAAAGTGCTCTGAGCAGCAGACACGGGTGGTCTGTAACACAGAGACACGCGGCCCACGCTCGTGTGGAACGCAGAGCCGGCCCGGGCCCTGCGTGCCAGGGCCTGCGTTTCCCCCCAGCTGAGATCTTCTGAGAACAGCCGCGCTCGCGCTTMGAGATGAAGTCATCTGCTGCCTCTTCGCTTGTGGCGAATTGGTTTAATTAAGTTTCCTGACAAAATACCCTTTTTTTAGGGACGCTGTCAAAGCAGCACGCTTGGCCTTTGCTGTGCTCCCAGTGCTGCACACAAGTAATTCAGTGAGTCACTTATGCCCTTATGTAGCTTTGTGTTTCAGCAAAATTGGAACCCTCATCTTCTACTTTTGTGCAGCATATTTTTTTGGGGGGGGGGGGATTTCTTATTTTTCACTTGTTATGGTTGAATTAATATGATGTCACTGTCAACAAGAGGAAAAGATGGGGGCAAGCAGCATATGTCGTCCCACCTTGCACAGTTGTGTGTAGAGGAAAAAGTAGTTCTTCTTACTGATTATATTTTTTGTTTCTTAGGGACTCTCAGGAAGCTAATATTAAATCTTTATCTGGATGGAATCAGTGGAAAAGAACTAGCCATAAATCCTGGAGAAAATTCCTCGACGAAGCCAAGGAGCTGTTTTCTTACCTGGAGCTTTGGCGACATGATATCCACAGCATTGAAGGTGTTTCTCCTGCCATGATAATTGCTACTGTTACAAGCTGCTTCTGTTATTGGAGTGTTTGGTTTTACACGTGTGCATGGTTTCAGATGTTACTTTATGCATTTGAGAAGTTGCCTGTTTCCATTATTATTGCTGATAWAAAAAATTGTGAAGGAGGAAACGGAAATATGTTGGATGAAAAGATAAAGTTATGTTTCCATTTTTGCTMTATTGCTGTGAATGCACAATACTTGCGACTAGTGTTAGTAAGATTTACTCCTAGCTCAGTGTAACTGAAATCATGATCTGCTCCTTTTATATATACACATACATATATATATATATATATCTTTAATACATCTTAATAAGTAACTAATTTTTTTCTTTTTTTTTTTCTTTCCCCCCCAGGGAAATTTGGTACTGGCATCCAGTCCTACTTTTCCTTTCTGCGTTTTCTGGTCCTGCTGAATTTTGTGATATTTATCCTGATGTTCRGTTTTGTTACCCTTCCCAGTGTCATCTCTAAATATGGAATTTTCAACAGTAGTTTTGCTAAAATTTCTGCAAGCAACATAGGTAACWTCCTTCTCCATGTTCTTTTGTCGTTGGTAAAATTATGGTCCTCTCCRCCAGCTCCCTAAGAGAAAAGTCTTTGCTTTGATAGAGCTTGTGCCTTTGAACTGACTTCATCTCACAGTTTAACAGGCATTGCTGTTCTACTGACTTCTCCTCTCTTTCTTGGCAGAGCCTCACTGCACTGTTTATTCACCTAGTGGTAATAAAGGACTTGTATACTTCTATGCATACCTCAAAGATTTGCTCTCTGGCACTGTAAGTGATGAGATATTCCTTTTAAGTTTCTAAGTCACATATCATATGTGAAGTGTGAAATGATGTTTTGATAATTTTTAGAAATARTAAGGCATTATTGGGGTAAAATGGTAAAGTACCACTGGGAAGGTRAGGTTCTAAACTGGCTTTTTCTGAGAGTACATTGGGGGTAGTTAGTCTCATGCTCCTCTTCCCCAGCTGCTAAATGTTCTGTTTTCTAGTGCACTTCTTCCTGTGCTGTCTGTGTAGGCTCTTGGTGTTCTTGTCCCAGGGCTCTTTGATTGGGGGTGGGACGATTTAAGCGTGTGGTGCCTCTATTAGTTTGCTAGAGGCCTTGTTGGTATTTAGAAGCAGGTGGGTTGCTTGGGGACTGAGTAGTATGTTTATTTTATCTAATGCTTAGTTAAAACCAGCTGGGATTTAACTGACAAATTGTTCCCGTTGTTGAAAATTTTATTTAAACTTCTTCCTCCACGCCTCCCCCAATAGGGATTCCTGGAAGTGACAAGTTTGTTTTATGGTTATTACACAATTGATGCTGCATGGATCAGTATGTTTAGGTACAACCTACCACTAGCATACCTACTGGCTACATTTGCTTACCTTGGCCTAAGTCTCCTCTGGATAATAAAAAGGTAAATATATTTTTGTGTTATATTTACTGCTACCAGTTGTAAAGTTTACATTGCACTCCCCCGTAGGGAACACAGAACYGTTTTGTATAGAGATGATGAATTCTGTTACGTTTTTGAGGATGCAGCACCACAGTAACCTTTGTCTGGTTTTTGTAGAGCTGATCCAACAAAAAGCTATTTATTCRAAGATATAGGCTATTTAAAGCAAATGAACCCAAAAGAAATACAATAGTTTTTCAGCACAGTTTCCCGAGCCAATTCTTTGCCATGTCAGAAAAGCGTTGGATGAGGTGAAAATGGTGTGAGCGTGCTGAGGGAAGTAATTCAGATCAATTCTGGATTCAGTTGCCTTTGCTGCAGAACTTCGCACCAAAGGTTCCTAGAGTCTAGCTGATACAAAGCAGATATGGYTGGTTGCTTATTTCCTGCTCTGTCATTTAGCCTTTGAGCCTGCTTCAGGTGTGTTGTTTTTTTTGCTTGTTTGTGGATAAAATACTTCTTTTTAAGTAAAGCTTCATCTTTCTTCTAGGTCTGTGGAAGGATTTAAGCAGAACTTGGTGCATGCAGAAGATCAATTTCAGAGTTACTGTAACAAAGTGTTCGCAGGCTGGGACTTCTGCATTACAGATCTAAGTGCAGCACGGCTAAAACATCGCAGCTTGCAGTATGAGCTCAAAGTGAGTACAGTTTTAATGTTTTTCTTCCATTATTGTTTGTTACAGCTTGATAAATGGACAAGGGATAAGAAAGATTAGAGGAGCATACAGTCAAGGCGGTGGGGAACCCACATCCTCTTGCTTTCTGAAGGATTGTGGTGCGTCATGAGAAGGGTTGGTGCAGAGGCTGAAGGCCCTCCTCCCATCCACCAGGGACTGAAGCCAAACCTATGCCAAACCCGTAATGTGCTTATCTGCCTCTTTCTCATACACCAGTTATGCTTCCTGTGTTAGTTCCTATGTAATCTATCAGGAAAAGCATTTCCAGCTGTGGACAAAACCCTAGTACTATTGGGAATTAGTTTGCATATGCTGGGTTGTAAGTCTGCAATATTTTAAGCAGTTGTTCAGGGAGAAATAAAATGCAGAGAATTCTTTTCATACATTGAGAGCTCTGTAGATAGTTTTAAAAGGTACAGTAATTTCCTTACAAAATGTCTTTATGATGCATATATACATACAAAACCAGAAATGTGGCTACTATGTGTCCAAAATCATAAAACRCTCCAAAGACAGAATCTGAAAGGCCTTTCTGGTGAAAGCAGTGCYTTTTTTGCTCTCTTCCTGTACACTGAAAACTGATCTGTGTAGTGAAACAGTGACCTCTGAAAAGATACTTTCCAGTCGCAATGTTTCTATTTCAAACCACAAAGCAATAATAATTAGATTCATAAATTATAGTGAATTGTTCGTCATTCCAGTAAAGTTCATAGTCATCTTTTATCATATAACCAAAGACTCCTTCACTTGCTATGGTTTTTCACAGAATCACTGAAGGGTTGAGGAGGAAAGGGACTTCTGGAGATCTAGTCCAAACCCCCTGCACACACAGGGTCATCTAGGGTGACGTGGCACAGGGTGGCATCCAGGCGGGTTTGGAAGATCTCCAGAGAAGGAGACTCCACAGCCTCTCTGGGCAACCTGTTCCAGGGCTCTATCACCCTTATTGTGAAGAAGTTCTCCTCACATGGAGATGAAACTTCTTGTGTTTCAATTTATAYGCGTTTTCTTTGCCTGTATTAGCCCCCTTTTAGAAAAATCTACCCCTTATTATTGCTTGATGGAAATATGGCTACAGAAAATATCCAGCTTAATGAAGTTGAGCTCAAGTTGCTGGGTTGTTGCCTTCACAGGCAGTTATTACATTTTTGCATCAGCCAAGATGAAACACAGCAARTTTGCTGAGCATCCACTCAAAGGTGTGCTGCTTTCTTTTCCAACTCCATTCTTTTTTCCTTCATAAAAAGAACAAGCTTGGATTGTAGGGCTAGGGAATGCTTACCTACTTGTAGAAGTATAAAGATGAGAATGAGCTGATTTACCTGTTTTGCCTGTTAGAATCAAGCTGCTGGAGATCAGTCTCTCATTACAGCCAGGGAAGTTGTCTTCCTGTCCTCAAGAAGATGTGTAACTGGTRTAGTAAGATAGGAGGACTACCAGACGATTGATCTTAGATAGAGGGCTCCCAGCCTGCTGAGACTTGTGTTTGTTTGGTTTTTTTTTTTTTTCTTCTTTCATTTATAGACAGATTTGGAGGAAGAAAGACTGAAGCAAAAAATAGCCAACAGGACAATGAAAGACAAGCTGCGCATCTACTCTCTGAGACTATTTCTAAATATAATCGTCCTCGCAGTTTTAGGAGGATGTTTTTACGCTATTTATAGAGCAACTGTCTTTTCTCAAGCAAATAGCTCCAGTGTAAGTATCATACATGACATTAGGACAAACTGAAATAGGGGACTGGTGAACAGTGCAAGAGGAACTATTGCAAAAGAGTCAAGTTTCTTAATATAGCACCTTCCTGGCAAGGGGTCTAAAAACACTTTCTGCAGAGGCAGAATTGGTTTATTAGGAGGGAGTGAGAAGGATTAAGAAGCACATACAAGAAAGAGCAGTAATATCTCCCTTTGAAACAGACTGTAGTGTCATGTCTTAGAACTAGTGCAGCTGCCAAGAAAAGCAGCCCTCATTCACCCCTCTTTGAAACTTACCTGGATTATAGTATACTTCCTTATGGTCAGTTCATTGATTTGGTTTGCTGCTGAACTACAAAAAAAAAAAAAAAAAAAAGAGAGAGAGAGAGCAAGGAGAGGGTCTAGTAAAGATTATGATCAGTATTGTGGCTGCATTTACTGTTGTGTGGGATTGTGTTTTGTTGCATCATTAGTGAAGAGAATCTGGTTAGGGTGCATTGCTCACCGTTTGCAGGCTAAACTGTTCAGAAGAGTGGTTCAGAAGCAGTAAAAGAGTAGCCTACTGTGCAAAATATCAGTGATTACATCTCTGGAGGACCCATAGAATTGAATTAACCTTATATAAATAGAAGTTGCACTTTTTCTGTCCCTTGTGTATTGGTGATGTGATGGGCAGTGGCTCTGTCTGGGGGAAACATGTATGGATTGAACTGTTAACTTCTGTGAAGTGCTAGGCTTGCAGAAAGAGAAGCAGGAATGGGAATGAAAGAGATGKTTGTGTTAGAGGTGTGTGAGGATAGAGCAGTGCTGAACAACTCAGAGAAGAGCTTGTTTGTATCATGACCTTGCTGAAGTGACCGTGTAGAAGAGCTTCTTAAGGTGATAGGAAAATGAGAGGGCCTGTCCCAGACAGAGGGAGTAACTGGAGACATGTCTGAATGTGTCTGACACATGGCTTGGGAGAAGGAATGAACTTTTTCAAACAGAACCTTTGAGGAAAGCACTGAAATATTAACAGCCAGAGAAGGGGTATAGGTACTGGTGAAGGTACAAGGAGAAAGTAAAGACTTCAGAGACAGTAGTGAGCAGGCGTGGAGACTGAAGTCAAAGATATTACCTGTGTACAGGGATGACTTACAGGTAGCTGGAGACAATAATGTTAGAAATGTGTGCTTATGTGAAGTTATCTTTGTCTTATCTCTTTTTGCACAGAATGGCAACAATATAAAGTTTGAAGCTAATCTCTTGGTACAGTATTTGCCTTCCATCGTGATCACGTTGGCCAACTTCATCGCTCCTCAGATATTCTCAGTTTTAATCAGGCTTGAAGATTATTCACCAGCTTTTGAAATCAGGCTGACACTGATGAGGTAAGCGTTTTCTTATTGTCACCTTGGACATTTTAATAGCTTTTTCCTAGTAGAAGTATGGTACATTCTGATGTCAAGAAGCACATTGGTTTGTCTCCCTGGAAGAGATGGCCTGGTCCCTAGAAGACAAGATGACACTTTTTATGTTTAGCTGGAAATTTTAATTTTAAATCTGAATCTCTTATTTTGATTGCAGTACAGTCATTTCAGTTTGTGGATTTTCCTCTCAATCCCATCTAGCTCTGTGATCTGGGTATCTTCTACAGCCAGAATAATTAGTAGGGAAGTCCTGCCTGCAGAGCTATAGGCTTATGCTGCTTTGTGTGCACTGGCTGCTTTGCGTGCAGTGTTTCCTTGGAAGAACAAACATGAGTTCACAGCAATCAACGTCACTCATAGTATAATGCTGCAGAGCAGATGCTGAAGCATTACTTTGCCCAATACCAAAGTTAAAAGCCTCAGAGTGAAAGATACTTCAAGGCACTGTAAGGAAAGAAAAACTGAAATTTGGTAGAAAAAGGTGGTAAGATTGAGGCTGAAGTACCTGAGCTCYGTCAAATCCCTCTGCTTAGTATTTCATGTTTGACTAAATGTCTCTGAAGGTGTTGAAGCCTCCTAAGAGGAAGTGTGAACACAAAATCTCTAAAACAGCGCCTGAGTGCATAGCAACCTGTTACTAGTTTCAAGTCAGCAACTGGAATGATCTAGGAACAATAATGAGAAAAAAAGCAATGGACCATAGTGTGCAGAAGGGAAGGTGAAAAGCAACTTAGCAAATTATTGAAGAAATACGTTTGTTTTCTAGTTGTTCGTTTTGTTAAAGCTCTGCCTAACGCTTTAGAGCCCCATGCAACTTCTTTTGACTCTGATGTAAGTTGAGCCAGATGCTAGAATAGCTCTTTTTTGACAGGTTTGGCATGGGCTTTTGCTTTTCTTTCAGGTGTGTCTTTGTGCGCCTGGCTAATATTGGTGTCCTSCTGTTGTCGCTGTGGAGTCAGATCTCCAGCTGTACCACTGACAAGTGTAATGCTTGTGGGTACAATTACGAACTCTATCCTGTAAGTAGATCTATCTTGGCCTTTAATCATCTGAGCTTGTGATTAGAGATTTTTTCCATGGGATTTGATTGCCTGTGGGTATTCAGAATCAAATTTGAGGTTGCCATTCATGTTATGCCTTATGCTGATTCTTACTGCTTGATATCAATCAGTCAAGTTTTTTTTTGTGTGTGTATATATGTATGTGTGTGTGTATATATATACACACACACATACATATATATATATATATATACACACACATATACCTTTCCTTTAGCTGAAAACTCTGATAGGTATTGGTCCAGTGACAGACTGTTTGAATTAGTGCGTTTTGACACCACTTGTTTAAAGCATTTTGTACCAGTAAGGCAAATGTCTTTCCTCTTTAAGAATAAAACAAGCAAACAAAAAGCTTGGGAACTCTAGGACAGTTAAAAGCATTTTAGAAATGGGAGTTAATAGGATTTGAACTTTATATTGTTAGTTCATTTATAAGTTTGCTGTTTTAGTGACTGACAGATTTTTTTTATTATTATTATTATTTAGACTTCTAATCCTGTTTTTCTGGTCTTCTTTTTATAGTGCTGGGAATCTCAAGTTGGACAAGAAATGTATAAGTTGTTGATATTTGATTTTATTATAATTTTGGCTGGGACTCTATTTTTAGACTTTCCTAGAAAGTGAGTATGACTACCTTTTGAGCATGCTTTTGTAGAGTGACTTAAAACCCACCAGTTTCATCTTTCCATTGTTTATTCCCCATATTTCTAAGCAGATTTCCAATTTTAAAATAAAATGGAGTCATATTTTTGGTGATTTGATTACTTGTGTTTGCTAGTCAAATAGCTATGTAGTTCATGATATGTGAATCTTTGTTTCTTAAGGCATTTTTCTATTACATTGTCTAATGCATTAATGTTGATTTTCTGCATGTTGTGAAGATACATGTAAAATATATTAGGATTCAGATAAACAGCATAACTTCACTCCTGAACTAATGATGTTCTTTTTTTTAGGTTGTTAGTTACTCACTGCTCCTGTAAGCCAGTTCAGTGGTGTGGTTTGCAGGAATTTGGAATTTCTGACAATGTCCTGGAAATCATTTATGGGCAGACTATCTGCTGGATTGGAACCTTCTATTCACCACTTCTTCCAGCAATAGCAACCATAAAATACTTTATTGTCTTTTATATTAAAAAGGTAATGTAAGTGTGTAGAAGTGAAGACAATTAAGTGCACCTCTGTGTTTTTTGTAAGTAAAGTTAACTTTTAAAGAAAACAAAAACCAAGTTTGCAGTGTAATGGAATTCCATGCTCCTTTTCTTCTTTTTCTTTTCAAAAAAATGGAGGTTTGTTTTGAAGTGATCAAGAAAAATCAATGTTTTCCATGTCTGCTGCATCAGTTACTTGTCTAGTTCTGTAAAAAAAATATAGTATATAGTAAAGGTAATTTATAGCACTTTTTTTTGCAATGGTCTGTTTATAGCAACAGAACTTTAAGAAAAAAAAAATAGTTCAATCTTAAACAAAAGRGAAAATCCTAGGTGAACTGGAATTTTTAGACCTGTTTTTTGCATATTGGAAGATTTGCTTTATGACCAGAGAGTTCCTTCTGTGCAGCAAATTCATCCTAATGTGTTTCCACATCTTCTTGCTGGTAATTGAAAACTGAAGGTTGTGACATAGATCATACACCACATGGCTGATGTCTTTTGACTTTGTGCAAGTGTTTGAGACCCTCCAGAACAAACCCTTGACCTGAAATAGGAGATGTTGAGAACTACCTCTCTGAATTTGAAGTGTTTCTGCCTTAGCCCCTTTCCTTCCATGTACGTCAAAGGAAGATTGTGTCATACTAGATGGAGAATTTAGATGGTGGGAAAGGTATAACTGGACTTACATATTTATTTAGATTAAGATATTTACATATTTATTCTTGTTCTCTTCTTCAGATTAGTTTGATTCACACACGTAAGCCTTCAGCTAGGCCTATCAGAGCATCAAGCTCCAATTTTTTCTTCCTGGTGGTGCTGTTGATTGGGCTGCTCTTGGCTTTTGTCCCTGTGGGAGTCAGCATAGCATAGTAAGTGACAATTTAACCTTTATGAACTTCTTATTTGCTGTAACGCTAAGGTTGTTAGTTCCATGAAAGCAGACATGCAACTTYAGATTGATAAATTAGAATAAAATATATTTGTGTTTAATAAATCATATTATYACTTAGTCCATAACCATAAGAATAACTTTTAAAGGCAAATTGCTTTTTACACAATAAGGMAAAGAATGTAGAAATGGATTTGGATTATTTTATCTTTACATGTTGATGCAGCATCTCTTTTCTGTCTGGTTCTCTTCCAGTATCCCTTCCTCTAAGGCATGTGGGCCATTCAGGAATTTTAACACTTCTTGGGCAGTTGTTCCAGATACCATACTTGGGTTTCCAACTGATTTACAGAATGTCCTTTATGGTATAGCATCAGAAGCCTTTGCAGTGCCTTTTTTTATGGTTGTATGGTAAGTAATCTGGATACCTCATTTAGTTGTGCAGCTGCGTGGTTCATTTCCTTCCTTACTGAACTGATACCAAACAATTATTAGACCATTCTTACTGTCATCTGTTAGAAGCTTCACAGCCCCTAGCAAGCCTGAGTTCTTCTGTCTGTGTTGGTCACATTCTTTAGCTTTATTTCCTTTCCTCACAGATGTCCCCTGCCCCTCACTTGTCTCTTTCAAAACCTTTAGCTACTAATCATACTGCAAATTGATGTTTTAAACCCTGTCACAAATCCTGTCCACAAACCATTTTTTTTTCTTTTTATGTCATTCTATAAGGTAAAATTCAATACAGAATCACAGAATGGTCAAGSTTGGAAGGCATCTCTGGTTATTACCCAGTCCAGCCCTGCTGCTCAAAGCAGTTTCAACTAGAGCAGGTTGTTCATGACCGTGTCTGTGTTTTGAATATTTACGAGGATGGAGAATTTGTAATTTCTCTGTGGAACTAGTTCCAGTGATTGATCACCTCTACACTTTACAGCAAAAAAGGGAGAGCTCCTTTCTCTCTCTCTCTCTCTNTTTTTTTTTTTTTTTTTTTTAAATCTTGGGTACACTTTGCTTTGTTTCTTTCAGTGCAACCTGACTGTGTTCAGATCATAGAGACTTGTTACATGAGACTCTCTGTAAATTCTGCGCTTGAGAAACTGTGTGATTTATTTCAGGTTCCACCCGCCCTTTCTTCCTGGACACGTGCTTATGTGTTCTCCTGAACTGTCACTATGTAAACAGGAAATATCAAGTCCTCCATTTTGGTTGGTGGTGGGTCACTATATTAGTGATGAAGGCGAGGTTAAGTTCAGAGTCCCTAAGTTCTTTCTAATAGTTTATCATAAAGCCCTTGTAACAGATAGAGCAGAAGTTGAGCTACTCTAATTCTTATTATTYGAAATAGAGAGGAGGAAAAAAAAAGAGAGAGATTTACAAGGGATTTGTGACATTTTAGTTCTTGCTGCTGCTCTTTGTGGTTTTATGTGTTGTGGGTGATATTCTGGGTCACCGATTACATTAGGTAATGCGATACCTGCAATAAGGAGTTGGTGCAGTTTTACTCTGTAGCTGCTCACTGTAAATTCAAACCAYAGTGAGCACTGTAACGTCTGCAGGATGTCCTGCCTCGCCATCCTCGAGCACTCTGTCCCTCTCTGCTGACAGAGACGTGGTTCAGGAGTTGCTTTCAGTCAGGGTTATGTCCTGTCTTCCCATGCTGTTTGTTGCTTCCCTCTCCAGTACCTTCTGTCTGAAGTGAATGCCTGAAATAACAATTCATCTGGCCCCTAAGTGGCCTTTTCTGATTCATTCAGTGTTTTGTGTGATGCAAACATGTAATGCTGGTTYGTTCTTTGCAGCATTGTTATGTTCTATTTCATTGCCTTGGCTGGAGCACACAAACGAGTTGTTGAGCAGCTGAGGGAGCAACTGGCTATGGTAAGATTTTTTTATGATTATTATTTTTAATACTGCTCAAATTTTGTGTGTTGCATTAGAGGAGGAATAGCCGTATTCTTGGTCTTCCAATTATTTGGTGTTTGGACAGGCAGTGAGGTTTTACAAATTATATAGGAAAAAAAATCCCAGGCCCTTCTACCTAGTTGTTTTACTCCGGTATGAACAAGAACTGCAAAGCCCAGATGCATGTGGGACAGGATGGGCCTCCAAGCTGTGGGRCCTCTGTTCTCTACCCAAGATCTTGTTTGGATCATGGAAACCGTGGGGAAACAAGCAGCTTATAGTGGTGCACACTTCACCTGCTATTTCTCATGAAGAACTGAGCTGTGTAGAGATTGTTTGTAGTTTCTTCTTGTGTTTACATACAAGGTATAAATGTTGTTGTGTCTTTCCAGGAAAGTCGTGACAAGATGTTCCTGATCAGAAAGATAACAGAAGCTCAGAAGCATACTTGAAAACCACAGAAAACCAGAACAACTTTTACTTCCTGAAACTTCCAGAACCACTAGAGTAGAAACATTTACAGCATTTAAGCTGAATGTATGATGAGCACCCAAACCCTGTGGTCTCTGTAATGAATACTTACATTCCTACTGTTGATTATGTGAACGGGGCTTAAAGTTTCCAAGACTTGAAATATAACTTATCGTACTTTTATCGTACTAGCCCTGTCCAACCAAAAAAGWCAATGATAGGTTGTTTTATTGCTGCTAGAGTTTCAGGGTTGTTGATGTTTATGTTAAAATCCAATATTTAAATATCCAAACTTTAAAAGACACAGTTTCTGAATAACTCCTGGAAGAAACCGGCGATGTTGTGGGCATGGAGGGGTGGACAGCCCTGCAGCACAGACAGGGATTGCCCTGACACCAGCCCCTCAGCTTAAAACCTGAGATGTGAATGCTGGAGAGATAAACAAGTGAGTTATAAGGCAGAAATAAAATGTTCAGAAATACAATGTTCAGAAACCTTTACAGGCCAGTACACTTTAAATTCACCGTGATTCTTAACTCATGGATGGATGGATGGATGGATGGATGGATGGATGGATGGATGGATGGATGGAGCTGCGTGTCTCCAGCAGAACAACATTTCCAACTTGCCTGCTCCTTTGTTTTCCTTTTTATGAAGATTGTGGTTCTGTTAACTGCAGTTCTCCACAGAAAATCCTTCTCTGCATTACTTGAACGCTGTAATCCAGTTAGTGCGCGAGAYGAGGTGTGCTTTTACGGAGTGTTTTGGACGTTTTCTGCCTCCTTTTTCMAGGGAATAATAAAGGACTCCATTTTATACAGCCACGTTTCCGCTGCTTTTGAAAAGACCGGCTGGTTGCGCGGCTCTCCCTCGGGGCGGCGCGTCACCCGCTGCCATGGGAACCGGGGCACGCCGGCTCTGACTGACAGCTTCACTGCCCAGTCGTCAGCCGCGGAGGAGGGCTAGGCAGCCAATGGGAGGCGCGGGGGGGGCGGAGCGCGGGCTCTGGGCCGTCGGTCGGAGATGACGTAGCGAGGCGCCCGAGGAGGCAGBGGGGTCAGCGCGATGGCGGCGGCGCGGCGGGCGCTGCGGCCGCTCTGCGGCGGGGCCGGTACGGGCTCAGGGCGGCTCCGGGGCCCCGCGCCGCCGCCCCGGAGCCGGCCTCACTTGTGTCTCTCCGGCAGGTCCCGGCAGCGGGTGGCACTGGCCCGCGAGGGCCGCTTCGTCCGGGGTGAACGCGGGCGCCATCAACGCGGCGCTCGTGGGGCGCATCATCCGCGTGGACCACGCCGGCGAGTACGGCGCGAACCGCATCTACGCGGGGCAGATGGCCGTGCTGGGCAGGTCGGCGGTGGGGCCGCTCATTCAGGTGAGCGCCCGACAGCCGCCGCCGGGACCGGCATGGCCCTTGGGAGCGAAGCAGCCGCGGGGGCCTCGGCGGCAGCGCGGGGAGCTGCGGGGCCCCTGGGCAGCGCTGCGCGTGTGTTCGTGGAGAGCGGCCGCGTTGCCTGCGTGCCGGAGCCGCGGCAGTGCCCAGCGGGGCGGCAGTGCCCAGCGGGG
>PTEX01000149.1:1109810-1126933 GCA_003342815.1 Eudromia elegans | reverse complement strand
CCCTCCTTCCCGTGTCCTTTGTGTATGGTAGATAGTTACTGCTAGTTAGTGAGGCCTGAGCAGMGCGTTTTGCTTCTCTTTCTGTGGTTAGCTTTGTTAAAGGGTCAGACTTATCAGTGCTTTAATGTGATTTCGGTTCTGTTACAGCAAATGTGGAATCAGGAAAAAGAGCATCTGAAAAAATTTAATGAGCTGATGGTTGCATACAGGGTTCGACCTACTGTTTTACTGCCTATCTGGAATGTAGCAGGCTTTGTTTTAGGTGAGCTTGTATTAATGTTATTGTTGTTTTGTGAACTCTTTGAATGTATAAATTATTTGTTTTGCTTAGGGTTTCATTGTTTGGACATGTTTGTACCACCCTCGTAGGAGCTGGAAGTGCCTTACTTGGAAAGAAAGGTGCAATGGCTTGCACGGTGGCGGTGGAGGAGAGCATATCCGATCACTACAATAATCAGATCAGGACTCTTATGGAGGAAGATCCAGAAAAGTACAGGGAATTATTGCAGGTATTGGACTGTAACTTAAAATGAGTGTAATTGAATGATGCCATGAGACTTTCTTTTTTTGGAAAAATATGTCGGTAGAATTTATAGCAGACCTTTTTGATCTATAAATGAGATTTCTGAAGGCAACAGAAACCTTAAAATAAAAGAATGATTGTTCCTTCAGCAACTCTAAATTGATGAAACATCAAATTTAAAATGTTAGACTAGTACTTAACTAGCACACTCATTAATTCAATATTTTCCTTTTTATTTGAAGCATTGTATTTTTTAAAAAAATATTCTTACCTGGAAGGAAGAGCAAAAGAAAATAAGTGTGATGAATTACATAGTAATGGTTATACTGGATATGATTGAATTATTCAGATTTTGAATACAGGAGCATGAAGGGAGTCATCGATTATTAGATCTGCAAGAAAAATAATTTCTAAATAAATAAATTCTAAAGCATTTTAAGCATAAAATTGGGATGYGTTTTTGTAGATACTTGTGAGAGAGGAGGTGTTTCTGCTTGCAGCCCACACTGAGTTCGTTGGTGCTCCGCTTYCTGTGGGGTCTGCGTGTTCATTCCCAGCTTTCTCTGCTGGCTGCTGTTACATTCAGCTGTGCATAGTTTAACTTGTGGCCAGATCTGGTTGCCCCCCAATTGTCCTGTTACAGAAACAGTATCAGAAGTAACCCAGCCTATGCTGACATATGAGGGAAGTATTGCTTTATAAAAGTAAAGGCTAATAACCTAAAGGTCCTTTTCTTTTTCCCTCTAGCTGCCTTGATTTCTCTGTACAGTAAGCCTACTAATTACCTACTCTCTTTAAAGGTAATAAAGGAGTTTCGGGATGATGAACTGGAGCACCATGACATTGGGCTAGAACACAACGCAGAGTCAGTAAGTACAGTGGTAACTCACTGATGCTGTTAGCAAGGATCCAGACCGGAGAGTATTCCTTATTAGTAATTCATTATGTGAGAAATAAAAAATAATGTTTGGATTCTTTCCTGGCATTAAGTGTAAGGTAATACTGACGTGGCACTGCATCTTACAGCTTTTATTTTTCTAGAACAAAATTGAATCTGTTTAAATCCACATCAAATGTTAAAGCGATTTTTGTTTTCCAGGGAAGTGCCATCTGCTCAGATTTGCTTTTTGTTTAAAAGTTTTTATTTAGCCATATCTCAAAAATATTTAATCCAACAAGTACTTTCCCTAAAGTGGGAAAATTAAGGCATCATCTTGGTAGTCACACACAACTGTGTTAGGAAAGCAGAAATACTAAATTAAATTCTGTCCTCATAGGAGGAAATTGTGAATTCTCAGCATTTTTTTCCCCTCTTGAATTAATTTTGTGGACTTATATTTTTATGGAGATTTAACTTTTGGAGTTAACTTTTTTGGAGTTAACTTTTATTAAATTTTACCTAGAGTGATTGAAATTATGAATATAGGTATATTATCATGGTAATGATAACTGCATCTTAACCACAGATTCGACTCAAACAAAACACGTTACTGGTGGATTAAATATATTTAATCTTGTATTGTTTCTTTTACAGGCACCGGCTTATTCAGTTTTGAAGACAGCTATACAGCTTGGATGCAAAGCTGCTATATTTTTATCAGAAAGAATTTAGTGATATTTTCCATAGTGACTGTGGTAACAAATTAGGACACAAAAATGTGTGCAGTTGTGGAAGACTATTAGTCATTTTATAAGGATTTTTAACATTTTCTTCATGGAGCATCTAATTAGGCCATCCTTTCTCAGACTGGCTACCCATGCAGTAAGTATGTGTGTTAAGGTCGGTGAAACCAAGTGTGAGTGAAGATGGCAGAATTGGGTCCATATGAAGTAAACCTTGTTATTCTTGAACTGTTCACAAGGTGGCAGTAGAAATATATGTATGCAAATCACATATATAAAAATGATAAATGCCTTCTCTGTTGCTTTCACATTTATATTTATTTGAAGTAAGCTGGTGCTTATTACCTTAAGGTAGTTATAATAAGTACACCATTTCTGAGTTCTGTTTTGAGGGTAAGTAAATTAAATCCTATTAATTATTTTCAGTCTGTCTTGAATAAAATTTGGTTATTATAAGGCTTCCATTTGAAAGCTTTTTTATTTTGTATTTTCAAGCTCAATTCCTTATTTAATCAGATTTTTCATTTATTTTGCCCTGAGTGTTTGCAGAAGCAACAGACACCCTGGTGTAAAGCAGGTGGGCAGAGCCATTTGGAGCACCTGCAGAATTGCATCTAGTGTTTTGTTATACCTTCTAAAATTCTCTCTCTTTGCATCTAGACTGAAGTGGCTCATGAATAAGGACCTTTGCCTTCTCAGTGTAGGAACAATTTCCTCATGTTTCTTGTTGACATCTTGGCACAGAGCGATAGAAATGCCCAAGACGACTCTGTGTACCTGCTCTCTTAACACTGATCAAAGATGACAGGATACAGTTAAAACAGCAATGTATTGAGCTAGCCTTAAACTGGTTGGGAAGGAGACTTCCCTCAACATGTGTTTGAGACGTTGGGAATATAAACTGTTAATGGTTCCAAGCAGGCAGAGAGAAGGGTTGGGTTTTGAAGCAATGTTTCCCACTGCTGTTGTGAAGAGTGGTGCCAGTGTTGCCAGTCTTGAGTTCTACCTTGTGTGGCACATCCAGATGTATGGACTTTGTAGCTGCTTCAAAACCAGAGRAGGATAAGAAATGTAGAGTGTTTAGCAGGAATGCAAGACTCTTCATCTGGGAGCTTGGTAAGGTTCCGGATGACATAGGGTCCAGGTACATCTCTAAATCTTTTGTGTAGCTCTGTTACAGAAGGACCTGTAGATACAGATTTAACATGAAGCATTTCTAGGAGAGGTTTATTGTCCTTTTTTATTATTTTTGTAAAGGAATTTGGACTGACAGTTAAATCGTAGTATAGAAATGCTCATTTGGTGTGATTTACTGTGACTGATGTTTTGTACATTCTTTAAGAATAATTACTATCACACGATTGCACTTCTGGTCTGGCTAAACTCAAGTTACTGATGTTACTTAAACTTTCTAAACACAGCAGTGTTTGGTCCTTTATATGTGACTGGTTTTCACATCTACTGGAATAACGTGATTCAGGGAACTTAAAGATAAATCACTGATTCCTCAGGGCTGAGCGGTGTGAAAAGGGTTCTAAGGGATTCTTTTTTTTTTTTTTTTCCCCCCTCACCTCAGCGCTAGGCATGTAAACATGAATTTCCTAAAGATGAGTTTTACTAGACTAACTTGTAATCTTTCCTAACTTGACCACTTCTCTAAACAAAAATAATACCAGACTTCTTACCTGAATTTCACTAACAGATTTGATGTGGTGCACATGGAAAATGTTAGGTAACTTAAGAAGAATTGGTTCAAGAATAGTTAATTAGAGCAGCACATGCAATGCTTGATGACAATTGCTAGGACAAAGTATTAAATCTGGCTGTGATGTAGAATTGTTTGATAAAGTAGAACTAAAAATTACTTGAAGATATCCTTTTGCACTAAGATGCTGCAGTTCTGCAAGTTGCAGACTTTGCTAATTGAGTGAAAAGGCAAGGGAGTAGACTGCTTGGTGAATACTCTGTTGTAGAGTCTGTAGTAGCAAGGGGCAGCATGGGACGACATCTTTAAGTGTGCTGTCTGAATTGGGGCAGAGTGGGAGTAGGGTGCTTAGACCCAGAGCTGGAAGTCGCACGCCCGCACGCACAAAAGACCCGTGGTGCAAAGTAGAAGCCGAGCTAGGCGGTTTCCTCCTCTCTTGGCCATTACAGCAGGGTTGAATGTTAGACAAGGCATGTGGTGCTTTCCTAAATAGATGATACTCTGTTGAAGTCTGATATTCTCAAAGGCCCAAGTTACAGAGCGATTCTCTGAAAATGTCTGTGGTGGCGTTGGACGGTTGTGGAATTTGCTGCTGACAGGGTATCGTTCATGTGATCCGCATTTCAAGCCGTGGGTGGCCTCGGAGGCCGCCACACGCTGTCCATTCGGAGCAACAATGTTTGAGGGAAAAATTGCATTTTTAAGGCGTTTAGTTTGGCTGAAGGATGGGAACATCAAATAGCAGGAAATTCCATATGAGGTCAGTGCATTTGCTCATATCTGCRGTAACTAGGAGCATTCATAGGAAGTTCTTTGTGCTCAGCAGCTGAAAACATGCTCTCCTTAAGAGTTCATCTGAAGTGCTTTTGAGTAGGCTGTCAGGTAGCAATATTGCCTCTAGCAGTGAGCATAAATACTAAGAATAAAATAAGAATCAGATGAAGAACTCTGCCTTCTGTCGGGATTTGTTCTTTACCAACACAGAATTAAAGCATGGATGAGCTGTTCTCRTGCCAGTGTTGATGGCTGTATGTTTCTGCTCACTCATATTTGGTCTTTTTGTTTGTCTTACATAGAAAGTGGAGTTACTCTTCCTTTATGTAGTGCAAAGGGGAAAAAAATTATTGAACTATTTCAGATATTGAAAGACTGCAAAAGGTGGTTCAAGGTTACAAGAGGGCTAGTGATGAGGAAGTACTGTGCAGCAGTTCTTTATTTTTGTGCAGCTGCTGCAAGGTTGTCGTTTCTTTCTACATATCACTTTCAACCAGAACCAAAGGAGACGTTARCCATCCCTGCAGAGGCAGAAGCGTGGCTATATGGTATATTATGTGAGTGTTATCAGAGTGATGTTCAATGAACCCTGGGCTGAACCCAGGGCTTCCTAACAGAGAAAAAGGAATTTGCAGCAAACAAAGGGCCTGCAAAATGTTGCACCTTCAGAATGAGAAGCAAGTGTCTCAAGGTGCTTTTGAGTTCTTGGGCAGTCTTCTGCACTGGAGGATAAGCATTTACAGTGTGTTCTATGATCAGATATTTCCTGTTGGGGTAATGATAGTTCCTTCTGATTCTGCAGTAACCAAAGGTGTGAATGGGAGTTTCACCTCCAAAAGGAGATATTCATCCTGATCTGATCTGAAGCTTTGGCCTCTATCCTCTGAATGCTGCCAATCGAGGACTCAGGTAATGGTGGTGCTTCGTGCAGAGGCTAGTGCCAGACTGTGCAGGGCTCTCCTGGACACGCTCATAGCTCTGAAGCAGAACCTCTGCTCCGTCTGCAGACACTGCTGCTGGCTCTGGAAAAGCAAAGGAGAGCAAACGGACAATGCCAGCCCTGTCTTRCAAAGGGAGGAGGATGACCTTGAAGATTCAAAGCAGATCCTAAGACTTGTGTCTCTGCAGTAACAGCTCTAGAAAGCCACTAGGGTGGCAGGGCTCACACCGCACCAGCACAGCGTATGTCTGGCTGCAGGCAGTGCCCGCTCGCCTCCAGGTCAGGCAGGAATCACATCCCGGCCACTGTGATTCGTGTGGGGATGCTGCCATGAGCTGAGTGCACATCATGCCATGTGATGTGTGAAACGAGGCTCAGAAGATGGTTTGGCTGAGGATTAGCTCATTGTTTGAGGCAGTAAATATYACAGATAAATGCCAGATGTAATGGGCTGGATCCTCAGCTGGAAAGAATCCGAGTCGCGCTTGAGCACGATAAAGCTGCACGTGGACTGAGAATAGGCCGTGCAATTTCTGTTGCTGGGRGCAGTGTGGGTTGCACCTCTCTGATCTTCCTCAGCATTACTTAATCTGTGAAGTCCCTGRCCCTTTGACTTTGGGGAAGATACAATTTCCAGAGGGTGTCAGTTATTTTCTGTCATTGCTTCAGAGTTGTGGCATGTCACTTGCACTGAATCCTGCAAGTATTTTCAGCCTCCCGAGTGATGCTGTTTAAAGGGAAAAGTCAAAAATATTGGCCAGTTTAAAGGAGGAAGGTGAGGGCCTAGGGAGGAGGCCCTATAAAGGTACCATTTTGCCATTTGTTAATTCAAAGACCCGAGAGTGGCTGAGGCTCGAAAGCTGAAGACGTTAAAGCACATGTCGGCCTGTGGCAGTTGTGCTCCCAGGTGAGTTAAATTTGCCTCCCAATGAAGCTTGTTGATGGTTGTGTTCTGAGGGGGACTGATTTGTGTTGATTATTTGAATTAACGTTAATTGAAAAAGATTTGTTGGGTCTTTAAAACAACCTGACGGCATCAGAAACATAAATGCATTTGCTCTTAGGTGCTTTCAATGATTGCAACCTCCTGTGTGTTTCAAGTGCYTTTGAGGAATACTGCCCTACGTTACAATTTTAACAGGTCTCTCATAATTGTACCTGTATGTGGCTCAAGAAAGCACCATCATTAGATCATTGTGTTGAGAGATGGAACAATATCCCTATACTGATATTGGGGCTRAATACCTTCATTTCACAAATGGGGCCGTGGCCCTGTGTTTGCCTGTTCTTGTCCTCCGCTCTAAGGAAACGATGCTCTGTGGAAGCCGGTGGCCGCGGAAGCCAGCGGGAAGGCCGAGCCGTGAGTTCCCACGTCTCAGCGAGGTAGGACCCGCCCAGGACAGGAGGCTCCCGGGCAGCCCGCTCCAGAGCCACCTTCCCGCAGCTTCCTTGTAATGGAATGTGCCCTGAATGYGTAGGCGGCGGTGGCTGCCTCGTCACCTGTATGGGAAGGGCCGGGCGCTGCTGCTTTGGTAAATGCCCGTCCTGTGGTTGTAGGCAGCTGTTAGGCTGTGGTTTTGCCTTCCCTGTGGATGTGTCTCCCTGAAGGAGTGCCCTGAGCCTGGAAGCAACACTTGGGGCAGGCCGTGCGTCCCTTCCCCTTGGCGTCCTTCTTGCGGTGGTGTTTCTGCCACACTGTCTTTTCTCGCAGCAAACGGCACTTCCCAATAGTCCCGCAGCGTCCCCAGGCTGGYGCCTGCAGGGCTCTCCTTGCCACATGGTTCCTGAGGGGGCACAGAGAAAGTCCCGGGATGCAGCACGCCCCTTTCCCAAGGCCTCCTCCATGGAGCAGCAGCTGCTTTCCTGCTGTCCTGCCGCCCTCCCTGCTCCGCGAGCGGTGGCCGCCCAGCCTGGCCCACGTACGAGCTTAGCCAGCCGGGCCCCAGGGCTGCCGYGAAGCAGCACTGCGAGCAGGAGGCGCGTCTCCTCCGCGGCCCCCCGATGCCAGGCTCCTCACCGGCGCCGTCCTTCCCGGCGGCTGCTCTCCTCCAAGCTGTGCACACGGCAGTGATTGGTTGTTTGGTGTTGCCCATGCCTGGCTGGATGGTTTATCGGTCTGATGATACAGCTGGGCACGTGTAGACCCAGGTGTCAATGAAAGCAAACGCAACATGCATGCGGGGGTGGTCCTGCTGTTTAAAATATCTTTCCTGGACTATGGAATATAAAGCCTATTTCTGGCACTGTAAACGCTTTTATGTTTTCTTTGTGGCCGCGGGCACAGCATCTGCCAGTGATAGCTCAGTTCGGAGTGGGGACGGCGGGGGTGAAGGTGCCGCTCGTTTGCGCGGTGCGTTTCAAGGCCCGCTCTGCCAACGCGCTGCAGCAAAAACTGCCACAAATTCCCCTCGCGTCCGCTCGGAGGGCGGCTCTGTAGTCAGAGGCTTCTAACTGTGTATGCAAATGGCTAAGGCATTTAGTGGAGTGAAACTCGTTTGCTCGCAGGAGACGGAAGGCAGGCAGTGTTGAGGCAAATGATTGTCCTGATCTTTGTCATTATATCTGGGTTAAATTTTCCTCTTTAAGTAACAGCCTGTGTCTGATCCAAACCAGTCCCTCGTCTTGCTGAGGGACTGTTTGCTCCCTCCTGCCAGGGAAGAGACGTGTTCCAGAGCTGGCACTAGGGAAGAAAGGGCAGATCATTTCTTTCCTAAGCCTGGAAGCATGAGGTGGCCTCTGCTCTCCAGCAGCGTCGCTCTCAGTGTCCTTGTGCTGAAGGTGGGACCAGTCTTTAGCGTCCTCAAAATGCCCTTTTCATACATTTGTTAGATTCAAGCAAAACGGCAACAACAGGAGCATGAAAAAATGATGTAATGTCTCTACATGTACCAGTGCTCCCAGACAGGCAATCTGGGTTACCACTGAAGGTGCTTATGGGGCAGCGGGTCCCGTGATCCACGGTGTGGAGCACAAAAGCAGAAAAGGGCACTTGTCGTAATGCTAAAAAAGCGTGTACAAATTGCATGCAAAATACAGACTGCCTTCTATGCTGGTTTTGAATTTGAAATCTCAGTAGAATAATAAATCCTCCCCCTTGTATTTCTGTATCCAAAGGCTCCACCCTTTAAAAGGGTCCTTTTAAACCCATGGGAATGCTGCAAAAATATTTGTCTTAGAGGTGGGTTAAGAGAAATCTACAGGGTACAGGTCTACTAAAAATGAGAGTCTGTTCTCGGCTGCAAGTCCAAGAGCGATTGACATGAACGACTGCTCCAGGCYAAACTTGTCTCCGGGGTTTGCCTTGCTGCAGTCCCTTAGCAAGGAGCGGCAGAAGTCGGGATAGACCGACGGGGCACCGTGAGAGGACTTGTACCTCCCTTGCGCCTCCCTTAATCATATACCACTCATTATATGTTATATGCCAAAGCGTGCAGGCTTTACAGTGGTTTTTATTCAGCAAAAGAATAGCAGCAAGATTTTTAAAGTCACTGTTGAGCCTCTGTTCTTGCAGCTGTAGCTTGGTGGCTTATCCTGGCCATGGGTGGGAAGTGAACTGCTAGTGATGAGTGAGGTGATACCTGCCGTGGCGCCTCCTGCTCGCTGTGCTCTGGCAGAAAAGGGCTACTTTACTGGAAGGCTTCTAGAGGGGCTGGTTTTGTTTTGTTTTTCTATATAATAACTGTCTGCTTTTTGTTTCCTCCCACCCAAATATCTCGGCAATATTTGCTAATAAGAAATAAATATATCTCAATTCGAAGTGACACAAATACTGCTGTTTATGCAGAATGTGAGAATCTAGTAAGATATTGGACATATGTTTAGAGGGATAATGCATGAGAAATGAGCTCTCTTTTGTCAGAGAACTGAGCCTTGCAAAGCGAAGTGACAGATACATGTGTTTACAGGCAGGCTCTAGATCTGGTTGCAGTTGCTTATCATTTGTCATAAACACAGAAACATGGAGCACAAAATACCGATGCAGCAGAAACTGGAACATGGGCTTCTCTCCAGCAGATGTGGGATGAATCCTAACACAGTGGATGTTTTGGGTTTGTGACTAGCAAGAGGATTTACACTCCTAAGCAAGTGTGAGTAACCTTGAGCCTTCATGTAGGCTGTTGCATAATCCTTGGAAAAATCCCAAATGGATCAGGTGAAGTATGGCCTGGTTTTCAGTTTGCATTGCTGGCAATTAATAACTGCTTAAGCAGCCATCTGTATCTGCCTGCTACATCACACAAATAAGATGTTGCAGAAACAGTGGGATAAAAGTGCCTCCCTGAGCTTACCACATGGAGGCAACCTTTAGAAGTGACCTCATGCCACGGTACTTCTTCCAAATTCTCCATGGATTTGGTATTCTAGCAGAAATAGTGTAGTGACTTGAGTCTTGACATCAGTGGTTTCCCTAGTAACGTGAAAATTCATCACTGTTTTCCCTTTCTTTTGCTTTCTGTTGATATCAAGATGCATGTCGTGCAGCCTTGATTGTGGGAAGTGCATCACGATGTGCCTCTGATGTGATTTCATACCGAGTTATTATTCCAGGCAGTGCTCTAGTAACCTAAGAATGAGCAGAATAACCAATGGGCAACCACTGGTTGTCCAAAATACTTGTCTTTCTGATTTATTGGAAAAAAGTGTATATAAAAAATTACATGAGTTACATGTGTTCGGTATAAAAATGTAGCGTGAAAGCCAGGAGGAGCAGTTATGGAGAATGTTTCCTTGGGAATGTTTGTTCACATTGTAAAAACCACCAGCACATTTTGGTGCATCTGGCAATTATTACGCCACACACTGTTCTTACTCCATATTCACCCCATTCATCGTAGGCAGCACATCCTTGGTTTCTCCCACATATTTGTCTGCTTCCCTTGTAAGCATTCAGTAAAACTGCTATTCCACATCTCCTGTAACAGCCTTCATTCAGTAGCTGAGTTTTCCTTTGATTTATTGTCAAGGATAATTCAAACAGGATCAAAGTCTATTCAGCCTTTGGAGTCTTTTGGATGTGGATCTATGTCCTTTCTTCTCTCCTGTTTCAGAAGGGTGTGCCTTTTTTAAATGCTTCATATCTCTATTGCAGCCTGAGGAGGGGTCAGTATGCCTTTTATTTAAGCAGAATCTTCTTGGAGATGAGCAGTTTGGGCTGGTTTGTGAGGAGCCTCCCTGGCGTGTGGATGAGACCGTGGGAGAGCTGGTGGCCACTGAGCGAGTGAGTGGTGGCTGGAACGTGGCTGTAGATGGAGCCATTTACACTCGAGAAGGATGGCGATATTGCTATAAATGAAGCTATTGGCTTCATCAGGATGGATAGCTGAGTAGCTCAAATAAAATAGGCTGTATTTGTTTCTTTGGGGTTTTTTTCCTTCTTTCTTTGGGCTATGGCCATGGTGTAAATGGACATTTTGTTCAGCTATTTGTACAAAGAACAGACATTTCCTAAATACTTGCATTTGACTAATTATGTGTTATTATTCAGTCATCTAATGGGGGAGCTAGATCCGTGATGTAGCACGTAGGCAATCAGACACACGGTGCGAACTGGTAGAGGAGGATACGGGAGGCAGAGTCCGTGTAACCCATTAGTGCAGAATTGCTCATTCAGTGCACTTGGTGAATGGGTCCAAACACGATGCGTTTCCACCGGTTCATGCAAGATTCATTAAAAGAGCGGAGAGGAATTCAATGAAGGATTCATTCATGAATAAGTCATTGGATTCAAATATGTTTGGGAGTGATAGTTGAAATATATTTCCTAGGCTTATAATCCATAAATCCGACAAAGCCAACACTGAAAGAGAGAAAGAGGATATATTATTTGTCTTGGAGCCCAAGGCTGGTGCTGAAGATGCCTGAATTGAAATCTCTCCTCCTGGGCCAAGACAACCCTCAGTGTTTCACGGTTCTTAAACGGTGAAAAATCTCTCCGCTGGGATGGGCTGTTGATGCTTGTGTTGGATCAGACGCTAGGGAAGCGAGATGCCCTTGGAGGTAAAGTGAGAAATAAAAGGCAGCCACGAGTGCTGTGGAGCAGGCAACGGGCTCCCCTCGGAGAGGGACCATCCCCTCTGCCGCCATGTTAGGGCAGCGCCGCCATGTTCGGGAGCGGGCCAGGAGTGTGGCGAGGGCTGATGCCACCACGGCCGCCATGCTGAAGCCAGCACTAAACGGGAACGTGAAGCCTGTGTTAAATCCTCTCTCCTTTCTTAAGTGGTGTTGTGGTTAGCAAACAGACATTAAAAATCCAGACCTGTTTAAAATGGCTTACTCTTTCTAAATGGATTTTATAATCAAGAAAATGGCATAATAAACCAAAACTTGTGTAATGAAAATATTATCATTCTCACTTAAATTACTCTAATGAGCAATTTAGGGGTCAGCTATGTGGTAGTTTTCATTCGTTTAGTAGGCTATGGTGCCACTCCTGAGCACATGCAAATACAAGTCTAAGGGACTTACTGTTAATTAACAGTAAGCCATTTTTGTAGTGGTTAAGTTTACACTTGGACAAATATGCATCCAGGTTTAATTAAATTGATAGTAACAGGCTTTTGTTGAGCTAGTTTACCTCAAGCCTAAGCAAGATTTGGCTCTACCTGTTGGCTACAGCCTTTAGATTCAACACTGTTTACTGTACGTGAGCACGACTGTTGTCCGTCATATGTGGGCAACACTATACCCAGAACTTGCACGGTGAGCGCAGGACTTGAGGTAATCTTGCTCTAGAGAGTTCTCGTGTCTCCATTTTCAACGTAAGGAATATTTCTGATCTTGTCCCGAGGGTGTTTTCCATGTGCCGTTGCTGCTGATTCCCTTTCCACGTGCCCGTTGTATATCTGCACTCCCCTGGCTGCAGCTCGTCTCCTCTCCCCGACGCCACGGCTGCCTTTCTTGGCAGCTTTCTCAGGGACATGTGCTTAAAGTCCACCACGCTCCAGCTTCTCAGGCAGAACTCGGCATAGAAACTTGTGTTAATGTGGAGACAGGGGAATATTTTGTTCCTAATTCATTGCTTAGCCGGAAACATAGAGTCAACGGCTTCCTGCCTGTCAGCGTAACAGACAAGGATGATGTGCCCGCTTGGAGAGAAGCCAGTTGTTGCTTTTGCTGCTCACCAGCACAGGGTGTTTGTGGCTATAACGAGGACAGACCTGGACGAGAGGCTGTCGTTTGGATTATTCCGGAAGCCGATCCTTCTGAAGCACGGAAATCCTGTATTGGGCTCGCTGTGGTTTACAGAAGCCAGCTCTGCTCGCGGGCTTTCTGATTAAGAAGCGTTCCGCTCTGCTGATAGCTAGTGAGCAAACAGACTGCCGTGGGTAGCAGGGACATCCCACTCACTAAACAGAACGTATCTTCAGAAAGAGCGCATAGTAACACCCCTGGCCCAAGCTCCTGCACCTCCATGCGGGTCCTCTGGAGGCCTGATTCTTCCCTGCCCTGGGTTCTTGAGCGTCTTGAGCTTTTGAAGGCAGGAAGGCACCATCTCCAGCGGTCTCATCCCTACATGGGGCCCAGTGCTGCTGGGTCTGCAAAACAGCTTCATGTTTGCTTGGTCCTGTTGGCTTGTACAGCCATGAAAGTGCAGAATGATTTGGTAGTCAGAGTAACAGCTTGCAAAGGAGATGCTCAAAAGAGTAATAATTGGGAGCGTCAAGTGACTACTCTTTCAGACATCCCTTTTTTCTTTTTTAATATTAATCTTTTTGTATTTATATTTTCTGCTGTAAACTGTTTAACAGTGCCTGATAATTATGTGGTAGATACAAGCCCCTCGGGGTAGAAGAGTAGCTGCATTAGTGCTGGGAGGGTTCTCCAAATGATTCTCTTGCACCTGGAACAGGTTACATGCAATGCTGCTTTACTGGGGCATATGCTGACCTGGTAAATCCAGTAGGAAATGTGCAGCTTGCTTTGCAGATGCACCATTAATGCTCTGTGTAAAATCTTAAGATAAATAGGGGCACTTAAATGTGTCTGTGGTCTTTCTGCTACCTATTTCCTGTTCAGATGGTGATTTCTCTGGTGCAAACTGCTTTTTCCTACATCTCAGTGTCTTGCGTACTGTAGCACTAAAATATCAGTTACATAGACGTATGAAATACAAAAAACTGTGGAGATACTTTAATGGGTGTTACATACCCAACACTTTTTTTTTTTTCCCCCCCCCCCCCCCCTTGCAAATCTCCTCCAGAACTGCCAGGCAAACATTATCTCCTGGGATGAGAATATCTTTTTTTCAGTGCAAAGTTGTATGTGAATGAAGTATAACATTCTTCCTTATTTTACTGAGCAGGATATCCTGGATATGGGCCTTTCCATAGCAAGGGTGTAGATGACATCTATTTAAAGAATGGATGATTTAAACTAAGGTAGTAAAAATCACTCATGTGGTTCTCCCTGGTCCTGATTTTGATGTAATGGTTATTAATGTACAATCTATTTCTGGACTACACAATAGCTATTAAAAGCCTTGTTAACATTTTCTTTATTATTATACTGGAACAAAAAGATTGTTATTTAAGTGGAAAGAAAGAAATGTCAGCATTATAACTGGCAGACAAGGGGGATTATGGATGTTTCAAACCCAACAAGTGAGCTGCTACTTCTCTGGAAAAGGCAGAAAGAGGAAAACAATTCCGATAGCAACCGCAGAAGTCAACATATCACATGCGGTCCAGCTCCTGGGAAGACCTTGCAGAGGAGAGATGAGTTGCATCATTGAAGCTTTCCTCAGGTTCAACATTACTAGAAGCGACTACAGGAGCAACTAGCTCTGCACAGCAAGAGAGGAGCAGCTGACTGCAAACTTGGTATGGCTCTGGCAAGACCCAAATGCCTGTGAATCACCCTGGGTTTGAAGGTGTAAAAAAGCACAAGCTGCTACACGGACTGATGGGTCCACAGAGTTCAAGGATGCCTTTCAATAAACCATCTGAAAAGCTAATTTTCGTATCACACCAACTGGGCTGTATTTTATTTATTTTGGGTGGTGGAGGACGAAGTGTTTGCTCTGATGGGTCAGAGGCAAAGAGCCAGTGCAATGAATGGTTTTGTTCCCTTGTCCTCCTTTGTCAAGAAATACAGGAAAACATGAAACGAGTGGAAACTCCCCCAACATGTCTCACTTCCTGCTTGTTTTTGTAGATGTGACTTGCGGAGCGACGCTCTTCTGAGGAGCAGGGTTGTGGCTTCAGCTGCAACCCAGCCGTCGGAAAGCACACCCTTGGACACAGGCACGGACTATTGTGTTGGTCGTGGTGCTCTACATTTTATTTATATTAATTCCTTGATTCATTCCTCATTTTAACTCCTTTCTTAAACTGTTAAAGCACGTTCAGCTCACTGTGTTCAAGTGCTTGTATTCAAGCACGGTTCCTTCCCCTTCATGGGGCACACATGACGCTGTGCAGATGCTGCTATGTTGTCGTTACTGTGATAATAACTTTGCCACCTGGAATTAAACCACAACAGAAAGCTTGAGCAGATGCTCCCTAAACTGCAACAAACAGCTTCAAAACTCAGTAAACATTTACTAAACAAACAGAAGCCAGGCACGATGGTCCCATCCACGGCAATAGCTGGGACCTAGCTAGCACACTTCCACAAAAATACATATTTAAAAATTCCCTTCTAAACTAATGCAAAGATTTCAAATGTCTGTGCTGACAGTGGGGAGAAACTGTAGAAGAAAAAAGAGCCAACCCCGTGGTCAGGAAATGCAATGATAGGGGGGGAAAAAAAGCACCGTATAAAGAAGCCTTGTCCTGTGTGGGAAAAATGTCAGACCAACCTGATTACCAGATTTTTACCTTTCTGTGTGGCAGAAATTTTCTTGGTTGCAATTTGAAATGTGACCTTCAGACCTTTAGATAACTACAAACTGCAAAGCTTTACAGTAGCAGGAGTTTTATTTGCTCATTTCTCAGATTTAAACTTTTTCTTTTTTTTTTTAAGCAAAACCTTGTTGAACAGAAAGGCCCAGCAGGAAGGACTCAGCTCAACCACAGAAACATCACATGGTGATTAAAAAAAATGTAAACTGTACAAGCACATGGAGTAACCACTGTATGTCTTAAAATACAGTGGGCTGATGCATGCATGTGTCTTGTATGACCTTTTACTGTCCTGGTGGCTCCTGGGCTGGGAACTGGAGTTAGGCATAACCTTGTAATCCAGAGATCCACCTCTCCTGGTCCTGGGCGCCAGGAACTAATCACCATTAGGATCAGTTTCAAGTATTTTCCCCTCTTGTCTTCTTTATGGTAAAGTGCCCCTCTTAGACCTTGGCTCATAACCTCCCTCCACTATCTTAGCTGTTGCACACAGCTTCTTCAGTAACAGGAATTTCTTAATCTCCAGGGGCGCCAGTATTGAGAAGATGAAGGAAGCCATGGACAGGATTCTCATCTGAGAAGGAAGAACCTAGGTGCACAGTCAGCTTCTCCTCACTGTGGCGCTCTCAGACTCCACGGGGTTTGTATTCCTTGCAGTAACCCTGCATCCACGTCACTGGGGTTTCCAGTCAAAGGCGCATCAACACCCACGCAAGCTGTTGCAGCAGTCACGTGTGCATACAATACCATACATTGCTGGAGCCCATGCAGCAGATGCTCCAGGACTGGAGTTGTCATAGATTCCTCATACAATAGACCTCATAGGATGACCAGGTGATGAGTGTGAATGTGGGGGGAAGGCCCTCCTTCCATAGGAGGACTGTCTTTTCTGACCTTGCTGGCTGACCTCTTGATAGTGTAGGCATCTAATCCAAGGCAGTGACTGCTTCACCGTGTCCTTTGCACAGACAAACAAGTCTCTGAAGCCCAAACTGCACAGTCCTCTCCTAAGAGAACAACCTCTCATAAAAGCTCAGTGCTAATGCTTCCCCGTGCAAGGTCCAGAGGCTGCTACCTTGCTGCATTTGTGTGGGGCTCTATTTGCTCCACTGCAGAGCTGCAGACCCTGCTGCCTGCAAGAGAACAATAACCTTCAGATTCAATACGCGGGTCTCCAGCTCTCAGAAACTCAGGCTTTAGCAATGAGCAAAACTTTCCTAGGTGAGCATGATTCAATGTGCCCTGCAAACCATGTTGCACTCGTTCTGCCCCCGACCCCAGCTTGCAGCAGGGGCATCACTGGCCATCGGCAGCACCCAGAACTATGCAAGCAACGAGCAGATTTTGCATTTATCGGCTGACGGGAGCATTTGGCACGTGCTCAACACACAGGGGGCTCGTGCACAACAAACACGGCCAACCCCCCGACAGCCCCTTGTGCATCGTTCTGAAGAGTCCCAAATTCTCCACCTCGGTGACGGCTGAGGTGGCCGCTGCAGTGCAGGGAACCTTGGCAGCTCCGCGCTCGCAGACCCTGACGGGCTCGTGAGCGCCCTGAAATGCCTGGGTGCAACAAGGGGGTCGGTACCCCAAAGCACCGTCACGGGGACCCCCAAATGCACGGTCGCCGTGAGGGCCGCGCGGGCCCCTCCGCGCCCGCTGCTGACGGCGACACCGCCGTCCCCGCCCCGCGGCCGCTGCCGAGGCCCCGGGCGG
>PTEX01000149.1:1098601-1108885 GCA_003342815.1 Eudromia elegans | reverse complement strand
CACCGCCGCGCCTTCGCCGAGGCCTTCTGCGCGGAGCCGCGCGGCGCCCGCCTGCTCTCCTCGGCGCTCGTGCTGCGCTGGTTCCAGGGGCACCTGCAGCGCTGCCTGGGCGCCGTGCGCTACCGGCTGCAGGAGCGCTGCCGCGTGCGCCTCGTGGCCAGCGCCGGGCGGCCGCCCACGCTGCTGCTGCAGCCGCGCTCCGACCACCTCTGCTGCCACCTCGCCATGGCCGTGCGCCTCATCCCCGCCATCCCGCTGGGCGACTCGCTCTACCTCACGGCGCCGCTCGAGGCCCCGTGCGCCCCCTGTCCCGAGGCGCTGTGGGGCCTCAACGCCTCGCGGCAGGAGCAGCGCCTGCTGAGCTGGCTCAAGGAGCAGGCGCCGGCCTCCTCCTGTCACCTCAAGTGCCTGCAGATCCTCAAGGGGCTGCGCGACGTGCGCGGGCGGCGCCTGCCCGAGCCCCTGTGCTCGCAGTGGGGCCAGGTGCTCTCCTCCTACGTGCTCAAGACGGCCCTGTTCTCGCTGCTGCTGCGCGGGCCCCTGGAGGCCTGGGACGAGCGGTTCCTGGTGGAGCGCCTCGAGGAGCTGGTGCTCTTCCTCAGGGACTGCCTGCGCAAGCAGGTGCTCATGCACCTCTTCCTGGGCAACGCCGCCCTGCCCGAGGCCCTGGCGCTGCCCCGCTTCCTCAAGGAGGCCGCCCCCGTCAACCTGCTGGCGCCCTTCGACGGGCCCACGCTGGACCTGGCCGCCCGCCTGCTCCTCGACACCTGGAACCAGGCGCCGCGCGTCGTGGGCGCCTGCAGCGGCCCCCGGCACCGGTGGTGGGCGCCCGCGCCGTGCCGCCACGCCGCCCAGCCCGGCCTGGAGGAGCCGGGAGGAGGCGCCGCCACCGCCGCGCCGGAGCAGAGCTGGCAGCCGCACGCCCAGGCGTGATGGGCTCCTCCTTCCTCTCCATCCCGGATATCCTTGGTCCTTCGCGGGGGGATTGTGGAGATCCTGGAGAACGCTCCCCGAGGAAGCCCTGCCCGTGGTTGACCACGTGCCAACACGGCTCTAGCAGTCTCGAACCGACGGAGCTGGAAGTCCATCTTAGCTCGTTTCCTTCATTGCAAAATTGACCTTTATGTTTTTAATGGGGTTCACTTCTTGATCTCTCCATTTGAGATTTAAAAATCCTGCAAGCACAAAGGGGAAAACTGCTAATTGAACAAGATGCTCTTAAATGTGATGAGCATTAGAGCATGGATGTCCACACGAGTCAAAAACTTGGTGACGTGCTTTAAAATTTCTGTGTAATCCAGGACGATGTGCTAAGTAGAAGTAGAATATGCATGTTAATGTGAAACTGAAGTGAGGGATGAAGCTAAAGCTCTTGGACAAAAGTAGGAAAAATTTAGTTCAAGTTTCTCTGAAGAATCTAGTTATAAGTTTCCTTGTTAAAATGAGGGTTATGCTGAAGGATTGAAGTTTAGATGAAAGGAAACAAATAGCACTTTATTTTAACAAATATCTTCATTTTGGGGTAATTGGCTGCAGTAAGTATTTGCTCTAGAAGAGGCATTATTATGTTCTTAAATTAATGGGGTGATGCTTGAATCACCCTGAGAACTTTCTTTAAAGGAAATACTCCGGGGCTCACTTGTGGGTTCTTGGTTTTGAAATTTCTTTTTTTTTCAGGCTTTGAGCATTACTTTTTTTGAGAAATTGCTTTGCCTTAAGGACCAACAAAACCAGAAAAGCTTTAACAAATTCTATACTTGTTCTAGTCTAAAGCCTAAACCAGCCCAAATCTCGGTGCTGTGATCTGGCTGATGGCCCCTGTGCCTCAGCCAGGGCTTGGGGGGCTTTTGGGGAGGGTTGTCTAGTTCCTTCCCTGATGGCAGCAGTGTTTTGATCTGCAGCAGACCAAAGAACCCAATGGCATTTTTGGCACAAGTAGCAGATCCTTATCTCGTTGAGAGGAGTAGGAAGCAAAATACTTCAGGGTACTTCAGATTTCTTTAGCACTAAGTAATGGTACAGGGGGGCAGTTTTAGGCTGTGGGTTCTGATGTTGTCTTAATGTAAGTGCCAGCAAGGGAGTTTCCACTGCTCGGGGAAAGAGCCCTTCCAAAAAGGGACTTGCGAGGACAAACAGTGGCAAAATCCAAATATCATATGTGTGCTTTAAGTTGGAATATTGGGCCGCACGCTGAAATGCTCCATGTATTAAGACCTGAAGTGTGTTGCTCAACTTTCTGAGCATCAGTAGCTTAGTATTTGCCTTTTTACCTGTTATACAGTGTCCTCAGTGAGCAGTTTAAATGAGCTGTAAGTTACTAGATGCAACTCTAGGAAGCTTCAGCATGAGTTGCTCTTATTAACATACCTCTTTGCTCCCTGATGTACACAGACATTCCAGTGTGCTTTATTCACAGTCTATGCAACAGAGCACAAAGCAGATATTTTCAAAATCTATGGAAGCTTTATAAAAAAATCTATTTTTCTAAATGGAAACACTCCTCAGGCAGATGTTTGCTTACTTCTGTCTGTATTTTCTATTTTTTTTTAGCTGCGCTTGCAGTCTTATTTTCAGGTAATTATAGCCTAAGTTGCACCCTCAAGTTGGGTTATTTTTTATGTGAAGCACTGTGCTTCTTTCTACAAATACAAATAGCGTATTTATAGGTAGTATTGATCAAATGTTCTTTGCACATGGTATTTAAGGCTAAGTGAGCTACCTTGGCGATGCTTTTGGTAGCAGACCACAATATGTACTATTTTTGCAGACTTGTGTTACTTGGTGTCTGAAAAGAGATGCAATTTTGGAACCTTTGTGATTGGATCTTTTGCATAAAAAGAGACTGGATGACCAGCGTGGGGTGTTGTGGTTTCCAGGATCTCCTGGCATGGAAACATCTTAGCTGTTAAACTTGGCACCATTGTCACCTCTGTCAGCTCGCAGTTTCTTTGTGTCCATAGACTTGGTAAAACTTTCTCGTTAAATGTATAGTGATGCTATGAAAAATAAAGTTGCATGAAGAAATGCAAGCCAAAGGGAAATATTGGACAACATAAATGGTTCAGATAATTAAAGTTGGGCTGAGAAGGGCTGAGAATGACTGCAAACTTGCAGTGAAGAAGCTGTGCAAATAAGCCAGAGGACAGGAGGTTAAAAGTTAGAGAGCTATTGAAAGTCAGATGGATTTGGAGAGAAAAAAGGTTGGAGTAGGTGTTGTTCTGGCAGTACTGTGGACTAGTTGAATCCCTCTGGGCCAAGCTCATGGACAAAGATTTCAATTTATGAATCACATAGAATCAGGCCAGTTGTCAGTGTCAGTCCTGAGCACCTCACCAAGGTGTTTGTGGACATTGATGATGGGAGAAAATGATTGTGTTTGCTCTAAGCTTAACCTTGCACAGACTTTCCTGGGGTAAGGAGCAAGGTGTGTGCAGCCAAGGTGAGGCCTGAGGAGACCTTGGACCAACTTATACCTGTGAAATTAAGTGTGTTTTCCTTGTCTGTTATAAGACATGCATTCGTGGAAGTGGTTGACAGAAGGAGCTGATGAAAGTCAAGGGCTGTTAAGATACTGATCTTAGGCCATGATAACTGTGACAGTAGTAGTGTGACCCATAGTGTCCAGGGCTGTTTCAGAGCCTTATCTGCCAGGCAGTATATTGAGAGCTTGACCTACAAGAGTAACCTCATGTGCTCCCAGCCCAGTGCTGCTGTTCAGAGTGGGGCTATGACTGTGCATGGGCAGGGTTAGGGTCTCAAGGGTTGCACTGTACTGGAGGTTCAGCATGGTTGTTTGTGGGTCCAAGTTAAAGCTCGAGTACCCAAGAAAGCAGGTTGTGTGGCACTGATGTGGGTTCTTGGTTCTCTTTCACTGCGAGCAAATCTTACAAAGACTCTGTGCAAAATGAAGTTGTGCATTTATTGAATGCTGGTTGGGGGGGATCACACCTGTGATATAATAAGTTTATTTACAGTACCAAAATGAAAAAAATGTATATGTGCCTTCTCTTTGTATTCAAAAATACTGTGTGTACTTCTCAAAGGCATCATTATTTCTGTCTGGCTAAATGTACCAAAAGATTGCTCCTCTTTTGATTTTTGAATCTTTGCAGAGTAATGGAAGTCTAAAACGTTTGTTTGCAAGGAATGTTCTTGGTACAACTATTTTTTGCTGGTTAATAATCAGACCAAAGTTTAAACTAAAGTGTTCGGCTGCTATTGTGGTTTTTTAAGTGTTTATAGGCTTAAAGTGTCAGCCCATTTTAATGAAATGTTTATAAATTCATTTCCTATTTAATATCAACATACATTTGCACTTTTATTGTTTCCATTAAAAGTTGGTGGTTTTGTTTTAATATTTCACTGTAGCAATAAATGGCTGTTTTAAAACATTTGTGCCTCAGGATTTAAATTCTTTGCTGAACTCTTTTCACTCAATGTTGCCTGCAGCCAGGAAGCTCTATGATCTCTAGGTTTATATGCTTTCCAGGAGGAGACCGCTGAAGCGGCAGGACCCAGGAGACGAGGGAGCCCCTGCAGAGGGATGCGGAGCGGAGCGATCGGCTGGTGGCTCGTGAGGTTCGTTGTGTTGTGACATCTGAAATGGAGCACGTTGGGCTGGGTGGCTGGATTCGGCTGCGATAAGAAAGCAGCAGGTCTTGTCTCCCTGGTTCCCGTTTCAGGTTATTGCAGAAAATCTGCCTTTTCTGGTGCTTAATGAAGAGCTAGGACTTGGTTTCGCAGGATCACTGTGAGCTTTTCAGCATGGTATGTACAAACGTATCCTTGTTCCCAAGTGCCTCAGTTGCACTTTATTAAATATGAAAAACTCTTGCTGAAGCCAGCAGGAGTTGCGTGGATGGACCGGCACGTTACCTGTCCTTTATTAGTCTTTGGTAAGATGCCAAACCTATATCCTTGGAGCGTGTGCTGGTGTTCCCTGTTAGAGTGTAATATCAGCAAGAGCTCTACCTTTTTAGTTATTAAATCAAACCTATGCTGAAAATAACTACCTGCAGCTCTCTCTGTGTGCCTGCCTCTTGTCTTGCAGAGCACAATCTCTGTAAGAGGGGACACAACCATTTTAGAAAGCTCTGGCAGAGTCCAGCTAGATAATGGACTTCTCACTTCCACAGATTTAAAACATGTCCTTTTTTTTAGTGTGAACACTCAGTTACCCAAGTCAGAGTGGAGGAACAGTATGTAGATCACCTCTTTAATAAAAATATCTCATATTAATGGTGTCCTCAGAAAGCAGTAACCATCCTCCAGTCTCCATTCATTCCCTGCTCTGAAGCTCTTCTCTTTGAATCCTGAGCTGCTTTTTTCGGCAGAAAATAGTTAGGAAAACATAGGGTTTTCCTTTCATGATAAATCTTCCCTTAACAAAAGAATAAATGATCTAAAGACTTGCATGCTTGGCTTAAAGAAAAGCCTGTCTTGCATCCAGCTCATTGAATAAATTGTTTAAAATCTTTCCGTTCCTGTGCAAATACCTCTCTTGTAACGCAGCCAAGGTCAGTGGCGAATTGCTGATTAAGTGCTGCTAACATGAGTTAAAACTGCCTGGAGGGGAAAGGACTCCCATTTGGGCATCCGATTTTCATAAGATTGAGCAAATAATCAGACAGGAGAAACTTGCTCTTGAGGCTGCTTTGTTTCCCGTGTCACCTCTTTAAACGTTTTCCTACTGGATCTTGCCCGGAGTGGGTGGAATTCTGGTGATACTTGAGCTGCTGGTGGCCAGTGGCCAGCACCGCTCTGCTCTGGTTGCCCGCACGGGGGAAGCTGCTTGTTGGAGCAGGGGCAAGGGCAGAGACTTAAGCCTGTGGATTCATCCCCAGCGCTTGCTGATGCTTCAGAGCGCGGACCTCGACTCCCTTGAGGGTTTTGGGTTCAAAGAAGTGAGGACAGAGAGGGCTGGCTGTGCTCAGAGCTGCCTGTAAATTGCATTACACCTGAGGTTTCACCAGTGCCATGCGTGCCTGATGCTTGTGCCGGTGTCCTCTTGTGCGTGTGCCTCCATTATCCCTTTCTAGCCATGCAACCAAGAATCGGCACATTAGCAGCTTCTTTTGAAGAGATTCAAAGCGTCATAGCATTAAATCTGCACAAGAGCTGTAGAGGTGAAATATGTGCTCTGTGTCTGTCTGACAGCCTGCTGGTGTTCAAGTAATGAGTTGCGCACAAAGCTCTCGGGGCGCTTTGCAGAAAAAGATGCATCAAATGTGGTGTCAAAGTCTCCTGCGTTAAGGAAGCTTTGTTTTTCTCCCCTTAAAGGACAAGAAAACTGATCCAGAAAATAGCTGGCTGCTCAGCCTTGCAGGCCTGTGGATATAGGAATTTTACAACTTGAGTTTGCTGGGATTTCTTTTCCTAAAACCAGGACAAAACCTGCGTTCGGAATAGCCAGTTCTCTGGGTGATGCTGGGTGCAGTCATGGTTTGTTGGTGCTGTCTGAATACCTGGAGTGCTCCGTAGGCTCCTGTCCCCGCTGCAAAGAGCCCTGGTGGTAATCTGGGTGTGAGGAGGGTGAGGTAAGGAGGGCTCGCGCTGCGGAGGTTACCGGCCATCAGGTTAAAGCGGGTCAATTACCCCGGTGCGAGTTGCCAGCCCGGAGAGTGGAGGGGCCCTCCTGAAGGGCTGCGAAGCCCGGCTGCAGGAAACGGGAGGAAACGCAGCCAAATTGGGCAAGACCGGCCACTTCTCCACTTGTGTTTCAGAGCGTTGCTCGCCTGTTCAATAGGGAAGAACAGAAACTCAGAGCTGCGTTTGCCTGCAGAGCCTCGTTGCTTTGGGAGCAGCAGGAGGAGAGGCTCTCGGCTCTAAGGTACCTTCTGCTCTGCGCAGGATTAAGATGTTTCAGTTACAGCATTTTGTCCTGGGGGGAGTCCTCCAGAACTGCACACTGACCCCTCTCGCGGGCCATCCCAGGTGCTAGTCTGGGATATTTGTTTTCTCAAAGCAAACACCGGTCAGGATTTAGGCCCTTCAGGTGGGTTTCTGCCCGCTGGGAACTGCTTTGGGGGGTCCCGATTCCTGCTGGCCTGGCCTGGGTAGAGCCGCAGCTTCCCGTGCGAGCGGAGCTGCAGAGGAAATGAGTCATTCCTCTATTTCTGGCACAAGAGACTCCTGCGCCGTCCAGCGCGCTCGGGAATATCTTCCTGGRGCTTCCTGGGAATGCTCCTCCTAGGACCACGTCCGAGCATGCGGAGAGCAGCGTGTTCATGGGCACCTCAGGGTTTTCCCTAGCTGTTAGCAGGGAGGTGCGTGGAGCCGGGCGCTCCCCGGTGTTAGCCTTCCTCCGAGCCGATGATCTGGTGCATCCCGGGCGGCTGTGGCTCTGTGCGAGTGGATTGGGAGAAGGAGAAATCGTGAGTTCGGAGGATGATGCATCACGGGCGCTTCTCCAAAAGTATTCCTGGACGGAGTCTGGAAGTGTTTTCCCAGAGGCTGCCTGAGTTTATTCTACCCAAAGTGACCAAGGACTACCAACAACTGATGAAATCAGCTGAGTATTGAGTAAATAAATAGAGAGGAAAAAGAAACTCTTCCCACAAGTACGGAAGTGCCGGCCCTGCATGGTGCATTCCCTGGAAACGCCACCAGCGCCCCGGGAAGCAGCACGGTTGCCTCAAAGCCGCTGCAGTGGCCTGTGGCTCCGGGGCTCGCTTGACTGCAAAAGCGCTTGGATTTGCCCCTTGAAGTAGCTGTCGTTCCTGGAAGGTGTTCACCCCGGGCACAGGGAGAGCCTTGGGTGCACATGTGGTTCCTCGGGAAGAATTGCTGCGGTCCTCCAGACGGAGCCCGTCGTTGAGGGGCAGCAGGAGCTGGCAGCAACAAATGCCGCGGTCTGGAGCCGACACGGAGGTTGCAGGGAAGGAGGACAGGAATGCAATGGTGGCCCGCGATGGAGACTGGGCTGTGGCCATCGGGCTGGCCCTCGCTGCACAGCCCCTGCCTTTCCGAGCCCTCCCTATGCCACCGGCGTGGGCTTCTCCAGCCACTGCTTCCCTGATTTCTGGCCTTTATGGGAAAGGGTGGCAGGTTGAGTGATGCCTTCTGAGATGGCCCTTGGTAAAGGTGTTTTTCCCCTTCTCTGTTGACTTCTTTTTCCCCCCTTGGCTTGGCAGGCACTGGAGCATCTGTTTGTAAAGCCTCTAGGTACTTGTTTGAGTAGGAGTTCTCATCATCGCTGCTCAGCAAGGGTGACTGCCCCGTCCAAAGTGCTGCACCCTCCAACCTCTGATTAGAGCCTCCTTTGGGCCAGCGCCGGCTTCGAACCTCCAGCAGCCGGGACAGGGTTTACAGCCCAGATGTTGGCAGCGGCTGCAGACCAGGACCATCAGCCTGGGAGGGACCCTATGGGGACAGGTTTGGCTGCTGGGGCCGCTCTGGAGGGCGGGGAGCACGGGGTGCTCAGCAGTGCAGCCCTCTGCCTCGCTGCTCGCGTCCCAGGAGGAGGTGCGGAATGAGCAGGGAATCGGAGCTCAGCGAGGACGCGGCTCACTCCTCTCAGCTGCGTTTCCTGGGTTTGCAGCCCCTCCTCTGCTGAGATCATGGCCCAGGGAAAGCTGCAGGGTAAACTCGTGGCAGTAATTCTATATATTTTGTACATACAGCGCTGCAGTGCTTTAGGCTACAAATGAGACGTAACAGTCCGCAGCGATGTGGCAGGATGGTAGTGAAAGGAGTCCCTTACGTTACAGMCAGCCTTGCCCTGGATCCTGGAGCTCAGTGAACAAGCCTGGCTGGCTGGCTTAAAGACAGTGTGTTTAACCACATCTGGTTCTGCACTAGCTAATATCTTGTGGGAAGGGATCGAACTGTGAATGCCAATTCCTCCCCACCTCTTTCTACTTTGTGAGAACCCATACGAACAGGAAAGAAACACTTAAAATTGTGACCTCTAGAATTATTGAGAATAATAGCAGATGCCTTTGCACACAGTTATTTTAACAGCCTTGGGAGGGTGGGACTGTTCTTCTAAAACGAGTGCGGAATGAGCATGCAGCATAAGGTGATCTCCAGCCTTTCCTGCCTGGTTTCATCCTTGAGATGAAACCACGATAGGACGTGAGGCAGTGCTAGAGAGGAGGGCAGCGCTGCCCCCGGGCTGGGGGAGGGACCTGGGGAAACTGCTGCTTCCAGTGCCGAGGTTCTTAGGACGACAAAACATCGTGTGAGTAGAATTCTCTGTACAAACAGAACTCTCTTACTCAGGAATTTGCTTCAGTGGGGACTGCGAGATATTCGTTCTCTRAAGATTTATATAGCAAAAGTAGCTCTGTTGTGTGTCTGCGAGCAATTAGAAACTCGAGCCTGCAAAAGAAACCTCATGGCTGGCTCCTGGACCAGTGGCTCCAGCAGCCCCCTTGAAGGAGGAGCAGTCACAGAGGCAGCGGCGCCCAGGGCCTCGGTGCTCGGCAGCGTCTCCCTCGCGGCGCCTGCGCGCCCAGCACGCTCGTCCTGCTGCCAGCCCGAGCGGTGCCCATGAGGACGTGCCCGCGCGCGGGCACCTTCCCACCGCGCCCAGCACCTCCTCCTCAGCTGCCCTCGCACGGCCTGGGTCGGGTGGCCCGAGGAGCACCCAGGGCGGGCGGCGCTGCGGGCACGGCTGCTCTGGAGGGCTTCAACAACAGCCCAAGGGGCTCCTGAGCGCGCCGTTACACAGGACTTGTGGTGGAAGCGCATCCCTCTCGTGTGTCATGCTGCTGCCTGCTGCCGTAGCATTCGGGAAAAGCAAACTCAAAGGCAGGCCCCCAAACGGAGGAGCAGCTCACGCCGCAGGGCCGTCGAGTGCTCAAAGCTGCCGCCAACAGCCAAGACCTGCTGCTMTTTTCTTGCCTTTCTTGCCTAACTCCACTGTGGCAGTCAGTTATTTTCTAAAGCAGGAGCTGCCCTCCCTAGGGAAAAGCAGAATGTGTTTCTAAGTTAAAATAAAACCCTTCCCACGGAAGTCAGTGGGGGGGTTGTCACTGGCTTCGGTGAGAACTCAAGTGGGTCACTCAGTGACATCAGTGGGGTAGAAGCTTCCCAAAGGCATTCTGCCCTGGAGATGCTCCGTGCGAGCGCCCCAGGGATCTCAGAGCACACCAGGACAACGCAGCCCGCTCAGCGGGGCTGGTCTCAGYGGGCCGGCCGCCGTGCTCCCCTGCACGGCTGCTTGCGGGGCAGGCGCTGAGGGTTTCCGAGCGGGCTGAAGAGGGGGCACAGCCCTAAGTGCATGTGGGTGCTGCGGGCGGGGGCCGCTGCCGGCCCACGGGCTGCGCGCCCCCCGCGCCG
>PTEX01000149.1:1028128-1098018 GCA_003342815.1 Eudromia elegans | reverse complement strand
CGCGGCGGCGGCGGCGTCTGAGCGGGGCTGGGCGCGGGTCTGAGGGATCGCTGCGGCCCCGGGACCCACCGGCCCTTCGGGTGGCTCCTGTCACCTTGGCCGCCAGCGCTGGCACCGCCGCGGGCGATGCGCGTTGCAGCGGGCGCCTTCGCGTGGGTCGCGCTGGCCGCGGGCGGCGCCGGGACCGGCACCGTGACTTGCCAGGCGCCGGGGCGTCCCTGCGGGCCGCGGGGACCCGCCGCTTTGTGCCCCGCTGCCCGCACGTGCCGCGGCGCGGGGCTGTGGCTCGAGTCCAGCGGCTCCGGCCCGGCAGTCCCAGCGCGGCTCGGCGAAACCGCCGCCGCTTGGCGTTGGTGAGGAACGAGAAAACCCTTCCAACCGCGGGGTTTCTTCAGCACCGGTCCGTGAGCGTCTCGTCACTGTCTGGTCGCGTGCTGCTGCAGCCTTCCTGGCTCCGTGCTTTGGAGATGGTCCCTTCACTGAACCCCCGTGTCTGAGAAGCTGAAGAGAGTTTGGGGTCTAAAATGTTGACCTTGGGAATGTTCTTARGAGTAAATCCTGCATCCGAGCTCCTTCATAACAGGTGGCTCTTGTCTACACTATGAGCACGAAGCTGCATGCTCAGGTTTTTACACGTGGAGGGCTTTTTCCTTTGTATTTTAGGATTCCCCATTATGGAAAACCAGCTAGGACAGCTAGGAAGCTCCTACTAGAGGGCAGCAGGAGCCAGGAGGGCCGTTTCAGGAGGTGTCYGGGGAGCTGCTGAGCGCCCAGCTCGGGAAGTCCAGCCCGTGCGATGCCCCGGGGATCAGAGCTCTCGTTGCTTGTAACCTCTTCCCTGGCTGTAGATTTTCTCGCTGCTTTGGAGAAGATCCTGCAGTGCAGGATTGGAGTGTGTGGCTCCAGTTTCGAGCACGTAGCTTCCGAGCGTGCTGAGGTTTTTTTGTTATTGTTTTAGTCCCAGTCTGAGGCTGTAGATGCCCAGTGGCCTCAAGGGACTTGTACAAAATGGAGACCACTCTAACTCTGTGCCTACTGTCCTTGAAACGTTGCCCTTGGTGTTTGGGTGTCGAAACTGTGTTTTTATGTGCCGGCTCTGGAAGAGATGTTTCTATGTGCTGACTCTTTCTGCTGTGAACTGCACCTGGAAGGGATGTGCTCTGCTGTCAGCAGCAAACAGTTGCTGCAGCCCGAGATGGGTTATTTAGAAAAATAAAAAAGTGGCCACAGGTGATGCAAGGATTGGCAGGGGTCACAGGTGATGCAAGGATTGGCAGGGGCTGCAGGCAAGAGGGTCTATCCTGGGTGCTTGTAGTTCCGGATGGGTTTGGGGGGTTCGTTTCCTTGCTGGCAGGAGTTGCTCGGTGGGGAAGGGACGGAGGGAGCAGCAGCTGGTGCTGGTCTGGGGAGCTCTGCTCGCTCCCGCCGGCACGGGCGGCGGCTGGCTGGGAACTCGAGCTCGTCCGGGCCAGGGCCTGCGGGGCAGAAAATTTGYGGTTATTTGAGCCCTGCTAACCTGTTCTTGCCTTTTTCATTTTGTTCCCTTTTGCTTCGTGCTGGATGTCTAAAAGGACAGTTGGAGCCAATAAACGAGGTGAGTTAATCTGATGATTCACTCGCGCTCGGTCTCGCGCTGCCTCCTCAGGGGATGGTCTCCTGCCTGTGCCTCTGTGCTCAGTCCTGCATGCGGGCTCTGCTCCGCAGTCGGGGCCTGGTGATTTCTCTTTTTCTTTCTTTCTTTTTCCTTTTTTTCTCCAAAATGTTCTCATTTTGTTAATGGAAGGACCACCTTTTATGGGAATAAAAAGAAATGTTTCCAGCCTGTCTCGGCCTCAGAGCAAGAGGCACCAGAGAAAGATGCAACTCCTTTGTGYATAAGGATGGTTTTCCCATGGAATATCATGGAAGCAGCGCAGCAGGGTGTCCCTCRGGGTGGGTGGATGGGGAAGGCATGTGGGCCAAAGCAGAGCAGCTCTGTCACAGGCAACAGGAGTGGCACCATGTGGAGCCAAAGAGGTAGAACCTTTCTGGTTCAAGTAACTTCTTTAAAAGAACCGTGGAAGGTTCTACATTCAGTGACCCAGTGCAGTGGAGAGGAGGCACGTGGGTGTTTTGCCTTTGCTCATCTGTTCTGTGACAAATCTTTAGGGCTGAAATGCACGTGTGGTTCATGCTGATGTTACGTGCTGATGCATCTACAGGGGCGAGATGTATTTGTGTTGCTGTGCTGAGGGTTCTTTTCAGATTAAACAGGACCTCATATAACTCAATCAGAGCTTTCCCTCGCCTGCCTATAACTCCTGTCCTGCATTAGCCAATCTGTTAGTTTGCTAATGTGCATTAGAGAATCAGCATGCAGAGTAATCACTTCCCACTCCAGCCCTGTTTGTTAAACCACAGTGCTCTGTAAAAACTGCCCTCTTGCCGACATCCCCAATAACACATTGCATTAAGAGAGAAATACCTGCAGCGAGTGCTTATTTACTACGGCCTCGGTGAGGGTGGGCTGAGCCGCAGCGGAGCGCTCGCCTGTTGATAGAGAGGGAATAAATACAGTCCTTGATGTTGTGCTGTGGCAAAACACACATAAATACATGGGAATGTTACTCCTCACTGGCTGTCCACAGGTTATAATTTTGTGCTTTGGTTTCCCATGGCCTCAGGGTCTGCTCGCGAGGCTCTCGGATCTCTTGCTGTGCCGCTGGACTTGCAGGAATTGTTGTCAGAAGTGTTTCGACTGCAGCTGCTGTCAAACCAGCGAAGATGAGGTTGAAATCCTGGGGCCTTTTCCTGCTCAGACTCCTGCCTGGCTGTGAGTTTAGCTGTTTCTAGGTGTAACCGAAGACCCCGGCCGCTCCGCTGCAATGGGAGGGTGGCTGTGAGATGGTGGTGGGACACGGGAGCCGGAGGGGGAACCTCTTGCCAAGGGTTGTAACCACGGGCCCTCCTAACTCGGGGGGCAGTGGGCATCTCTCTAAGCACCGAGCTTCACCTCGCCTGGCGAGCTGGTGGTGGGTTCAGCTGTGCCGAGTGGGATGCTGCTCCTGCTGAGTCCCATTTCCTCTTCCAATGGACCATCCTCTCGGAGTCTGTTAGCAGCAGTGCTGGCAAGGTTGTTTGGGGAACTTCTTGAGAGTGGAAGAACTCATGGGGGCATTCAGGTGAAGGGCTTATGTGTGCTGAAGGAGAATATTCATCAACAGTTTCATTTAGCAAGACTTGATCTCCTGAATCATCTTTGTGCTTTCCAGGGTTCCCTCTTGAGTCAGTGAACAACAGCAGCAGCAACACACAGGCTTTCTCTTTGATGGGTAGCGTTTTTGCAAACCTATTCCAGAGACAGTCAGGGGGATCTTCCCCACTTTACTCCCCCTCATCTGGGAAACCAGAGCGCAGGGTGGCCCGGTGGAGGAGTTGGTGAAGGCAGGAAGAGAGCAGAGGTCCCCTGTGCTGCGGGGCTGGTCCATCAGCTGGCCCTGCTCTCCTCCCTGGGAGCCGAGCACCTGGGAGAGGTGCCTGGTCTCCCGGGGCTCGGAAGCCGTGACGTGGGACACGGATCACGGGGGGCTGCGATGGTGGCACCCAGGCACCAGAGGCACTTGGTTAATTTTATCTCCTCCTACAAGTACTAATTTTATTCCGTGTCAGGTCTGGACGGTCCCTATATTGGTGCCACGTGAAATAAATTACCTCATGTTTAACTTGGCCTTGTCCATGTACTCTTTTGTGTATCATTAAAAAATAGTATGGTAATTAATACTGAAACAATAGAGAATAGAGCTGTTAAAGATGTGTTAGGGTGGTTTTCAAATGTGGAGCAGCATTTTTAAGAGTCTGATTTACACCCAGAGATGAATTCACCTGCAATTAATGGGAAATGGAAGCAAAATCAATGCTAACTAGGAAAGCCTTGCGCACGGGAGAGCATAGTGATGAGGTAGCAGTATTGGATGAGGAGGGATTGCTGCAGGCACAACTGCATGCAGGGCAGTAGCAGCTTGCTGTGAGCGAAGACGCTTTAGCATTTCCCATGTGAGCTCGGGAGCAGAGGGGACAGGATGTGCATGGGGTGACAGGATGTTTTCTGCATAGCTTTTGGATCACTTGATGCTCTTGCATGGCTCATGGGGCATTGCAAGCATTGAAGGTCTCTGCCCCTCTTGTGGCCTTAAAACTCACCCGGGCATTGGCTCTGCAGATGGGCTGGACTTTGCCACAGGCAGGGAGTATGGAGACCTTTGGACTCATGAAGTGCTCTCTCCAGCCTATATTGTTTTCCCACAATCTTGCTCAATATGAAAGCCTCTTCCATTAATTTGTTGGAACAACCATGTGCAGAAAATGCTCTGAGAAAAGCTCAGCTCTTCCACTACATCCCCTTCCTTGCAGCTCTTTGCTCCTGCCTGGCTTGGGCTCCTTGTGACCATCCACCTTGCCCACCTTCCCGTCAGCTTTGGAGGACCTGGTGCTGTTGGGGCCCTGCGGTGCCTGCAGGTGATGCCCAAGGCAGTGACCGAGGGGACATGGGGGGGACACACAGCTGTGCTTGGAGCACTGGCCTGGGTGTCCCCGTCTCCTGTGGCATTCCCTGACCTGGGAGCCCCTCTGCCAGCCCGTTTGGCCGTGGAAGTGGAGTGGCCTGTGCTCGTGTGGCGTGGCCATTGCCCTCTGCCCCTTAGCAGGAATTGACTCGGGCAGTGGCAGGGAAGGCTGATGGTGTCTTCGGTTTCTAGGGTAACTTCGCTGGAAAAATGGTGACAAATAAGTAGGATGGGGAGGTAAGAAAAACCGAGATAGGAAGAGAGAGGTGATGGAGGGGGAAAATGAGAAACCCGTCTATAGAAGAAGGAGAACCTGGAAGATGAAGAGGAAAAAGGCAAGGACAGAAATGTAGCCCTGTGCTGATTGCTCCAAGGCAGGCCAGGCTGCTTGCACGTGTTTAAGATGGACTTGTTTGCAGGCAGCCTCTGCCGATGCCACATTCAGAAGGTGAGTGTTGCTGTGTAGATCATGTTTATGTTATGCTTTTAAATTCATTTAAGAGTTTTTTAGGGAAAGAAACAATGTTTGGAGCTAGGTGCATGAGTCTCAAAATAAGTTACTTAATGGGTATGTTTTAAAGTGCTCACAGGTCTGTTTATGCTAACTGATTTTATTTTTTTCTTTTCCCCTTTTTTTTTTTCTTTTTCCTTGCAACAAAAGCTTTATAGTGGAAGCCCCTAAAACAGATTTGACAAAACCATGTTCTGCATTTAGATACATGTGCTGTATTTGGGAACAAATCAATTTATTGTATTCCCTTCTCACAGCCTGAAAGTATTTTAAAAATAGATCTAGCTTTTCAACTAAGATCTTTCAATCTTGCCATTTCTTTGTGCTCCCAGGACACTGACTGATATAATTTGGAGTGCAGGTCTCTCCCYCCCCACTCTCTCACCAGTGAAAAATTGATTTTATGCTGTTCATTTGCCTGCTGGTGAACATTTGAATCCTTGTGTTTAATAATMTATTTTTTTGTGCATATAGGTTCTGTCTTTGGCAACTCTGAGACACYCGGTGTCCTGGAAATTCGGGAGGGAGCTTTAAAGCTGCAAGTTTAAGCCCTTCCTCTTGGGAGACTTAATTTTTCTTACTCTGAATTTCTTACAGTAGCCTCCAGTGGCAACTTAGAAAAAGATTTCCGTGCTAAAGTGAATCTGATAGTGCTGACCTGAAGGCATGGCAGCTTTTTGCCGTGATTTCCTGAGTCCTGCTTGTATCCCGGTCTCTGCAGCAGGCAGCTGGGAACAAGGGTGTGCATTGCCCTGCGTGTTATGAAATCCTTTACATTAAAAAAAGTCCAAGATAAATGGTGCACATTCTGTGAGATTAAATTGAAATCCGAACTCAACTTCTCTTCCCAAAGGCTTTGATTAAACAGAAACAGAGCTACCTTAAACAGAGCCAAAGTTTATTTGAGGAAAAATTATTGTGGCTCAGTAGCAATTTCCTTGCTGAAGGTCATCTGTATGTTATTAGCTCACTATTGCGTTTACCCGCTGTAGAACATTCTTAATGCTTTTCTTCCTGATTTGCTCTTCGCTCTGCCTTTCCCCCGGCCTGTGCATTTGCTTCTCAAACACAAGTACCTCCTGATGCTGCCTGTGATTGTGTAGACCTACATTTAGGCTGGAGAAAGGTCTGTGTTCCCAAGACTGGTTTTATGTCAAGCTACCTGATCTGAACTACCAGTAATAGGCTGCWAAGTTATTAAAATACTGGTTGGCCTTTTTAACATATGTGTCTGATTTGATATTAAATAGATTTTTGTTTTTATTCTGAGAGTTGTGTGACTCGAGGTTGGTGACATTTGTATGTACTCTGGATTTGGATTTGAACTGTGGGGATAGCAGGGCAGATTGGAAGAAGAAATTAAATTTAAGTACCTTTTATAGTCGGAGGCCTTTCCTTTTAGTTTGCTGGGTTTTTTTGCAGAATATTTTTCTTGCTGTAGTTTAGTTTTTGATTAGTAGAGCAAATGATTCACCATAGTTCTTTTATATCCAATCTACCCCTGAGCTCAGAAAGAGTGAATCAGGAGCAAAACTCAAACAATATTCCCGTGTTTGCATGCTCATTTTGTGCTGAGGCTTTCCTTGTGGTCTGCTGCTATTTTTCTGGYTACTCTGTCTCCTGGTTTGACTAAAAGGCTTATTTTGGCTTGATGCAGTGGGTGTCATGTCATATTGCTTGATTTCATTTCCACTAGCAGATTTCTCTCAGGCGCTCGCTGTGGACTCTCTTATGATCAGTATTCTGTTCATTGGTGGGTCTTCTGGATCCTGGGTCTTCTCAGCTCTCAAACTTCTTTTGTTATCTGGATCCTGCCGAGTTCCCTCCTGCCCTGACCCCCTCCCAGCAAAGAACCCAAAGCAGGAGAATTACTCTCACTCGAGGAGCCTCTTCTGGTTTATACAAGTTCATAAAAAAGCAGCCAGGAGTTTTATAAAGGGAATGTCAATAAAATGCTGTTAATAATTCGTATTTATAGGACCAAGCTTGGCAACCTCAGCAGTACATTTGCAAAGCAGTGTTTTACTGTGCGAGCTGGGCATGTGGTGTGGGACGGCTGAGCACACGGTGCTTTTCCATGCTGGTCCTTTCCTAGTGCTGGCTGTACTTCCAAGCATAGCCATGAATTTAGAGCAGGAAGCTAATTCTTTTTACTTGGAGATGATGTATAATGTGTTTGATTGTGATTTGGGTCACGTGTGCCCCCGTGGCCCACGTCATGCTCTGGTGGCAATACACCTCTACACTCCTCTTTGAAGCTAGGAGGACGGGTAGAGCATCTCGCCTATGCAGAACTCCTTACTTGGTTCCTCCTCCTTGCTGAGCAGATGTGGAGCAGATACCCTGCTCCTCCATGACATGCCTCTCGAGCTAAACCCAGAATGTCACAAGGCATTTTTTATTCTGTAGAGTCTTTTTTGCAGGGTTGAATCACCCACAGGTCTCTCATTGCAACAGGATAAGCAGCCAGAACGAGGACAAGGATGGGGACTCTGATAATGCGGTCAGCGAGTTGCCTCCCGCTCTCCAGGATGCTTCCACGGACAGACGTCGATCGTCTTCGGACACGTCGCGCTCCACGTACAGCCTCACGCGGCGCATTTCAAGTAAGGCTCCCCTGCCAACATTCATGTAGCTTTGGTGGAAAAAAACAGCATATTACCTGCTCTTTCATCCTCTAGATGGAGTCAGATGGCGTTGAGGGCGTGTGGGTTAAAATCCAATCCTGTCGCATCGGGATGGAGGCAGCCCCGCTCTTTGTGCCAAAGGATATGCATGGGGATTGCACGTGGAAGTGGCCCCAGGGCAATAGAGTAGCTGATGTTGCCCTTTGGTGTAACTAGGGGTGCTGCTAATTCTTGTTTGCAGTGTCATGCCTTGAGCTGAGTCTCTAACAATCCTATTTGTACCTTTTTCTTGCTTAGGTTTAGAGTCCAGGAGGCCAAGCTCTCCCCTAATTGACATTAAACCTATTGAATTTGGAATTATAGGAGCTAAAAAAGAAGTAGTGCAGCCAACTATCCTGCGAAAAACCTATACCCCAGATGACTATTTTAGGAAATTTGAACCAAGACTGTACTCTCTTGACTCAAACAGCGATGATATGGACTCCTTGACGGATGAGGAAATCTTATCGAAGTATCAGCTGGGCATGCTGCATTTTAGCACTCAATACGATCTGTTGCATAATTATCTAATAGTCCGAGTCATCGAGGCTAAAGATCTGCCTCCTCCCATCTCTTATGATGGTTCAAGGCAAGACATGGCACATTCCAACCCTTACGTGAAGGTCTGCCTCCTTCCAGACCAGAAGAACTCCAAGCAGACGGGAGTGAAACGCAAAACGCAGAACCCCGTGTTTGAAGAGAGGTACACATTTGAAATCCCCTTTTTGGAAGCCCAAAGAAGAACTCTGCTTTTAACAGTAGTGGATTTTGACAAATTCTCACGCCACTGTGTTATTGGCAAAGTGTCGATGCCCTTGAGCGACGTGGACCTTGTGAAAGGTGGACACTGGTGGAAAGCCCTTGTTCCTAGTTCTCAGGTAATGGGATTTATCAGATTCTTTCTATGATTTTGCTTGCTGTTTTTTTGTGCGGTCCCTTTCCTCATTGGCAGTTAATACAGTTTGCAATTAGTCATTATCATGTATTTAATACAGCATCTGCTGGGTTGGAATAACATGGAGCGCATAACTGGTCTTAAAACCGTATTACTGCGGGGAAGGTGGAGTAGTTGTGTCCTTTTGTGGCCAAAGGAGGTGCAATGGCAAAAGATCCTGTCAACCCTAATGAGAAAAAAAGCAAAGCAGCTTTGGAAATCTGTGGCTTTTATAGAATCATAGAGTTGTTATGGTTGGAAAAGACCTTTTGACCATTGAATCAAACCATAGAGATTTTAGGAGATCCTTTTTGTGAAGTGACCTGGATTTGTGCCCAGGCCCTGGCGTGATGCTCTCAAGGTCACTCTTGTGGTTATTAATGTAACTGTGCACTGGGACCTTGAGGAGAACCCCTGGCAGGAGTTCAGCAACAGCTTGCTGCAAGAAAGTGCCTGGGACACCAATCCCCTTTGAGAAATGTTGGCTGCTGCAGGTATTTTGTAAACGTGCAGAATTTTGAGCAAAAACCAGCAAGGTAGTGGTAGATTTATTATCGTCATGTTCCTGAAGCTGATTAAACTTTCCCTATATTTTGTATCTGACCTAAATGGCATGTTGTGTAAAGGCAATGCTTTTGGACTAGATTGGAGAGTTGCCTGGTGTGGGGTGGAGAGGGGCTGGTTCCAGATTGCTTTGGGGAACAGGTCCCGGTCCACGTGACCACGTCTGCAGCAAGGACAGAGCTGTCCAGTGTGACAGTCTGAGYTCCAGGACCCAATAAAGCCACAAATCAGGAGCTTGGTGTATGTAAGTTCCCTCTAAGGATCCCAGTGATCCTTAGAGCAGAGCTGCCCTTCCCTGGTGCTCTCAGCCATGTGTTTGCAGTTTCCAAGCTTTAGAGCCTTAGCTGAATCAAAAAAGTGTTGAATTGGCAGTTCACAGTTCACTTGGGCCTCCTTCTGCCCTTGGAATGACAGATTTGATGTGGAAAAATCTTTTTCTTACACACCTAGTTTGTTCAAGGACAGCCATTATTAGTTTCTTGTTAGAAGAAAGTGTGTATTTTGACTTGTGAGATCTTGATAAACTGGGGAAAAACAAGTGCATGGGATAGAAATGTGTTTTTCCTAACGTGTCCTGGGGCTCTCGGGAGCAATGCAAGCCCGAGGCGGTGCCGTCCTGATCGTGAGCCTGCACGGGTTGAATTCAGGGCCGCGGTGGCAGTTTGAGGCACTTGACAGCACTGCTGCCTCTGGGGACAGAGATGAGGAAAAGGCCGAGACAGGTACTCGGGAAAACAGTAATAAGCAAGAGAGGAAAATTGAGGCGTGGATGAGCTGTGTAAAGGCAGAAGGCACAAAACGTGTGGGCTTTGGTGACACTCAAAGAGAGAAGCGTGTCGAGCCGGAGGGATACGGGAGATGAATGCAGATGACAGGAGCTGCAGGGAGAGGCAGCGAGAGAGGGAAGGGCAGGGCTTGTACCGGAGCAGCAAAGGCCAAGAACGCTTCCGGCTAAGGGAATGTCTGTTCTGCACTTACTGAGTGTGCCTGGAAAATGCGGCACGTGAACTGGTGGTTGATGAAGGCAGCAAAGACCTTGTCCCACACGGGACAGAGCTGCTGCCAGCCTGGAGCTGGTGCACGATGGGGCTGGACCGGCCCGGGGGGCCCTGCTGCCATATGGGGCATGCGGTGCGTGGCGGGGATGGATGGGTCTCTTCCAGGCTCAGGGCACGGTCCAGCTCCTGCAGATGCAGATGACCCCACCACAGCTGATGGGTACCAGCACGTCGTGATCACCAGCAGAGCATCTCTRTTATCACTTAGATATAACCGGTCTGGTGCATCAGGCTGTGCAGTGTTGTAGTTCCAGCGTGTCAGGCATCGTGCTGGAGCCTCCCAGTGTGGGTGAGCAGTGGTTTCTCCTCATCCGTGGGGCGTCTCTTCCATATGTCATGCTGAGCTTCAGGGAAAAGGCCATTCCTGTACGTAAACGCGTCCTTGGTTCGGATTGTATGTTCAGTGCTTAAATTGATGCCAAAGAAGAGGCCCAGGTGAGCTGCCATACAGCGTCGAACCAGAGCCAGGAAATCAGCAGAACTTGTTTCCTTGTGGAGAATGTCAGCGCAGGTATTGCCAAAGCCTTTCCTCCTGGCAGGTGTGGAAGGCTTTTCCTTCCAGGATAATTAACGTGTTTCTAAAGTACAGGAGCTGCAGTAGTTCTTCTGTCCAGTCCCTGTAGGAACATTCTGATCTCCTTAAATATCCCTGAAATGTGTGTGGCATTGCTTAATTGCCATGAGTGAAGTTGGCAGCCCTTGCTGTACCCGTGCTCAGATTCGCACGTTTCCCTATGAAGACTGATTCTGAAACACATGTTCAAGACCCCAAGTTTTATTGACATATGATTCATTTCTTTTTTGGCAGATTTGAGTAGGCAGGAATAAATGTTTTAGACCAGCAGTAATGAGAGCTTGGAGATCATTCTGTAAAAGAAAAAAAAAAAAGCACTTAGTTTTTGTGGGAAAACAGCATAAGTCCTTCTTTTTCCCTTCAGATTATGCCACTTCTGTAACAAAGGGAATTGGACCTGCTTCTGCAACCTTGTGCTGCGAATGCAGTAGACCGATGGTCGTTTTAGGAGCTGTCGGCTGTGTAAGTGCGGGCTGCGGTGTGCTTGGCTGCATAGGTGGCTTTCCACCTGAGGAGTGGCCTTAGCCCAGGAAGCTGGGGAGCATCCCCAGGGAAGGCGGGCAGGAGCAGATGGTTTCCCTGGGCCGTGCAGAGCTCACGAGGCCGGAGAGAGGATTTTGTGACTCCTTTAACAGTGTATCTACTCAGCATCCATCAGGCAGCCCCCATTGCTCTTGTAGCTGCGTGTGTTTTTCTCTGATTCTGGTCCTTAAGAACTTGGCCTTCCAGAAACGGCTGTTTCCCAGGATATTGCGGGAAGCCTGTTGGAGCAAACTGTTCTCAGCCACCCGTTTGCTAGTGTGCCTGGAGGTACCATTGCAGATAACCTTGAGGAAGAAAATCAATCTGAAACTTCGTTAGAAGCGTTGCATAGATGTCTGTGCTGATGTAATGTGCTCTGGTTCCCATCTGGACCCGGGCAGCTTTTCAGCTATGGGATTTTACTCGTGTGGTAGCAATGCAAAATAAGCAGTCGGGGGGCCTGCGAATAAAGCACTGCCCTGATCTAAACAAGATGGGCAAACAGCATTAATGGAAAAGTTTTCTTCCCCTGAAGTGGCCTGTTTTGTTTTGGGGAGGACAGGGAAGCGAGCACTTCCTTCACTTGGGCATGGTTCACCCAAATGGTGGTTGCAGAAGGGTCTGGATCGAAGAGGAGCCCGAGGTTGTGCATCTGAGCGACGGGGTAGGCGATAGAGCCGATAGAGCTGCAGAGAGGAGCAGCAAAGGGAGAAACGTTAATCAGAGCTGCGGGAGCGTCTCGCCTGAGCCTGGGTGTCGCTTGGGCACCTCCTCAGACAGGAAATTGCTTTTCCAGGGGCGCCTGGGATCGGGGCATCATCAGCATGATAATGGTGACTAAAATGGTGCTTTGAGTGGAGGTGCCTGGGGGCTGCTCTGCGCCTCCTGCTCCCAGCACACTGTGCAAGGCAGAGCCTGCAGCACTTTGGTTCCCTGATGAAGGGACCTGGAAAACGTACCCTGTGTTATAGCTCGCCTTAGCCATGGTTAAACCCAGATATCCAAGAAGGCTCTTCCAAAGCTGCCAGCATCGCTGTGTCCCAGGGGCACTAACCTGCTGTCAGCAACGCAGATCTCACCTGAGATCTCACCCCATTCCCTTTCTTTCTCCCTCCTGGCAGTGGGGACCCATCATCTGACCCCCTCTTCCCTGCTGCTAATGGCATTAAGAGATTCCTCGTGTACTGGAGTTCCTACGAATTAGATTCTGCGTGGAGGCAACACTGCAGCAGAAGTGAAAGTAACGGGGGAGACATTAAAAATGTTGCTGGTTTGATGCAAACACGAGCAGTTCTGGAAGGGCTCCTCACACAGGCTGTTCTGAGTGTCGTGTCTTGAGGGAGCAGCAGCTGGTTTCTGTGCTGCTAACAGGGATGTTTTGCAGCCCCTGTGTGAGTCCTTGGAATTTGGTGCTGGCTGGACCTGGAGGGGAGGACCACGTGCCTGACTCTTTCACCTTGCATTAGGAGCGGGCTGTGGAAACTGCAGAGCTCCTGGGTCCGTCCCCGCTGCAGGAGGCAGGACCGTGCTCAGGGATACAGACTGTGGATACCTTCTGACCTTTGCCATCCCTGCTGTATGTGGACCTAAGAGGAGCAGTTTTGTAGAAAATCACATTGAGGCCAAAATCAATCGTTTTGGTCACCTCGGGTGATTACCTGTCTTCGATCCTCACTTTGTGCAAAAACAGGGCATGGCAGCTGGCTTGCAGCCCAGCCAGAGGCCAGCAGGACTAACAGGAGGCCTGAGCATTGTGCATGTGTTGGGCCAGGTCTGCGTGGACATGGGAAGGATTTAGGTCACAGCCTGTGGAATAGAGCCCACATAGGGGCATACGTGAAGGCGGAGAGACGAGGGGTGCTTTTGGGGTGAAACGAGGATACTGTATCAGCAGAAGACAACGTGCACGCTGGTAAACACCGCAGTGACCTGGCCCAGGAGATGCTGCCGGGGCGAGGAGGCTTTCCTGGGGACAGCTCGCGCGCTCTCCCCTCTGCTGCTGCGGTGCTGTGAGCCGGCTCTGGTGCTGCCTGCTCCTCGTCGCGGTTGTCTTTGCTCTCGCCTGCTCTCTGGTTGCTGTCACCTGGTACTGGTGGCAGCGAAGCCTCCTGTTGGGACCGCAGTGCTGTGGCTGCTCCTTTCTGCCCAGAACAGGCTGCGGGGCGGCCCTCGCCTCCGTCCAGAGCTCTCCTGCGGGGTGAGGAGGCGGCCAGGACCCTCCACGGGCTGCAGGGGGACAGACAGGAGCAAGGGCAGGGCCAGGGCGGTTGCATCCGCAGGGACACGCGGTGCACGCACTGGTCATCCCACGGTGGTCGCAGCACCCCGCGGAGCCGGGTCGGGCTCGGGGAGAGGTTATTCTAAGCTGTCATGTCTGTGGAGCAGCTCATGATGCTGCTTCTGCAGCTCTTGTTGACATTAAGTCCCTGCAGCGTCCTGTGCAATCGTTCTCAACGGGGCAGGTAGAAACTGCTGACCTGGTATCCACTGCTCCTGTTTGCAACAGCTATTTGAAGACCAGAGAACAGGCAGAGATTCAAGGGTGGTTCCTTGTCCGGAGATGTTTTTCTTGTGTCTCCTCAAGACAAGGTGTCGTCAGATGGTTCCTGGTTGCAGCTCAGAGTGTGACTGAAAACTGTTGTTTGGGCACTTGGACAAATGAGATTTATTTGATTTATCTTCCCGCTCTTCCCTTCCCTTCTGGGCTTTCTTCTGAGCTCTTGCCCTGCCTTCTCTCCGCAGAACGAAGTTGAGCTGGGAGAGCTGCTGCTGTCGCTGAACTACCTGCCCAGCGCGGGGAGACTCAACGTGGACATCATCAGAGCCAAGCAGCTGCTGCAGACGGACATGAGCCAGGGCTCGGGTAAGGGGCCGGGAGCTCCGCGTTGCAGCTCGTGGGCAGAAAGGTCCCTCGGGGCATGGCTGGCCAGCCGAGGTCTCCCCATGCCCGATTCCTGTTGGTCCAGGACTCGGGCATTTGTAATATGAGGTGTTTTATGTGTAGTGGGCAATGAGAAGCAGTGTTCAGAACATGTGCCCCAGCCCAGACGGATGGTGTTGATATCCATCCTCCCTGGACTTTGAGCCCAAAACAGACCCGGACTGAGAGCAGGAGCTTCCCCCATGTTTTCCGCGGCTGAGGCAGCGCAGTGGAGGGGCACTGGACCCGGAGGTGCGAGGGCCCTGCGAGCGGCTCCGTTGGCGGTATGGGAGCGCTGTGCGGGTGCCGTGGCTCTGCCGCGACGTCCCGCGCTGCTCGCTGTGTCCCGGGCACTCCCCGGGGCCGCTGTCGCGCGCTCCTCCCCGCTGGCTGCGGTGCCTTTCAAAGCGAGCGGGGTCTCTGGCCTCTGCCGAGGCCGTCATCGATTGTGCCCTGCATGGCTTCAGCAGGGAGCACTTTTAATCCAGCTGCCCGGGTTGTGTCGCGCTGCAGCGCGGCGCACCGGGAGCTGCACTGAGCTAAAAGCCCCAATCGTCCCAGAATGTCATTTCCAGCGTGACGCTGCCCTGCTGCAGCGGCCCCGACTGTGCTGAGCCTCTGTGAAAGGTAAAGACTTAGCGGGGATATCGGCTCATGCAGCTAACGCCGAGCCTGTGCTTTGTGGTTTTGGCAGATCCCTTTGTGAAAATCCAGCTTGTTCATGGTCTGAAGCTAACAAAAACCAAGAAAACCTCCTGCATGAGGGGCACCATCGATCCCTTCTACAACGAGTCCTTCAGCTTCAAGGTGCCACAGGAAGAACTGGAAAATGCCAGCTTAGTGTTTACAGGTAAACCTGTCCCTGCTCTGCTCCATTGGCATCAGGGTGAGCAGAGGGGCTGCTCTGGGCATGCAGAGGAGCCCGTGTGGCCCGGTGCCTTTCTCTCTAGCTGGCCCGGAAGGGGTGTCCATCGTGCTGGTTCCTCTGCAAAGGCCTTTCCTGGTGGTGCCACCTGCACAGGGACTGCCTGAGATCACCCCTCGACAGCCACCTTCAGTGGTGCCACCAGGGACGCTTTAGGGCTGAGGGGGAGGCTGCATTCATTGGACTCCTCAGCAACAGCTGACTTAGGGATGGAGTCAAAAATGGAATGAATGAGAGAAAAGTGATGAACGGTCCCAAAACCCAAGCACTGGGTGACACCGCTTGTGGCAACGGGTATCCTTTGCCTTTGGGCTGGTGCTTGCTGCTGATGTCCCCTGTGTCACCAGCTGGTGCATTCATGTCCGTGTGTGCACAAGGATGGGGCTGTGGAGTCTCTTTTTCTGGAGATCTTCAAAACCACCTGGATGCCACCCTGTGCCACGTGCTCTGGGTGTGCCTCTTTGAGTAGGGGTGTGGGACTGGATGATCTCTACAGGTCCCTTCCAACCTCAGTCATTCTGTGATTCTGTGATGGGATTCGAGGCCCTGCCGAGGTGTCCTGGGGCAGCGCTTAGGGCAGGATGAGCTGGTGCAGCCGGCAATGCGGAGGGGCTGGTTTGCCTGGGGGGTCCAGCTCGTGGCACCCCCATCCTCACTCCTCTGTGCTGCACGTGCACAAATTATGTTTTATTCCCCTCAATATCCCACCCCAGGTACTCACCGTCTCATGAAGGAGAGCAAAAATCTGCATCCAAAAAAAATATAGTTTGAAATAATTCTCTTTCTTACATGAGAGAAACAGATGATACAAGGAGCCTAATTCCAGCCCCTTAGTTGGTTTCCAAACACGTGACCACAAAAGTGATGCTGATCAGCAGTTTAAATCCTGCCCTCCATGCTCAGAGATTTCCTTGGCAATAAGTCTGCAATTAATAAGGGCTTTGCACTGACGTCATCCTGAGTATTCCTTCACTGTGCAGTGATGAATTTGTCTGTGGTGTCCTCTGTCAGGTGATCTTGTGGCAGGAGTGAAATACTCGTTTGTTTTCCCCTTTTTCTCATGGAAGAACAAAAGGCAAACACAGAATACCAGGTCTGGGGAATCAGCAAGCGTGGCTGGAATTTACTGCTCCTTGCTGCAGCTGATGAAGTTGGCATTAATATGTCATTGCCTGATATTTTTAGTGCAAATGGATTTTTTTTTGAAGGAAATCACTCGAAAATTAGCTGATTCATAACAATTTGTGATGCAGTTGGATTTCAGTGACATGCCGTGAAGGGGTTGCTTCAGTTTTAATAATGTGTTTTCTGCTTGGAAAGCCACAGGAGATGGTTCCAGGCCGGGGCGTGCTGGCGTGGGGACGCTCGGAGCAGCGTGGGGTGGAGGGTGAGACGCGGCTCGGGCAGCGCGCTGCGGCGGCCGCCGCCGGCAGGGCCGCGTGTGCTGGACCTGCCGTTGCTTTGCCGCTCTACGAAGCAGGAGGATAAACCACGTCGTTGGGTTTTCCTGCAGGGCGTTTTGGCTGCAGTGCTGTCTCTTTTATGTTCTTAGTTTTGTTTTTTAAACTTAGTTTTCCTCTTTAAATCCACAGGTCTAGTCCATTAGGTCAGTTAATTAAATTTGTCTGGAGTCAAAGGCCAATTCAGAAGAGGAGTAATCCTTCTCTGAGGGTGGTGGTGGTGCTGTGACTGGATAGAGAGCTGCAAAAGCAGTCATGGGAGCCAAGAGTGAGAATACCTTCAATAATTTAAAGCAGCCTTTTTAGTGGCGTTGTGTGTTGGAGCCAGTTTGCAGCTGTCTTTGCGTTGTATTGGTTTCAGCTGGTGGCCGTGGAGCTGTGCCAGGCGCTGTCAGCTGAGGTTCCTGGCTCTCTCCATGTAGCTGGTACCACATTGCAAACCCGGGCCCCAGCTAGGCGAAGTAAGGGTTTCCTTTCATGATTTTTCTTGTGCATCTCCAATCAAATGGGTTTCTGGTGCCTCAGGGTAAGAATTGCATGCAGTTTGCCCATGACTTTTAAGAAGACTCTCTGTGCAGCATGTCAAACACAGAGCGTGGACACCTTTCCTCCTTGTCTTTTCCTCCTGATGCTCTGGAGAGCTGTATGTTGGATTTGGATGGATGATGCAAGTACAGCCAGTCTCACTGCAGGTTATGTTTGCTTAGCATCTTTGGAAAGTAAGGGGCATAGAATGAACTTCACCTTAGTGAGATTTTGGGGGATTTGGGGCCAGTTTCTCCTCCTTGTGTATACTTGGAATCAGCATTGTGGGTTATTGACATGTACAAACTAAAGTCCTTCTCCTCTACCTGGGTGCAGAAGACCGTGTACAAGTTGTCTGCTGCCTTCTGTCCACCCACCGCAGATGCTCACAGGAGTTTTCTCCCTTGGGGCTCGTTTTTGGAGGGCAGGAGAAGGTTGCTTGTGTGTGAAAGGTGGGTGATGATGGGGGGTTTTAGGTGATGGGCACAGCTACACTTAGCTGCCGTGCTGGGAACACCCGCTCCAGACAGCTCCTCATCAACAGGCGCCGCAAACAGGAAAGCTCTTGGTATTCGTAATGAAGTCTAATGTCCTGACAGGAAGAAAGGGTAATTAGTGAGGCAACGGCTAGTGGAGAAGATGTCTGATTTTAATTTATGCCGTCAGATGTGTTGCCTAGGTTATGAGTGCCTATATACAAACTGCAAGAGAAGTGCCTGATTTTGTGGGGTTCTTATTTATTTATTTMTTTCTTCTTGTGAACTTGAATGTCCCCCCCTTGCCAGCTTGTGGTTAAATACCCCTGGTTTGTAGCTTTGCCCCTCGCGGATGGATGGGCTGCCTYGCTCTCCCGGGGGAAGGAGGGTGCTCCAGGCAGGTCTTCCAGCTCCGAGCCAGCCTTCAGAGAGACTCGGCTCTGCGGCAGGAAGGACGTGACACCTGAAATCCAAACACAGCCGTGTTTTGTTAACGATTATAACGGTGTTAATAATCGCCAATGCTGTTTGTGCCACGGTGAAGCCCAGATGGCCCCGTAAAACACATTAACCCTCCGAGGCAAACCGCATCTCRGTGACTCACTAGCGTCTTTTAATCGCTTACCATATTAAAATACAACCTTTAATACCTGCATTTATGTAATATATTTATCCCCGAGGTCCTGTGGTGACCATGTGTGTCCTTCCCTGCCTCCGAAGGCTCTTGTGCATGTTTAGATCACGAGGTCCTTGATGCTCGTGAAGGCAGCAAGGGGAGCTGCTGCTGCRGAGCGGCTGACGTGGGCTGTGCTGCCGACGTGTGCGTGACGGCTCCTGAAATCCTTGCAGTAAACATTGACCGAGGCGCACGCAGCTCGTGCATCCTCTCGCCTCCGAGCCGTCTGCAGGATGGATTCCCACCGCTTTGCAGGAAAAAGAGGCCATGCCTCTGTTTTCTATAACAATTTAAGGCAAAGTTGTTAAACGTATTGGGGATCCCGAGGAAGCGTGGCTGAGCAGTGAGATTTTGAACACTTCCAAGTGCCTTTCCATTAAGTGTACGTTGGTGCTTCTCTTCTCTTCAGACCCCTAGATAATTTTGATGCTTTATCCCAGGGCTCTAATTAACTTCTATCTAACAGAGAGTACTTGACTAAAATAAATCGCTGTCAATAGTGATATACTTTTGTTGCTGTATTACCTCATTTCCCCCAGCCTTTGGGAGAATTTAAGGATCCTTCAGTGAAATTTGAATTTTCAGAGATAAAAATTTAGTGTTAGTATCTGTTGCCAGTGGTGTGGTTTGGGGTAGTTCAGTTTGCTTTGATTGTGAAAAATTCTGCCTGTATTTTTGAGAAAAATACTGCATTTTGTGCCACTGGAAGTGAGAGGAAAAGAATTGAGTCTTCCTTGAAATCCTGCCTGGCTGTCAGAGATTGATACTTGTTTTGGGCAAATCTGGACTTGGATTAAATAGTCCCTAGTAACAGTAATGGACTGTAGTGAGCACAACCCTGCCCCGTGGAGCCCTTCGCAGTTGTGCTTGCTAGAGATGGTSTGGTACAGACTGATTTTGTTCATTCCCTTATGACCATCTTTCGCATATTTACAAGAAAATGTTTGGGGGTGATGTTGATCCATATGACAAGTTTCTGGTGCYGAATCATTGGTGGTGAAAGGGCTGGGGAGGAGAGCAGCCCTCTCCTCCACGCCCCCAGGTGCAGGAGAGCCCCCGAGCCCTCGGCTGGCAGGTGGTGACGGTCAAGAGGGACAGGGTGTTTGCTGGCACCGCTCCTYGCGCCCTTCAGCCTGGGCCCTGGGCGTATCAAAGCCTTCACAAAGCCCTGTCTGCCCCTCGCACCTTGAAAGAACACTGACTGTTGGTTTGTGTCCACAGTTGGGTCTCCAGACACCTTGAGTCTGGTCCTGGCTTTACCTCTGATGAGAATGTAATGGAAGTTTCTCAAACCTTAAAACCCTTCTTAGTTTTTGTCTGTTGACCCTAGACTACCATTATCTACGCCAGGCTCGTGGACTAGCCCTCGGAGATGGACTGATGGCCCTGGGGTTTCCCGGAGCTGCACGAGTCTCGTGTGCATCACGTGCATGGGATGCAGAGGTGTCGAGGCTTTGCGGCAGCATCTTGTTGTTACAGACCGGCTTCCAAACGCTCCAGTCAGCTGAGCAGGTTGAAGGTTGATGATGGTTTTAGCCTCAGGCTTTTCCAGAAATATACCCAACCTTGGAGTTACCTTGGCTTGTGAAAACAGGACCTGAGCRGTCTGAGCAGAGCATCATGCCCAGGAGCCGGTTTGCGGGGGCGGCAGACGCCGAGTGTTCGGGCTGCTACACACCCACGCTCGGACTCGATGTTTCAGATGCTCGTATCATCCCTCCTGTTGCTTTTTATTTCCCTCAGATAATACACACTTGGTCTTTTGCTCACATATACAGAAAAAAAAAAAACAGTCTTCTGTAACATATGAGACAAATGAAWCTTCCTCTCCTAAGCTGAAACACGGGAGGAAGAAGTGGTTTTTGTTTTAAAATGCTGTTGTGTTGGGCAMCGGGGCATCTCATAGAAGATGGTTAGGTAGCTTTCTGCTAAAGAACGGTGCCTGGGTGTATGCAGGAGCCCTGTATTTCTGAAGCGTGGTGGTATCAATATATTCCACTGCACATTGATGTTGGTGCAGATTTTGGGGGGGATTTAATTTAATTTAGATGAGAATTTGGCCTTTGTGTCTGGTGTTATGAAATACTTGGTGTGTTTATGCGCTGGGCACCATATGGTCCTCGCTGAGGTCTAGGGAGAAGACGAGCTGTTCTGGGCACCTCCCACGTTCCCAGCTGTTCTCCAGGCCCGGCAGCCCCGCAACGTGACCCAGCAGGTCCTCTGAGGACAACACCTGCCCTTGGGTGATGGGGGAAGCMGAGGGTGAAATACGCTGGCAGGGAGGGATCTGTCCCTGTAGCCCCAGGCCGCGCTGGGGGCGAGAAGCGGAGGGAAGGGAGCAGCGGAGCGCGCCGGGCGGGAATGCTGAGCACCCACGGCACGGAGCAGCGCGTGGCCTGGCACCATTGCTCTACCAGCACGGTGTGGGTTTCTGCACTCTGGACCCACCTGCACAGCAGACGGAGSACTGAATCCTGCTGTATCTGATGGGCAGAAAAGGACGTGAATCCTACCCATGTCGCCCAGCTGCTGTGGCTTGAGCAGGGCCAGAATTCGGTACCATGGACTCCGGTGTCCAGATCTGCAGGCAGGAGCAGATCCCTATCAGAGAGGTGTTTGGCCTCGCCGTGCTGCACTGGGGTGGTCTGGTGTTTGGGGTGGCAGGAATGGTGTGCATGAGCACAAGCAAGGSGCAGGTGTCCGAGCATCCTTCTTCCAGGGTTCCCTGGGCATGAGCACCTGCACGAGGAGCAGCACCCCCTTGAGTCTGCATCCGGGCACAGGATTCAACTTAGAAGAGGGAAAAAAGCGTTCGGAARTACAACACCTGCTAGAAAAATAATCAGATAGTGCCTCTCCTGTAGAAGAACCTGCAGTACTGCTGGTATGAAGCTCTTGCTGGTTTTGGCATAAGACTTTTGGCAAATTGCTGTGGTAAAAATTTACTGTTCTCTGTTTTTTTTCCCCCTTTCTACTGAGTTCCCTTAAGGAACCTGCTGAATGCAGTTAAGGATGGGAAGATTTAGAGTCTTGGTGACTTACGTAGTTTACCAGCTCATGATGCTTCCATGGAAGCATTCAGTCATAACTGGAAAGCTGCTAATGAAGCGAGTTGCTAATGAACTCGATATAGGGTTTTTGAGGGCATTTGGTAGCACTGTATCCTACTTTGCCTCTCTACAAACCGTAATGAGACTGAGAATAATGCATGCTGTCTGGGGAGTAGGAGCACTTGGCATTTGTGTGCCTTCAAAAATGTCACTGTCTTTCCTAAGGGTTGCAAATAGTGCGTGCAGAACTCAAATGCTTTGAGCCTTCCACATCTCCCCCTGACGACCGAAGCCTCGTGTGGCCGCGTGTAACCCAGACCAGCGTGCAGTGTGTCTGCTGCTCCGAGTCGTTTTCCTCCCCAAACACGTGGAGTGTTTCAGGCTTTAGTGTGGATGGTGTCAGGCCAACCACGCTGGCAGGCAGAGCCTCTCTGCAATGTACTCGCTGCATCGGTTCTGATAGTGTCATGGGAGGGAGAAGATTTCTTTTGCTGTCTGTCTTCCTGATCCCCATTTGTGGCTTTTTGGTGTTCATATTTGGTCTTCAGTCACTGAAACACTGACTATTTCCAACGGGGTAGGTAACAGCAGGGCCCTCAGCAAGGTTCGGTTCATGGTTGGGTCAGGGAAGCCGAGCGAGATCCTGCAGCTAGGACCTCCATCSCAGTGTGGTGCCACTTGGGGAAGGTGCTGCAGGGGTGGGCTTGGCTTTTCACATCAGGATGACTGCTTTAATGAGGAGCAAAACCGTATTAATACTGATGAAAGCAACAAGATGTTTATGCTTCCTGAGCCAATCTGTTGCCTACTTGGAAGGCAAATTAGTCTCTTCAGTTTGACTAGATTTGTTAATAAGAGGTCTGCAGCATCGGAATCTGTACATCATTGTAGTCATAACAGAAGCTGATTTTTCCTCTAGGTCTCTGGATTTTTTTCTGGAGTCGTTTCCTCCTGAGGAAATGAGCAGAACCTTATCTTTTCAGGCTGATCACCAGGGCTTGCTGTTTTTGCCAAGTGCGTTCATTCAAACAGCGTCGTGCCTTCAACCACGGTGTTTTTGCMCTGCTTTCTTCATGCTGTGGAGAAAGAAGTGGTTGATGTTTCTTCCTAGGCCATAACCTCTCCGTGTATCAAATGAGGAAAAGCCTCTGTGGTGCGAGCCATGCTGGGTGGCAAAGCAGTCCCCTGAGCTGGAACTCTTGTCCGTGGCCCCAGATCTGGCAGGGGTTGTATGGGTGTGATGGCAGGGTGTGCCCCTCTAACACAGTCGTGGCTGGCTTCATTTTCAGATGTTGGGTTTCTGTGTTGGAGGGTCTCCCTGTTGACTGCTTTGTCTCCAAARCTCTGAAAAACCAAAAGCATCTGAAAAACCAGATGCTACTGAAGGCCCTTCAGGTATAATTACATCTTTTATGGTTCCTCATCCTGCCAGATTCTCTTCTCTCTTTTATTTGTTTCCAACACTCTGAATTCAGCCGTCTGGCAGAAAACTGAGAACGTCAGCCATGGCAGGCAGAGGAATTAGGCGCTTCCCACCTACGTGYTCAGCGTGAAACGCTCCCCGCGGACGACGGTTTGGACGTCGCAGTTGACATGGCCCGGTCGGGGGGATAACCAAGCGGCCAGGCCCACGGGTGCCACCTGGCTGCTGCTGCCACGAGSTTTGCTGGGCTCAGCACGCAGGGCCCTGCGTGTCTCTGCTCGTTGCTTTAATTTCTGTGTGCATCTTGCCTTCTCCAGCTGATGGTTCCAGGTTGATTAGACCCGTTTAATTAGAAAACAAACGATTGGGCACAGCAGAAAAAAAAAAAATGCCTTCACGTAATTGGTTTGCTGTTGTGAATACTGTGGAGTGCCACTTACCAAGAGAATGTCAAGTAGCAGTTTACATGTTGTTTTTCCCTGCTCTCATGGGTTTGTGATGAGCACAGRGGAGCAGTGGCACTTGGAGCCTCTTCCTTTCCGTGTGACAATCGGTGTGTTTTGCTCTCTGTGCTGGGGACGCGTGGGCTCCTGCCGTTGCGTGTGCCCTGGTTCGTTTGCATTGCTTCTGCTCCTGGGCCTGCGCTGTCTCCTGTGGGACTTTCCGCTCCTCTTCCCACCCGAGGCCAGAGCCAGCAGGCGGGTTTGTGGAGCGCTGCTGCTGGCAGGAGCAATGGGGGCTGCTCCCTTAGGTGGTACAAGCAGAAGCGCCGGGCTGCCCTTGTGCGAGGGCAAAGCTCCGTGTGGTTTTCCAYAGGATGGTTGTCCAGAAAGAGCGTTTCCTGGTGCTGGAGGGGTTTCCTCATGTGAAGCAGCATCTGGKTGGTGGCGGTGCCGACTTGGCCGACAGCTCCAGTGATTGACCCTCTGCCTACAGCTCAGCGCTCGCAGATGCTGCAGGGAGCAGCCTGATGAAGGAAACTCTGAGAAGCGAATTTTACATGCAAATCACAGCCTGATGCAAACTATAAATAATATAGTCAATAAATGTGGAAGCACTGCATCTTCTCCCCTGCTTTTCTGTCATTTTCATCAAATTTTATGGGCCTCGCTGAGGGAGCAAAGGGCAGGGTTAGTCTGTAGCTGTGGCTTTCATAGCAYGTATCATCAGTGCTTTGGTCTGCTGTTCCTAATCGCATGCTCTTTGTGCTAAGTAGCTTTTTAGTATTGATGTCAAGCAGTTCAGGAGCAATTTTCAGAGCTGTTTAACTCGCCAGGCCCACTGCTGATGGGCAGAGCTCAGCACCCAGCACAGCGAGGGCCGGAGCTCGGGTCAGGCTGGGAAGGGATGGGGAAGGAAACGTCACTCRCGTGCCCTGCTGAGGGGGTGCCCCTCGCCAGCACCCCGACGAGGCTGGAGGTGACCAGCGAGTGCTAATGGGTCTGTGCTGATGGGATCACAGTTCCCCTTGGGGAGATCTGGTGGTCCCATGAGACCCAAGTTCTCAGGGGGGTTCTGCTGCTTGATTACCCGTGTCTTGGGCAAGCCTTTGCCTGCTTTTCTCCCCCTTCCTGTGGTTTGGCTGCACTGCAGGGGTAGTTCTGGGTGCAGCTTGCAGCAGGAGGTTTTTGGATGCTGAGGGTTTCTGGGAGCTTTGCATGGTGTGAACTAGCAGAAAACGTGCCAGCCTGTGGTGTGCACGTGTCTGGACGCCGGGGGAGATGCACCCCTGGTTGGAGAGCTGCAAGGCCAGGCACCCAAGTGTGGCTACTTAGCCAGGGGCTATTCGGRGGGCACCAGAGCATCAGATGAAACTTTTGCAGACTGTGGCAACAGAAATGGTAGGAAGAAAATAATGGGTAAAGRTTTCATTATTTAATATTATTATTCTTTTTAAACCATTTCCAAGCCTAGTGATTGATACAAGCAGCCAATATTCTCAGTGAAGCCAGTTGTGAAAATGCAGTTGAATGTTTGCTCCTTGGAGTCTGCTCTGAGCCGAATTGGGCTACCTTGCTCTTGGTGGGTTTTTACCTCTGTAGGATTTGTTCCTATGGCTGGTTCAGGTTTGCCTGGACTGGGTATTTGCCCAGGTTAGTGTGTTGTGGTGTTGAGTTGGACGCATGTGTTCTGCAAGGTGACGTTTCATTATTCAAGGCCTTTTAAAATATGCAATAGGCAAGAAGATTGCTTTAAACAAAGCTTTGGGGAAAACTTGTTAAGAGAATGGGTGGCATTTACTATGAATATGCTAATTGGCTTATAAATTGAGTGAAGATGCCCTGCTTGACAGGGAGCCTTAATAAGAGCACAAATGAAAAATAGAGGCAGGTTCCTGCTTGTGWTTTCTCTTTTCTCTTGAAGTGGTAGAAGTCATGTTGGAAGTGAATGGGAAAGAGTTCAACTACTGGTGCCAGAGCTCCCTGTCCTTGCTGTAAGTGGATGTCTCTGTCTCTCAGGTCTTGGCTCCTTGCGCTGGAAGGGCTGCGAGTGCTGCTGCGTCCCTGGGCCTGGGGCCGTGGTCACCGCTGCGTTCCCGGGGCGCTGCTGCATCCCATGGGCCCGGGGCTGTGGTCACCGCTGCGTTCCCGGGGCGCTGCTGCATCCCATGGGCCTGGGGCCGTGGTCACCGCTGCGTTCCCAGGGCGCTGCTGCATCCCATGGGCCCGGGGCTGTGGTCACCGCTGCGTTCCCGGGGCGCTGCTGCATCCCATGGGCCGCGGGCACCGCCGCGTTCCCGGGGCGCTGCTGCATCCCATGGGCCCGGGGCTGTGGTCACCGCTGAGTCCCCAGGGCGCTGCTGCATCCCATGGGCTGCGGGCACCGCCGCGTCCCCGGGGCCGCGTGCCGGCAGGCGGCAGCAGAGCTCCTGCGTGGCTGCGCTCCGCAGCGGACGGCAGCGCAGGGGCTGCCGGGCGGCTGCTCCAACAGGTCTCCCGCGGAGCTCTCGGGGGACGCTGGTGCCCTGTGGCCCCCGCTAAAGAGGGAGCTTTGGTGGGCTTGTCCCTGTGCTGCTCGTAGCCTGGAAGTGGTGGAGGGAAGCACTGTGAATCCGTGATTCTCTCTGGTTATTTCTGGGCTGCTGATGTGTTCTTCTGAAGGATGAATTGAGTGCTAGCTGAATCTGCATGATGGCACTGAAGCTATAGATCCCGAGCGCTTTGCAGCCGTGCCCTTTAGAGGCGCTCAGTTTGGGTCTCTCGGTGCAGAAGCCAAGGGGAAGGAGATGGGGTTGGGTCAGGGGCTTGCACCCAGATAGTTCAGCAGAAGAGTCTTGGGTCAGAAGCAACAGCCTGTGTCGTTACCAGCAAACCCATTGACCTGATGCCACGCACTCCTGTGGGGCCGGGTTTGGTGGGAGATGAGGGGAAGCTCGTGCTGGAGTCCCCCCGAGCYGGGTGTTGCGTGGAGGCTGGTGGGTCTCATGGTGTTTCATGTGCCTGTTGGACCCGGCTGTCCCGTGTCCCCAGGGAACTGCTCTGTTTTGCTGTCTGGAGCCCGATGGCTCTGAGGAAACCCACATGCAGAGCATGGCCTCCCTCGAAGTCCTGATCCCAACAGCGGGATCGCGACTGCTCCGGCATGGGCAGGACCCAGGGGTGCAGTCGTGATGTGCAGAGAAGAAGATGCTTCATTTAGGAGGAAGGCATTGATAAATACATAACGTGCGAATATTTCACTTAYATCACATTGCTGGTCCTCAAGAATCCAGCCCTTTTAATGGGCATAAGTGAACTCAGTTTTGACTTATATTTCAACATTTCCATTAGGAAGAGGTTTTTTTAAAGCAACCTTTCTCTTTCCAAAAGCAACGCTCAGTAAAGAGCAGCTGCAGAAGGAATTGGTTTGACCTCTGCTGCCTTAATTGCTTTTTGTTCTSTGTTGGCCTGGAAATGGATGTTGTTATTGTGCGAATTACTGCAATGGTGGAAAAAAAGAGCTCCTGAGATCAGGTGTGCAGTTTCTATCAGGAAAATAGGTTTCTTAAATGGAAAGTGGTGCCTACCTGTCCATAACCGGAGTCTGGGCCAGCCTGGAGAAGCCGAATGGTAATTACCTCGTTTTGTGCTTCAGAAGGGTTTCACGGTTACTGATTTTTTTTTTGAGGTCACAATCACATTTAGACCTAGTCTGAAGGCTGTGAGCTGCTGTTGGCACAGGCCCCCGGCCCGGGGTGAGTGCCTGGCTGGCCTCTGCAGGGCTGTATCCTCGCGGGCTCCCGTGTTGGATCCTGCCTTATGGAGCAGGTTTCCTTCCCACCAGAGCAGGGTTCGCCCTGAGAATAACTTGCAGCTGTTATGTCTTGGAAAGCTGGCATTTATGAATCACATCCGAGCACCCAGSAGTGCTCATGAGCCCCTTGCAGCAAGGGCACGAGCCGTGAGCAGCTCCAGAGCAGTCTGCACGCGTGCCCTGCATGGCGTGTACGTTGGGTGATGGAAGAGGACGGCTAGTGTATGTGTGTGTGTGAGCCAGTGCTGGTGCTTCCTCAGCCACTCCACCCAGGAAGGGGTGATAGCTGCAGCAGGAGGAAAGCAGAGCTGTTAGGGTGTTGTGGGCAGGGTCCCCATGCACCGCTGGGGCTGGAGACCCAACACCCTGCACCAACCTGCTTCGCCATACACGAGGTGCCACCAGCAGAGATGCAGGTTTTGTTTTCAGCTCTTCTCACTTGTGTTCGGGACTCTTACAGTTTTTCTTCCCAACTGTTCTTGGAAGAACCAGTGACAGCAGCAGGGGAAAAAAGAGTTCTTGAATGTGATCAGAGAAAAGGTTATTTACACAGTGAAAACGTTAGCACCTTCTCCTGGGTAAGGTCCTTAGAGCAGATCCGAGCACCTGACCGTCAATAAATTTGCTCAGCAAATGCAGGCTATTTAAAGAGTTAAAAAGCAAATAGCCTCTGGGAAGAGCACGGCTTGGAATGTTAAAGATCTGTGAGTTGTTACTGAGTCTGGATTTTTGACACATCAAGACATCTTATCTTGTGAGGCGGCTGCCATGATGAAGATGCAAGTTTGTAAACACAGGGTGCGTTATAGCACTGGCTCTTGCATTCTGCAAATAGGGCATAATTAAACATTTGGTCTTGAAGCTCCCATCATAAAAGTCAGGAAATCTCTTTCTTGTTCTTCAGCAATAGGTCTGCAGCTGTGCTATCTAAACTAGTTAATGATGGCAGCAACAATGCTTGTGTAATTAGCACATTAATACCCTAACGGAATCCGCATGGTGATTACCTGCAATGACAGGACTGGCGTCCACATTCTTCGGCAGGGATGAAGATGAGTCCTGTGGATTCCAACAGTTTCGTTAGAATGAGGGGAAAAAAAAAAGGCTTTAATATTCAAAAGGTAAGGTTTTCAACAAGACACTCTAAGTCACAGGAATCTAAAATAATTGGATCAACACTGTAATCACTGGTGCCCGCGTTTAACACATCGACTCATTTTACAACCCTGACATGAATTATTGCTGAAGAATTTGTATGCCTGGGTTGTTCTGCTGCTGCTAATTTAAACTGTGATTAATCGACGGCCTTTAGGACTTTATGGTTTGAATCACTTGGTTTTGTCTCCCAGGATTAGGCTGCTGCTGCTTGTCTTCTTGAAATAAAGAAGCAAAAAGGAGAAGAAAGAAAATCAGGCTATGCAAAAAAAAATACGGAGACATTTGGGTTGGAGTACTCTTGTGTGTTTTTTGTCATAATGTTTTATCATAATATTTGTTTTCTGTAGAATAATAAGTCATACCAGGACAGCTAGCATGGTTACGGCAGCTCCATTGGCTTTCCATGGCCGTGTAGGAGAGCTCGTTAATAGCTTTGTTAGGCCGTGTGCTAGTTGGAGACGGCTGCCTTAGACCTCCTCACTGCTCCATCCTGAGGTGCCCATTCTGGTGAGAACCAACCTGTCGCTCTGTGCTGGTGCTGCCTGGGAGGTGGCTGCGGGAGCTGGTGGCCTTGTCACCAGTCAGGATGGACTCGGCCTTCCTGACACATCAGTGTGCCTTGACTTCATCTCTACAGCTTTAACAGTGCACTTGAAATGCTCCAGGTTTTAATGTATTTTTTAGTGCGTGAAATTGGAGGAAAGATGGGGTGGGATTTGGGACTGGGGACGCAGGCTGCCTTCGCTTTGACCCCGCCAGCCTGTGCCCAGGTCCCACGAGGGATTTGGATCCCCTGCCGACATTTGTTCTTAAGAATCCCTGCCTTTTGTGAGGAGGTTCTTAATCCTTCCCAGAGGAGCYGCTGCCTGTGGATATGAGGCTTTGGCTCACGCAGCCTGTCTGCTCAGGTTCCTGATGTGCCGGGGCAGGGCTCTGCTCCAGAAACGCAGGGCGCTCTCGCTCCTGGCCGCGGTGTGCTCGGCGCCATGCAGCATTGGGCCCACAGTGACAGCTCCTTGCCCTCTGCAACCTTTTAGTCCGTGAGATGAGGCCAATGCAAAGGCCGGGTGCTCCGTGTGTGTCTCTCTGATTCCTTTCCTGAGCATTTAATGCTGCTGTAGTGACAGTTATGGAAAACTGCTGCCTTATAAATGTCCCTCTGGCAGCGTGGTCCACAGGTGATTAGTGTTCCTGAGCTGGGAARGGCACCGGTTGTCATTAGAATGGGTCATTAGTGTTTGCGGTGAGAGGAAAGCAACAYGAAATATTGCTTGCTTGTCTACTCGGGTGCACGTTGACCGTGTTGTTATACCGAGGGACATAGATCAGCCTTTCCTCGCACAGTGCACTTCTGCTTCACCTCCTCGTGCTGAACATCACGGTAGCGAGCTGTGATTTTGAACATCCTGATTATTTAAATCACACTTTAATGTGTGGTGCAGCTTATCTTATTCTTCCCAAACTACCGCTTAGGTCTCGCTGGYGTTTTGAGGCACCACATTGAGTGCCGGTGATTCCAAGCGGCCGCGAGGCGCTGGGCTCCGCGGGGTTGTTGCACCCGGGTCTTGACTCATCTCCGCCTCTTCTCCCCGCAGTGTACGGCCACAACGTGAAGAGCAGCAACGACTTCATYGGCAGGATCGTCATCGGGCAGTACGCCACGGGCGCCCCCGAGTCCAACCACTGGCGCCGCATGCTGGCCTCGCACCGCACGGCCGTGGAGCAGTGGCACAGCCTGCGCTCCCGGCAGGAGTGCGACCGCGTCTCGCCCGCCTCCCTCGAGGTGACCTGAGCGGCGCGACGCTGGGCGCAGGAGGAAAACTCAAAAACCAACACAACCCCAAAGCACCCGAGAAGAGCCACGGCCCACCCCGCGCCCCAGCACGTACCCTCCGCTCTCTCCAGCCCCGCGCCGTGCAGTGGCGGCTGCCGAGCGGGCTGGGATTGGGAGTGGGGCCAGGATGCTCCAGCTGGGGTCTGGAGCCGGCGGCAGGACTCGGAGCCGCCTCCGCTGCCCGTGGCGGCCCCCGTCTGCGCCTTGCCTTCTCGGAGATGTCCGTCCCTTGTGCTCTCGTCGGTGAACGTGGTGATTAGGCTAGGATGTGTGTTTTTTTTAAGCGGTAGACTGTGGTGACATCAATTCCCACACCGGTTTTGTCCTTGTGCTAGTAATGGAGTCCAGCCCTGGCAGCGCGTCTGCGTACGTGTGCGCGCGGGGGCACCCAGGGCCAGTGCCCTGTCCTCCGCATAGCAGCCTCTATGTGTCCCGTAGATACCGTCACCGTGCAGCCAGCGTTGCCAACGATGTTTGTACGGGGAGCGCCGGCTCCCGGCCCTCGAAGCCTTGGCCAGGGTGTGCGGAATGGACCCGCYGCGGGGGCTTTGCGGGAGACACCCCCGACCCCGCGGTTTTACCTCTCCCAGACGGCGGCGGCTCCTCCCGTGTCCCCTGCGTTACCCGAGGTAGCTTCCCGAGTCACCAAGTGAGCGTAGCTGCGGTCGAGCTCTCCCTTCTGTTGGCTGCTTCTGTACATCTTTTTCATAGCGTGTTGTCCGACATGATGCAGGTGGTATATTTATTGAAAATAAAAGTCTACTTGATTGTGCCACGTATCCCGCGGTGATGCTTGGTAGCAGAGCTCGTCCGTGTGTTGAGCTCCGGTGGCTGTGCTTACAGCACGAGGAAAGCTGCAGGTTGGGAGTGCCCTGCTTTGTGCTCGCTGCAGGTTGGTGCTGTTGGAGCTGCGCCGGGGCAGGTTGGTCCAAAAAAGGTTCAGTTGTGCTGCGCTTCCCATGGGGTTGCTCCCATGTAGGGTATGCTCAGAGCACCAGGAATCTGATGTGTAAAAAAGTGTTTGTATTGGGCTCTAGGTCTCCGTTCTTTGCAGAATTGGGCCCCAGTTTAATTTATTTTCGTTGCTCAGTTTATCTGTGTTGCTGTGACTGCGTAGGAGTTTGTATCTTCCTCGCAGCCTGCTCAAAACACAACTTAAAAGGACATCAGCCTGAAGGGAGCTGGGCCTGACCCGTGACTCTATTGTCTTTCTGTGTCTTGGTTTGGGAGAGAGAAGCATCTGTCCTGTCTCCAGCAGTGCTTATGCAGGTCGGGATGGAAAGCCGCGGGCCCTGTGTTGCCTCCTCTGCCGTGTTGGTGCTCTGGCAGTCACAGCCGAGGAGGGAGGACGGCCCCGGGGCTCCGTCGCCGTCCTGCTGCCCAGGTCACTTGTGAAATTGCTGTAGAGCAGCCCGTGGCCGTTGCAGCGCTGCGCGCGGCCGGTCTCCTGCTGCGGGGCGGAGGCGGGAGCCCCTGCCGCCCCAGGGCCTTTCGGCAGAGCCCCGTCCCCGCGTGCTGCTGACCGGCCCCCGGTCCCTGCGAGTGCCGCTGCACTGGGCGGCAGGACTTGCTGTGCTCCAGGGGGTCTGTTTTCTTGCTTGCTCTGCAGCCAGGGACCCCGCAGGACACCTGCGAACCTGCTTGGGTCTGGGTTGGGTTGTGGGCATCCCATTCCTCTCTGTGCTTGGACACTGACCTCTGCATAATACACGTGGCAGCTGAATTTGGCCCCACTGTCATGGAGGAGGAGATGGCAGCAAACGCAAGGTAAGAAGAGTAGGAGCAAAGGCTGTCTCGAAGCCAACTCAAAGCGCCCAAGATCTGCAGCTGGGGAGTGGGAGGGGGCCTTGCTGGAGCCACTGGGCTCCAAGCACACAGATGTGCTGCTGCACTGAGCTCTGAACATGAGATCTAATGTGATGCAGTGTGAGAGGGCAGTGGCAAAGTCCCAGGGGAACCACAGGCTGTAGTGTGTCCTTCACCCCTCTGCTCTCCTCGGGTGTTCCAGAGTGTGCTGTCTTTCAACACGTGCTCGACTGAAAATCTCCAGCACTGCTGGCCCCGTGGCAGGGGTTTGGCTAAGGAATGGCTGGTCCAGGTGTCTGGGGTTTCCTGCAAGAGACGTACTCTCCTCTCTGCATCCAGACGATGACTCGCAGCAGCTCTCAGAGGGAGAATCTCTGCCCTGCCGGCTTTGCCCCGGCGTCAGCCTCTGCTGCTGTGACGCGGCCCCATGGCTCCCCAGGACACTGCGCTTCTGAAGGGCTCCGGCCTCGCGCCGGGCCACACGCGTGCACTTTGCAGGCACCAAAGTGACAACATCAGTCCCCAGTGCCCCCTGATCCACGGGCACAAGGTAACCACGTTCCCGGGAAGTGGAGGGGATAACGGTGGGGTCTTGGGCAGGCTGCMCAGGCTGCCCAGGCGGAGGAGCCTCCAGCGCTGCAGGGGCTGTGGGACGCAGTGAGCACAGGGGCTCAGCCCCCTACGGCCGGGCCGGCCTCCCGGCCTGTCACCGGAGCGTCCCGCTCATGGGAGGAGGAGGAGGAGGGATGAAGGGAGGGTGCAGCGCGCCGGCCGCCCCCGCGGCAGTGTGTCGGCGGGCAGAGCGCGCGGGCCGGCCATGGGGCTGCGGGGGCACTTGTGCGCCGTGCTCTCCGCAGCCTTGCTCGCCACCCACGCCTTCCCGCAGACCAACATCAAGATCAGCCAAGGTGGGTGCGCGATGGCTCCGCGCGGGACCCCAGGGCTGCGGCTGCCTCAGCGGGGCTCGGGGGTGGTGCCGCTCGCAGGGCGCTCCACGAGGAGCCCGGGTTCCCGGGAAGCCCCTGCTCCCTAGCCTGGGGTTCCCGGGAAGCCCCTGCTCCCCAGCGCTGGGTTCCTGGGAAGCCCCTGCTCCCCAGCCAGACTGCACGAGGCAGCCCCGAACTCCCACTCCTGCTTCCTCCCCACGGGCTCATTTCTCTGTGCGTGGGACAGGCTGCTATGTGCCCTGTCGGCAGGGATGATTCCCTCTGCTGCTGCCTGTCCCCCTCGTATTTTCCCAGCATTTTCTGGGATTGGTGGGAGCCTCCGTGCAGCGCATCCCGGCGCTGCTGCCCCTCGCTGGTTGGCCCTGCCAGGCGGGAGTGGGAGCGGGAGCGGAGAGCAACGCGTTCAGCAGGAAAAGCTGCGGGTGCAGCGTGGTGCTCCTGCTAGACAGCGCCACAGCGGGAGCCTCACTGGAGCGAGCTCGAGAGGGAGGAAAAATGCAAGGCTGCTCCTGTCTGCTAGTGCAGGGTGGCAGGAGGGCTGCTGCGAGCGGCTGCGGTGCCTTCGTGTCTGGTAATGCACGTGGCACGTTTACTCCGTAAGAAGAGCTTGGATTTTGCTACAGGATTTTAAAAAACAGAACCCTGTCGGCAGGGAGGTTACTCTTCCAGCACGCTTCAGATGGTSTTTAGGGTTTTACTTGGCTCCCTGTGATCAGTGACTGGAAGATGCTCACCGAAAGCTGCCCATTTGTGAAGTGACCTGCGGGTCCATCGTGGGCTGCCCCCGCCCTGGCTCCCCAGAACCTGCCGCCTCCAGCACTGCGCAGGGCCTGGAGGCCACCCRGCCTCTGCTGCTGGTCCGGGGGCTCCTGTGGGTGGAGCTGGTGGCCCCACATCCCGGAGACCCTCTTGGGGCTTCTTCTTGGCTTCAGCTCAGTGTGAGCCCCTGGGGACTGATGGGACCCTCCAGTCCTAGCAGCTCTCAAGGAGCTGAAGGTCCCTAGGGCGCATGAATCTGTTGGTGCTGGAATCGGGGTCTCGGGGTCCTCTCTCGGCAGCAAGGAAGGCATCTGCTGCCAGACTAACTGATTCTTCTGCAGCAGAAAGYGCTTTGAAGTCACTGTCCTCCACCACAGGAATGTCACTTGGATGGATGTCCCTTGGTAGTCTTGTTCCAGTCTTGTTCCTATCTCAAACCTTGTCCTGATAAGGGAGAACACCCCGCTCGGCAGGAGTCGTGCAGCCAGCACGTTGTCGTCCTCCCTGGGCTTGAAGCTGGCTGGGATTTTCTCAGTTAATTATTTCTGGTTGGAAAGTGGCCGTTTGGGGGAAAYGAGACTTTTTGCTGGGGATGTGCCAGCTCCAAAGAATTCTGACAAGTGATTTTGCTCGTTACAGAGATCCTGGGGATGCTGCAGTGACTCTCAGCACATTAGTAAATAAAAAGGCTCTAGTTTCGTTGGCACCAAAACAGATTCCAGGAGGTCAAAAATATTTTTATGACCCCAAATTCTTGTTTTCCAGCTTTTCTGAGGTAGTTTCTCCTCATTTCTTCAGCCAAGTCTGGACATGGATTTAGCTGGTGCTGCCAGCTGTGACCATAATCTCTTTCTGTGTGAACAGGTGACTTAAGGAAGGATCTTGCCCTCACTTTCGCCAGGATTTGGGAAGGGGTTTGAGGTTATTCCAGTGACTAGGGGGGCTCACAGTGGTGGGGACCCTATAAATGCAAGTGTAGAACTTTGCTTCCAAAGTGAACATGAAGGCCTCCAATGTTGACCAAACAGAAAAGATACTAATTAAACATTGACATACTTTTTTTTTTTTTTTTTTCCTTTTTTCTCCTTCTCGGTATATTTAACCTCAAATTCCTTCAGGCACCTATGGTTCGCTGAAGCTCATYAAATTAATGGTACCTAATGGCAAAGCAGTGTAGAATATCAAAGAAGGACCGGCCCCATCTCTGACCTTTCTTGGCTGCTCAGGACAAAAGGAAGCGGCTCTTGCTGGACAACGCGGTCAGGGGCCGGGCCGTGATGGCCATTTGGGACCTCGTAAGCCCCCGGTGCAATTAGCACTCCAAAGCRGAGGGTCCCTGCTGATTTTGCCACGGTGCTGCTAACGGGGGAGAGTTTGGTGAGGCTTTTAGCAGCCCCTCTAAGCACGCTRCTCCYCGCAGGGCTGGTGGAGGYCGCRGTGTTGGAGGTTGCAATGCTGCCCYATGGGCACGAGGGCTTTGCAGCAAATCCTGGGCGTGCGGAGCGTCAGCGCGCTGTGGKGTGYGGCWCGGGYGCCGCTCGGCCTCCTGCKTTCATCCGGGGCTGCTTATCTTTGTTTTTCCCCTAGCCTGTRAAGTCATCGGGGCCGTGCAGGGAGGCTCTGCCTCTCACCAGGGTGCCCTGGCGCTGGATTCCGGCAGCGGGGAGACCGGCAGGGACTGTGCGCTGCAGGGGGGAAGGCCCCTCTCTAGCACCTCAGTACCCTGAAATGAGAGGAGAAAAAAAAAAAAAAAAAGGCATTTTTGGGTTCTGTCATCCGCAAATCGAGTGCAACGCCTGCTTCAGGAGGGATTTGTGGGATTAATTCCTTGATGTTTGTGAAYGCTCAGAGATTCCCATGTGGAGAGAACTGATAAAATACAACATTGTCTCCCAAGGAGGTGCCTCGCCAGTGCTGGGACTAGAGGGAAATTCTCCAGCTCAGCTAATGCTCCTGCGGCCACGTAAAATCCCTGYGATTCCTCCTTGTTGTGCCGGCAGTGCTGAGCTCGGAGCTGTCGCGTYGCGCTCGGGCTCCGCGCGCCCGCTGCTCCCCGCAAGGCTGCTTGTGCCCAATGTCCTTCGCACGCGGGGCTCTCCTGCTGCGGTCCAGCCTCCTGGGTTGGAGCCTGTTACCCGCGTGGATGGTTTTGTGGCATCTCTGTCCCCCCAGGGCTTTTCAAGAACAGGGTCCTTGCACGGCTGCTCCCTCCCGCCTGGGTGAGACCCAGCCCAGCAGTGAGGAGCGCAGCCCACAGCGGATGCTGGCACTTTGCGCGGTCCCAGGAATGGCAGGGCAATTCCAGAGGCAATCGGGGGTGTTTGCTGATGCTTTGGGGCTCATGAGTGTGCTGGCACAGGAGTGTTGCGCTCTTCGAAGCACCTTCCCCATTTTCCCGTGGTGATGGCAGCTTGAGGTGGCCATGGACTTACCTTAGCCCACACTTTCCCACTGGGAAACTCCTGGTTTTGGCCAGCGTGTTATTTTTCACCAGTGTTTTCTCTCCCTGGCGCGTGCCGGGGCACGGAGGGGCGGCCGCCCGGGTGCCATCGCCTCGCGCGACCCCTCCGCGCTCTCCCCAGCCATGCCGGAGCCCGTGCAGGCCTATTCCTGCCCGCTCTTCTGGACCGAGTACGAGGGCCACTGCTACAGGTACTTCCCCATCAACAAAACGTGGGCCGAGGCCGACCTCTACTGCGCCGAGTTCTCCATCGGCATCCGCTCCGCCAAGCTGGCCTCCATCCACAGGTAAGGGCAGCCGCGGCGCCGAGCACGGCCGTGCTGGTGCCGAGCGCGAGGCTGACGCCGTCCCCGGCACTGACGCCGTCCCCGGCGCTGACGCCGTCCCCACTGCGCGCAGCTGGGAGGAGAACGTCTTCGTGTACGACCTGGTGAACAGCCGCGTGCCCGGCATCCCCACCGACGTGTGGACGGGCCTCAATGACCTCCGGCAGGTGAGCAGCCGCCCCGAGCCGCGCCGTGGGGCTTGGTCTTGGGTTTTAGTTCCTTGCCTGCGTTTTATCCCTTTAAAGCTGCTTGGATTTCCTCTTGTCTCCTCAAAAACATCATTATTATCTCATGAAGTTTCATCTCGGCACAATTTAGTGCTGTCCCCTTTGTAAGCCGAAAATGTCCCCAGGTTCAGAATGAGAACTGTCAGCGTCACCAGCTTTCACTGTCGTGATGCTCCACAGCCTTTGGAAAGCTGAAATTTTGGAAGTGTGTAATGAGAAAATAAAACTTGGAACAGGAGGATTGTCCCAGGGAAACAATGCTTTTGGGAAGAGAAATGGAGGAAGGATACAAAATACGAATTTTTGCCCATTCAAGTTGTAAGGATGATTTTAGGAGATCCAGGATATGTTAAGAAACCTCATTTAGAGAAAAAAGACTGTTTGAAACAGAGGCATTTGGTTCAGTTTCTGAGCAGGTTTGGGTTCCCGGGTGCCAAGCGGAGAGGTGACGGTGCCTGRGGGTGATGGGTTTCACTCAGGGCTTCAGCGCTCGTCGCGACAGGGATGGTCTCACAGCAACAGCTCTGGGTGCTGAAACCCTCCACGTCGCCGTCCTCCCCCTGTGCGGAGCATCCTCTGGTTTTGCAGTGCAGAGCACATGCCTATGTCTCACCCCAGTCTCATTACTGGGGCTTCTTTGGGAAGCAGAGGAGGTTAATCCCAAAGGTTTGGTTCTGCAGCCTGCACCATGGAGGTCGCTGCTCCAGCTGGTGCTTCCCGCACACGGCCAGCTCCCTGCCCTTGCTCGCCTGGCGCAGGGCTGTCCCCATCCCCGTTTGGGTGCTAGCGTGGCACGGGAGCTGAGCGGCCGCCTTCCCAGGAGGGCCACTTCGAGTGGACGGACGGCTCCTCGTACGACTACAACTACTGGGACGGGAGCCAGCCGGACGACGGGATCCACGCCATGCCGGCCGAGGAGGACTGCGTGCAGATCTGGTACAGGCACAGCAGCGGTGAGTGCCCCAGGGATGCCCTCCTGTCCATTTGCATGTTAATAATTTCAATGTGTTGCAGCTCAGCCTCTTCAGAAGAGGATGATGGCAGCCTGACAATCTGCACTTCGAATTTGTATTAATATTTTTTTTGCAGAGGGGTGATGTGTTCTTGGTTACTGTGGGTGTGGGAGTGCCCTCCCCCCTTCCCCATATGCACGGATGCACTTGCTTTCCCAGCTTATAACCCGTTTATCTCCCACTCCAACGCGCTTCCTCTCCAATCACTGCTGTTCCTGATGAACAGAAGGCAGGAATGGAACATCACTCACTTTAGAGAATTACTGCACTTAGTCAAAGGTCGTATTTTCCCACTTCCCCTCCCGCACACAGCTTGTGCAAAGATCCATCAGTCTGCCAGCTTTTGCCTCCCTCGTTCAGGCCACAGGGATCTTGCTGAAGCCCAGCAAGATCCTGCCCGTGCAAAAATTAACCCTTCACRCTCTCCACTGGTATTGCTTAGCTTCACTGCAGGGTGTTAGGCACCCAGGATGCAGGAGAACAAAGATGTTTTCCCTAGCAAATAACAGAAGGTAGATAAATGTAACCTGCAGGGACCATGGGACACTAATTTCAGCTCATCGCTGGCTGCTTCTGACGAGACTCTCCCCCATGCACCCAGCCTCAGGGCCATAGGCAGTAGCTGCACATGCACCTAACTTGGCACCGTGGCAGTGCCCTAGTCCGCAGGTTGTCCCACTGCCACCCCGCGCCAGCCGCCGTGACGTGGAGGAGCGGCCGTGCGGACGGACGCTCAGGCCGGTGTGTTTCCCCCCAACAGCGCTGCGGTCCTGGAACGACAACAGCTGCGGCAGGGAGTTCCCCTTCGTGTGCAAGATCCCCTCGCTGGCGGCCGAGTAGTGGTGAGCGTGGTGCCCACGCGCCCGCCGCTCCCCAGGGCCCCGCGCCGGCGCCTGTACAGAGAACGCGCTCCCGGGGGTCCCGTGGGAGCACCCACAGTGTGCTGCCGGCGGGGCGTGTCAGCGGAGCAGCCCCATGCCCGGCCGGCCGCACAACCAGCGGGGAGCAGCAGCAGTGTGGGGGATTCCTGCACGCGGCAGCCATGGAGCGGAGCGGGAGCAGCAGGGCCACAGGGTGCGGGACTGCGCCGGGCACCGGGGCAGCACCCAGAGCCCGGCCGGGGTTTGGCCCCGAGCCTAATGTTGCGTCGTGTATTAGGGGAAACGTGTTATTTTACCACTGTRCCAAACAGTTACCCCTGCTCCTCCCCCAAAATAGCTGCGTTTAGGAAACARTTTTGCCTTTGGAGGCTGGAGAGCAGAGGAAGGGCAGCATTTTTGGTTAGGTTGTGCAAAGTGCCTTCATGTTGCTGAAGTTATTCTCCTTTGCTGAAATAAAGGGCAAAYAGCAAGAGGAATTTCTTCCATCCCTGTGGCGCTGCTGAAGGAAATGGGGCCAGTCTCTCGGGTTGGGACACGGGGGGTTTTGCGGGCTCGTGCCTGCACTGATCCCTCCTCAGCGGGGCAGGAGGGCTGCTGCTGAGGACCAGGTGAGTGGCTGCCTCGTGTCTCCCCAGCGAGCCCTGCCTTGCAGATGCTGCCGGTGGCTGGAGGGATCCCGGGGTGAGAGGCTGCTCCGGTGCCCACCCTGGAGCAGGGGAGCCCGGGGAGAGGGGCTGCTTCTCTGTGCTCCTGGGTCTCCGCTGCAGAAACACCCAACCCGCTGCTCTGGACCAGTGAAGGCAATATTTAGTCTGCGTATTTGCCTCCTCTAAGCTTGCCATGGGTATTTATAGCACACTGCTGTTTTTTTTTTTTTTCTTTATACAATAGTAAAATCATAACTATAACATAAAAATAATAAAATAATTTGTTTTGTCTTTAAAAAGCAGCTTAGAAATGTGTTGACTTCTCTGGGAAGGCGCAGGCGGCTCTTGGTGGGGGCGGTTGCTCTGCTTTGCTGTGCGTGACGCGGATGCACAGCAATTCCCCCATGGAGCTGGGGGGAGCGTGGAGCTGCAGTCCTGTGTCTGTGTTGGGTCTCCTCTGATTGCCAGCTGAGGAACGTAACGTTTCCAAACTAATACTTTCCGGAGCRACTGCATTAAATACAGTGAGGTCAGGGTCCACTGGGAGCTAATAATAATAATTTACTGTGGGGCTGTCGTCGCTTTTGGGCTAAAATGTGTTTCCACCCCTTTGGGAGCTTGGGGTAAAGCTGGAAACAGYGTGGCAGAAGTTGCTGTGCCAGGTGGGAGCACTTGTGCCCAAGCAAGTTCCTCAAGCAAGGGAGAGCGTTAGTCCCTCAAATGAGCATATATTATATATATAGTGTACATATAGTAAAATATAGATATGTAGTGTACATACAGTAAAATATATATGATGTTGGGGGCGTGGAAAGCATCCTGTATGACTTTTAGCCCTGGGCAGGAAAAGCAGGAGCTGTGGTGAAACGTGTGGTGTGAGCCAGGTCGCCAGGGGCTGGGGTTGTGCATCATCCATGGGATGGGATGGGGCTGGTTCTCCCCGTCCTGGTTGTGAGCCACCCCTGGTAGCGAGGAGGACGCTGCCTGCTTGGATAATCCTGGACACGCTGGCTGCCTCGGGGTCATGGTGCTCCGGGCTCCTCCCGCTCCTGCAAGCGGAGCCTCGGGCACCAGCAGCGCCCACGGCTGCGTGAGGCCACAGAGCCCCGGCCTGGGCTGTCCCGCAGTTTAGCCGTGTGCTTGGCCACAGAACAGTGGCTGGGTAGTGCCCGTTCCCTGTTTGCACTTCTTGGTGATGCAGCAATGAATTCATCTGAGCCAGAGTCAAGCCAGAGGCCACCTCATGCTGTGAAAGCAATCAGGATGCCACACAGCTGAGAGCTTGCAAGGTCCTGCCCACCTTGAGAGGCTTGCGGGGTGAGCCAGGGTGGTGAAGGAACCCCCTTTTGTCTGCAGGGATCCGCCGCAATTGCTGACCACAGACTCAGCCCGTGCTATCCGCATTGCTAGTGCAAACGTGCTTGAGYGGCTCCTGAGCCTGAACCCGGCCCTCGCAGTGACCCACGGCGAGCGGTTGTGTCCCCACCCGGCCCGTCCTCAGGGGAATTATAGCAGCGTGTGAAASCTTGCACCCCGGGAGGAGCTCTGAGTCAACACGCAGGGTACACACACCTGGACAGACAGACAGGCGCACGTGCGTGCGCTCCATGTTTAGTCATCCTGCCAAATTCCAGAAGGCAAAACTCGCTTATCTCCTCAAGGAACACAAAGATTCTTTTTTTTTTTCTTTTTCTTTCTTTTTTTTTTTTTTTTTTTATCTCCTCAAGGAACACAAAGATTCTTTTTTTTTTTCTTTTTCTTTCTTTTTTTTTTTTTTTTTACTATGAAATACAAAACTGATAGATACAAAACTGAGGGAAACTCACCATATTTCTCCATGCAAATACCTGTGTTTTCACAGTGGATAATGTGTTAGACTTTCTCTGGGCAAGTTCTTGACACACACACTGTCTCCCAAAGCGCTGAACAGCTGGTGATTTAGGAAACCAGGAAGGAACCAAGAAGTTCCTTCTTCTACGAGTGAAAATAAKTTTCTTGGGGCCGTGCTGCCATTGGCGGAAGGGGTGTGAGGCTGCGGGCCGAGTTGTACCGGCCTGCTTGGGGCTCACGGTGCTGGCTCTGCGGTGCCATGGACCCAATTCCTTTYCAGAGGGAGAGCAGGGTGCAAACGTGGAGCAGGAAGTAACGAATCTGGTTTCTCAAGGCTTTTGCTTCATCTGTCATATGAAAACAATAAATTATATATAGATGATAATCCTATATAGAGACCAGCTGTAGTAACAAAATGTTCTTGGATCCAACAAGTTAGCAGAACGTCAGCGTGTAGGATCTGATCTATGGCTGAGAAGCGGCTGGAGCAGCTATCTTGACTGCTACCGTGGATGGAGGTCATCCTTGGAGCGGAGCCTGGCCGGCCTTGCGGAGCCATGGCTTCCAGGGAGCTGGGTCTGCACGGGCACAGCCGAGCTGGGGCATCTGCCCGGCGCCAGGCAGAGCTCWCAGCAGGGCCCTGTCCTACGTTTCATGTTGAGTGGTACCATTATCACATGCTCATGCCCAGAGTACTGTACTTTCATTATACTCTTCTGGAAGAAAGCACCAYGCTTTGGTTAATGCCACCTGGAACCTCCTGAGCTCTTGGTGTCCCAGTGCAAACATTTTGCCCGTGACATCGCCACATCCAGGCCATGCATCGCCCAGGCTGGACACGGTTTCTGAGGGCAGCAGGCAGGCAGATGATGAGTGCACTGTGGTCGCGGGAGGATGGTGTGCTGGACAGGAGGCCAGTGTGATCTCTTCCAAACTCTTCCCTCTTTGATGGGGGTTTGAGGCTTTTAGGAGGATTGGCTGGTAATTACTCTAAAAACACATCGTGAGCAAGAACTAATGGTTAGAGAAAACCTCTGGAGGCTTCGCTGGAGAAGACCCGAAAGCAGCACCTTCCGCTTGCAGCTCCTTGGAACAGGCGGGATCTCAAATTATCTTCTGCCATCCCCAGTTTCCCTTTCCTTATTCCCTTACTCTCCAGTGGCATGTTGCCCACGTATGTGTAATCCAACCCTGGCTCCAGATGTTGCTGCTGAAATTGTGCCAGTGGCCCAGAGAGATGAGAGAGATGCCTCATTGCTGTGATGGAGATCAGCTGCATGATATAAAACCAGTCAGCAAAGCCCAGCAGAAGGCAACGTTCACTGCAGCATTGCGAGGAAAGCTCAGCCTTGATCAAAGGTGTTGCCCTGACCAGGAGAACACCCCCTGCCTCTACCAGGGCTGCTGCACCCTGCCCAGAGCTTGCAGGACGTTCGGAGCAACACAGGAAACAGTTGCCATGTTGGGACGTGGGGACTCATCCTAATAACAGGTCAGCAAAGCTCAAAGCTCTGCGTCGGGCTCGTTGCAAGGTTGTTTTGCCTAGTCAGCCTGCACGCCTGGGCTCTCAGATCCTTTGCATCCCAGGTTTGGAAGAACTCGAAGTTCGTGACTGCTGGTACTCGGTACAGGACAAGTCAATGCACACTCTTTTTTGCCCTGTAAGTGGCACAAGACGTTTCAAAAGAAAGGTTAAAGAGTTCTCTTGGGGAAGTGTTTGAAGTAACGGAAGAATTGGGCCCTGCTGTGGCTGAAAATATTGTTAATGGGAAAACCTATGAAAACTGTCAGCTCCAATTACCATCTTCATTTTCAGGTAAAAAAGAACTAAATATGCATGACTAGCAATTCTGAAAGTCAAGACCAAAGTTAATAGGGCTTTTGCTTTGCAAACCTCCCTAGGTTCCTACCTGGCCTCCAGAATCCTACCTTCAAAGGAAAAAAATCCCTTCCTGTGCTGGTGCTTTCTGCTTTACGGTAATCGAGCAAAGCTGAGGAGACGAAGGGATTCAACAAGTCCATTTGCTTACAGGGTGCTGTAAGCAAACCCAACAGAGTGACGGGTGACGTTGTGTCTCCTTGTCTGGAGTTAGGCAGGTGGGAGGTGACACTCGGGAGCTGTTCTGAGCCAGGCAGCCTGGAGCAGACACTTGCCTGGATTCACYCAGACCTGCAGCCCTGGAAGGCTTTTCAAAACTCTCTGTATACTCAGAAACATGGGGTGAAAGTTGAGTGAAAAAAGTCTGTCTCTAACCAGAGAAGGGATCTGACTGTATTGCATGAACTAATCACAGTTTTGGCACTGACGTTAAGGACATGAAGACCGTATCCTAATCTGTGAGTGAAATAATATTTTAATGCTGAACAGACCTTGCAGCAGGTCTTGGGACACACCACAGACCCYGCTCAGGAAAGGCTGGTTTCACGAGAGAAGAAGAGATTGTAGAGAAGACCTCTTGAAACTGCCAGTGCGTCACCTTCTGCAGATGAAGGCCTGCCCAGCCCCAGGCACTCAGTGACCAGGCACATTTCTGCAGGTMCTCTAACAAAAGCTCTGGTTTTGAGCCTTTTCTATGGAGAGGTTCTCCAAGTGTTGCATGGTGCAGACAGATGAGGCCTTGGTAAGAGGATGACGGAGGTCCCGCTCTGTGGCCCTTTGCTGCAGGCTCCTGGTGCTCCATTCAGCTCACCAGCCTCTTGTGTTCCAGCTCTGTGGTYTGTGGATTTTAAGTACTTCTGTGGGAAGGCAGCAGAAACTAAAGAGCATGGGCTGAACGTGCACAGAAAGGGGTGACTGTGGCCCCGCTCGGGCTCGATGCATTCTGCTCTGCACAGCTGCAATCAGTCAGCCGAACGWGCTGCCAATTCCATTACACTCTGAATCACTTGGGAGCACACATGAAATCTGTCCAGAGTTTGACACGTGTTTGCAGAGGAGAATTTGGTCCATGGGTTGCGTGAGTATTTAATATTTATGTGCCATATTTACTAAACAAAATTTGGGATGAGAAAGGGGCRAATGTGTTTTGAAAGCCCTTGAAGACCAGTCCTGTCATGGGGCTCTGTTCAAGAAGGCTCAGTGAAGTCTCAGGAATTCTTGCATGAGGAAGTCCAGTGAGGTATCACTCCACGTTCTGCCCATCCCAGCTGATGCCCAACAGATGTTTGTGTAACTGAGATTTTCCTTGTGGAAAATGAAAGGCTCAAGGGTTGTTTCACCCCACCTTCAAACAGCTGCTCCTTGCTGCTATCAGTGAATGAACAGGAAAGACACAAACTTAATGGGGAAAACTTGCTCAAAAGTAAATTTCCTCCTTGTCTTGGCTGAGCTCAGCAGGCAGGTCAGGTGGGCAGTCATCTCAGCACCTTTGGTTTCCTATTCGTAAGCTCAGCTGGGACAAAGGCTGAGATCTGACCAAAGGCTGATGTATAAACTCTGCCAGTCAGCAATGYCCAGCTGCACCTTTAGTAATCTCCAAAGTGAAGCTCGGGGGAGCTGATGAAGACCCATCAGGAAGCGCTTATCTGCCCACAAGCAGGTCCCTCATCCCACCAGACCTTGGAGCCCCTGCGAGGGCTTTGCTGGCAGCAGAGGCTGCACGCGGGCACCTGGGGTTGGTGCTGGCCCTGGGGCCCCATCACTCCTCCGCTGTCCCTGCAGTTGTGCCCCTCACACAGGGTTTCTGGCAGCTGCGCCCGGCCGGCCGCGTCCACAGCTGTTTCTGGTCAGGAGAAGTCTGCTCCCCTCCCTGCCCGCCTCCCGCCTCCCTCCTCGGAGGGAGAAACTGGCCCGGGAAGTGCTGAGGGATGAGTCTGAGCTTGGAAGCGTCAGTGATCTGAGCACTGTGTTAAGGAAGCAAGYGTCTGGCGAGCTCCGTGTTGATCTGAAGCTCGTGTTTGTCAGGGAAAAGTGCCGTAATGGGGAGCTCCAGCCCAAGGGTTAGGGCCTTTCCCTGCTTTTGGTGAAGCACAGCTCCATAAAAGAGGTGTCTCCGTCTTCTTTACTAAAAACTTTTCCTTTCTGCAAGACTTGGCCTTAAGCTTTCTCACTGCTTGGAARGTGTAGCCCATGCCATAGACTGGAAGACAAGTCGAGGTCTACCAAGCAACTAACTCCCACCATGGTTTCTGCTCCTATAACCAATTATCCTTAAAGGCTGCTGTACCCCAAGGCAGATGATATAGTAGAAAATAAATAGGACACAGGCACAATATAGGCACAATAAATAGGAAACTGCCATGGTCATCGCATGAGGGTGGTGGCCCAGCTACCCCATTCTCTCTGTCCTGCTGCCTCTGGTGCTCGGGGCACTCACTGATCTCCAGGCCCCCCTCCACAAGCTGCTTTCCTTAGGTGCCCTGTATGTCCAGCCTGAGTCTGCTGCCATCCAGGAGCATGAACRAAGACTTGCTGCCAGGAAGAGAAATTAAACGGGCTCTTTCAGTGTCTGATGAACAGAATAAAAATGATAATGCCATGGCTGGTTGCTGGAAATGAGGGTCTCACCAAATTTCTTGGGGTCACTTCTTGGTCCAGACTTCCTGTGTTCATTTTTATTTTGTCATATTCTGTCCTTTGATGAGGCTGGGAAAGTTATCCATGAGTAAATAGTGGAGATGCACACTTCTCTGTTTGTAWAGAAGTGAATCCTAAACTTTAATGAAACGTTAGTTCTGCTGCTGTCAGACGGCTGCTCCCAGCAGCGCAGGCTTTGCTGGCAGTGCTGACGGGGCAGGTACAGTGCAGCTCATGCTAGAAAACCTCCTGCAAATCCAGACCCCCACGCACTGCTGCTGGCCCCGTGGGGTGGCTGTATGCCCTGGGGCCRTGCAAGAGGTGCACGCTCAGCCTCAGCATGTGGACTCTTCCTGGGACATCATCCCTGTGGAGATGATCACTTAGCTCAGTGCAATAGGAAGACTGCAGAAAGAGACGATCCTTCTCKGAAATATTTGGATGGTGCCTTCTAGTGAGGTTGCTCCTACCTCATTGCAGAGTAAGGTATGGTTGCAAGTGGTTRCAAAATACGGGAGTGTTTTATAATGTGCAAAAGTAAAGTCCCGTTCTGTCTGTTGCCACGGCAACTCCATATTTACTCAGTTGTATTCCTTGAATTATCCCTGGCTGTTGATTGCATCGTTTGTGCAGCTCTTTGTCAAGGTTTGTGCTTGGTCAGGCTGCGGTGCATGTGACCTCGTTATCATTAGAAAGCAGATTTCTGAATGGAAACCGTACGTGARGATGATGTATGTTAAACTACACCCCTGCCAACACCAAGTCCTCCCCTTAGGATGTGTGTGTTTACTGGCGCGGGTTATTTCTTTGGACATCTGCTTGTTGTAATCTCACAGTTACTTGGGATCATGTAAAATTGGAGCRGCTCGTGCCAGAGGAAGGGGAAAAGCTTGCGAGATGAGTGGCTTCTGCATGTTGTTAGCATGGAGGGAACCGTAAGGAAATGTCTTTTGGCTGCCCTCCGAAGTCCGAGGGTGCCACTGGCTGAGGAGGTTTAGTWGGAAGGTGGTCTGAGGAACAACCGTCTTCCTCTGCAACGAGGACAGTTAAGAGCAGCTTGTCCTGCAGGGTCAGATGAGGAAACCGTATGTCAGGAACATAAGGAAAAGGAGAGTTTTTCCTTATGGCTTGAAGAATATTAGCTGAAATTTTCCTCTTTGAAGGACATTCTTTAGGAATTACATAGATCGTGGTGTTTAAAAAGATGTTTCCAACTAATTCCTAAAAGTTTAGCGCTGATGATCACAGTCCATTTGATGCTCATCTTGATTATATCCCCCTGCTTGAATTCTTGAGGGTCACTGGCCGGTTGAAACCATCCTGGAGGGGAAGCCTGGAGCGGGACAGGCAGTCTGTGCTCATGGAGAGGTAGGTGCAGCCCTCCCAGTGCTATGAGCAGGCACCCTGGCCCCCRGGAGCTCTTGGGCCCCGCTCTGGGTGCTCCCTCCCGGCGCTGCTCCGGTGCCTGTCCATCCTGGTGCAGCAGGAGAGGCTGAGCAGACCCTGGCACCAGGGTCRTGGGCAGAGAGGAGGACTGAAGACATTAGACATGATATTTAGTCAGTGAAGAGCAAAGTCCTTCAGGAAAGGACCRCGGCCTTCATTAATCTCCAAAGCACCTTGCAAAGCCAGAGGCCCGGGTCGGTGCCGGTGCTGGTAATGAAGGTATTAATCTGCTGTGGGGAGCTGCCCTGGGTTTAGCTGGGCGGTGACAGGGCTCCCCGGGGAGCCGGCCTGTGGCGGGTTTGTGGCTCCGGGTGGAGCGAGGAGCAAGGGAGGCTCTGGCGRGGATGCGCACGGGCTCCTCCCCTGCCCGCCTGGACACACAGGCACGAGGACATGAAGTGCCCAGGGGACGGTCAGCTCTGAAGCGCCCGGACACGCTCGCCCTGCGCCGTTCACCCTGCAGCAGCCGTCACCACCTCCCCTCTCGCATCGTTATCTTCACTTTCTTCATTCAAGGGCCCAAGCCCCCAAAGCTGCTGTTTTGTTCAGCCTCAGTGCAGTGAATGACCCATTTTTCCTGTCGCATGAGTCACGGATCATCCTATAAAAGATCTCATTATTAATATGCCATTTGGGGAATATGCCTGAATTTTCCACTCGTGGCAGCCGCCTAGTCTGAGCACAGGAACAGAACCYGCACAGTTAATGGCATATGCCAAATGGCTGTGCCCTAACACACCGGCTTCAGTATTTATGTATGTTTTTAAGGCTAAATTGTGTATTTCTCATGGGTGCTTCCAGATACAACCACCTCAACACTTGTTCTGTGTTACAATCAGTTGAAATCCTTTTCACAGGCAGGCTAAGGGCTCAAAAAACAGCCAGTCTTGCCCAAGGGAGAGGTGGAAGAGGACAAAGAGGGGRTATTTTGGGACCCTGGGAAGGTCACGGAGAGGATTTGCAGCTACGGGGGAGAGGGCTGCTCTGTCTCTGATGCATCTGGGCTGGCAGCGCCCTGTCCTGAGGCACTTGCTCTTCCGCACAGCCCATGTTAATCTCCCTCCTCAGAGAGACAAGACTTTTTGAGGGACGAATGCCACGGCGGGCAGGCAGAGTTAGAGGGGAGGACAACTGTGCCACGTTTACTTTTGGAAGAAGCAAATGGCACAAATGGGGTTSCCTGAAGTCCCTCTTGCATGGGTGCACTCTGCACATCTCTTTTTTAGAACCGTAATCTTATTTGCAGGTGGAAATGCATCTCCCCTAGCGCGCATAGACACCCGGCCGGGAGCAGGGCTCTGAGCAGCACTTTCCTGCTCTGGCAGACGAGGCATCAGCCTTGCGGTTGCAGGGTAACGAGTGCGGCTGGAGAGGGTCACGGTCCTTGTGCTTGGCCTCCTTGGCCGCCTAATGCTGGCATGGCTTCAGAGCAACCGTGTCGGCAGCACCAAGCACGGCATGGTTGCTCCTCTGCCTCGCAGAGCACGAGCTGAAGCTGGGCTGCTCAGTGCTGGATTTAGTGGCTTCTACCTTTCCTGTTTCCTTCTATTTTACCCTCTCCTAGAGAAGCTGTTCAAATCCTTGCACCCTCYGTAAGCATCAGCAGCCCAACAGGATGCAAGCAGAAAGGCAAGTTCTTCTCCCCAAAGGCAGRAATGTTGGGTGGGCCTTCAAGGTCATGTGCAAATCATCTTCTCTTGATTAGCAATCCCTGCCTCTGAAGGGAAGGTGGAGGTGCTCTSAGGAAGGAGGGGTGATTAATCCAAYTKGCCCTTGGAGGAAAAAGCTTCCCTGTGCTTGGGGGCTGGCTGAGTGAGCACCTGCCTTTTTGAAGCCCTGGTAGTTGCTGCCAGCCAGAGGAACCACAGGCTAAACCTGGGATTTTGGTGCCGTGTGGACTGCAGGAGAACTGGGCTGCTGCCCTCACCAGGGGTAGGGGGTTATGGGGCTCTCTGGTCAGCAAAGAGGTGACATGAAGTAGTGGGAGGTTTCCCCATTCTCCTGCTTCCTCAGAGCTCTGGGCCAAGGATGGTGGGAGGTGGGAGAAGGTTAGTAATTGCCATCACCCTTCTTGCCCTGGAGGCTGTGCTTGGTTCTGAAAACCCCATGTGTCCTCTGCTCCTCCAAAGGAGTCCASATAGTTATTCTGAAGCTCCAAGTGACAGACTTGCAGAGAAACTTAGTTGTGGACTCGTTATGTTCCCCATGAAGTTGCTGTGTGTCACCTCGTTAGCTTGATTAGCTGGTTGAACTGTACAAACGCTTTGTGTGCTGCTGCGAGTAGCTCTGAGGAGAAAAGCTTGGCCTCGATGGAGCCCTTAGCTGCCAGAGGGTTGATGCACGGGGGTATTTTAAGTGGGAGCTGGAAGGATCTAACTTACATTATTTTAAACATGCAGCTTAGTTGCTCATTTCAGAGACGTTTTAATTTTAAATGGAGGCTTTAAGTACATTCCTGTCTGCCCCAAGGTTCCCAGGGCATGCCTAAAACCTCATTGATTTGGTGATTAAATGGAGTTCACGCTTGCTGAAGTGCACTGGAGYAGCACCAAGCAGTTTGTCCCCATTGCAGAGTCTGAGCTGTCTTTAGTTTGGGACGAGCTGTTGAAGGCTGGTTTTATCTCTGAGTCAGGCAAGAGGTTTCTAACGAGAGCGATGCCCAGAGAGGCTATGCCCTTTTTCCAAAACTGAGCTTTCATAAATGGCAGGTAGCTGGACTTAGCCAAAGAGTTTAATGACAGAAAATGGATTGATTGGTTGTTATGGAACACTAAGCAGCTATTTCCTCCGCTCGGTGTCCTCCAGAGCTGCTGTGGCATGATGCTTTGTGAGGATCCAAGGACAGACTTCTGGACGCTTGATGTTAGTTACTGCCCCTTGCCTTCCTGCACGCAGGCATCTGCCCCTGCCTCACCTGGGCTGGGAGCAAAGGCGCCCTTTTTTGCACCTGTATCCTGCCAGAGAAGACTTTTGGCTTGGCTGGCACACAGGGGAGAGTTTCCTGCACGGTCATTGCAGGCAGCTTTGTAGCGCCCACTGTGAGAGCCCTGCTGGCCAAAGGGGCAGCTGCTTGTGGCTGGTTTTTTTTGGTAGCTCTTTGCTCCGCTAGGTTCCTCAGGTGGCTGCTGCTCTGCCTTTGCAGGGATGCACTTAGTGCAGCATTTCAAAGGCCATGCAGGCTGCTGCATTGCAAATAGTTGTCATGCAGCTGGTGCAGTCTGTCTCCACCACGTCCCTGGCACTCTCAGGCACCACTGTGCCTTTCTCTGGCTGCTTTTCTAAWACAGTTTTGCTTGATCAGAGTGTGAATCCACAGGGAGGGTGCTAAGTACCATACCACTGGCAGAGCTGCAGGGTTAAACTACTTTCAGTTGTTACAAATGGCTTACTGAATTTATTAGAGCTTGCATTTTCTGTGTTCCTGGTTCTCTCTTTTTTATATTTTCTTAAATGCTTTAGTCTAAAACCTAGTATGGTTCCACTTAAACTGGATTTGTCTCAGCTGAACGGACTCTATTGGTATTGCACCTGAACTTGCTTGGGTGCTGGGTGGCAGGTGAGGGTGCCCTGGGCAGGTGGGTGGCCAAGGGGTGGGCAATTTGTGCCTAGGGAAAAGCTGTGCCCATGCAGGCGACTGTGCAGCCAGGCTTGGCCAGATACAGGCGGCGCAAGGAGCCTGCAAGGACAGCTGGSCCTTCTGCCTCCCGCGGCAAGCGAGAGGGGTGAGGGCAGCGAGGGACGGGGCGAGCCCAGCGCCCTGGGCAGGGCAGCAGCCGCCCTCCGAGCCTGCCCAGGGCTGTACCCGCTCGCTGAAGATGCGTTTGCTCTTGGATTCACCATTTTAAAAAAAATGTCCAGACAAACATGGCTTGTAGCAGTGCGGGTCTGTCTGTCATCACGTGAACTTRCTTGTGAAACCCAGAAACTCTCATGGGCAGTTTTCCTCCTAGCCTTACTAATTAGCCGGCTCTAGCAGCTGAACACCATGCAGCAACCAGTGATGACTCATTTTTTTTTCTCTACTAGAAGACTGCTCTTTTTTTCTTCATCAAGCACTTTCTTCATTAGTGTGACCTAATGGGGGAAAAAGAGTTGAATCCATTGGAGTGTCCTGGCAAAATTGCCTTGCTGGCGAGGCAGTAGCGTGGCACCGGCCGTGGAACTGGGAGCGCGTTGGGGCTGCCCGGGTTGTGTGTGCACCCTGTCCGTGCCAAGAGCCATGGGAGGTGGGTGCCAGCGCGGAGAGCTGCTGGTGGTGARGTGCCCGGGCTCCTTGGATGCTGTTGGAGCAGGGGCTGAGCCACAGAGGCATGTCTGCGGTGGGAGAGGACCTGGCACCCACCCTCACGGGGTGCCTTGCGTGCGCTCCCTCCGTTCCGGATTCCTGCCATCTGTACCCGCTCCAAACGCGGCTCTGGGCTATGTGGACACCTCTTGGGCAGCGCACAGAGCCGGTGGAGCAATGGATTTCATGGCCTGTGCTAATTAATTCATGTCCCAGGCACTTCCCATGCTGGCTTTCCCACGGGTGGCAGCCGCACGGAAGCTGCGYTTGGCACGTCGAGGACAGCGGGAGCGCGGGGGCTGAGGTTGATCCTGGTGTTGTGGCCTCCAAGGGGCTCATGAGCTGCGAGTTAAAATCCCTTTGGCAACAGCTGAGGACCGAGATTTCATTCCCAGACTCGGCGTGGGAGCAGATGTCTGGTGGTGCTGGCAGGTGCTTCCTGCGTGGTGGGAAYGGCACCTTGGCCCTTGCAACCCTTRRCCCTGAYGTAGACCCTGCTGCCCTGAGCAGTGATCKCAGAGCAAAGCCCGGGGTCAGACTCGTCCAAAGGAAAGCCCCGTGTCTGCAAAGCCCCAGCTGTGGGCAGGCGGTTGTGGAGCACGGGCAGCCACGCACTGGCTGTTCAGCTGCTGGCCCCTGGGAGAGGGGCGCACGRCAGGTCTCTGCAGCGGCAGCTGATGCACTAGACAAATTCGAGCACTGGTGATTTAAGGATATATACGTTTGCATGCCTTTGTAAGGAGCCTGCAGAAGTGCATGTGTGAGAAAGTGCTGCCATCTCTCGGCTATGCAAATTGGGAGAGGGCTGGAAAAGCTGGATGGCAATTGCTGWGTGCTGGAAAACGATGCTTGTGCCKTGTGCTTTGCTATTCYGTGTGTTTTAAAAAGTGTCATGGGCTAAGTATTGAAGTTTTTATATGGCTGAAATGGGACGTAATAATTTTCTTGCCCAGAGACTTGGACAAAGAAAATTTGTTTCGTAAGACAGTTAAAAAATGAAATATCTGCCTCACTTTGCACAGAAATACTCACAGACAGGTGCCTGAATGGGTCTTAAGATGCCTTGTTGCCTTAAGAAGGCACAACCTAGCTCTCCTTGCTGAAAGCCCCAGGCTGCGAGACGCGGGAGCTGCGAATCCCCCTCTCCCCGTGCTGTCACCGTGGGCTGCTCTGCCCCAGCACAGACCTCTCCGGTATCGAGCAGCCGGGCAGGCAGATTAGATTAGCTGGGTTTCTGCATCCCGACCCCGTCAGGAGCTGCTGCTCCGGGCTGTCAGTGGAGCCAGCCCACTTCTTCCCGCGGCCTGAGGAGATAAGGATGCRCAGTGGGGCTGTGCCTTAGCTCCATTAACCCCCTGGCTGGGTTGGCCTGGAGCTGGGGATGCCTTGGGCCTCACAGCTACTGCAGCCTCAGGAATTTTGCTAATTAGCTGCATAGGGCAACTAATTATCTTCTCAGCCAATAAGTGCAATAGTCATCCTGACATTTGGACATCTCGCTGCTGCTGTGCCTCTTTAGCAACACATCCAAAAGAAGCAGAAGAAAACATTAGGTTTTCTTTTATCCCCTGCTTCAATGGAGAGTTTCAGCAGTCTGGCCAGTGCTGGTTGCTCCAGCACCCACAGCTGAATGCTCCCCAGCCCAAGCCTGTGGCTTTTCCAGCCCACGTGCCCAGCCTTGCTGGGAGATAATATCCTGAATGTGTTTAACGGGAGCCACAGCTTTGAACCAGCACTGCAGAAAATGCCTATTAAATGGGCTGTCTGGTAGCCCCAGCCCCTCATTTCCTCAGCTCTGTGTGCTTTCCACATGAGTAACCAAAGCCCTGTGCGCTGGATGGGACAGCAATTAATAGCTGGAAAAATGCCTTTTTTCCTGTGGAGCTGGTACGTCTTGCAGGCTCAATCCTGCTCATAGAGATGGCAGTGCAAATCTGAACCCACTTGATTTGTTAATGTTGCTCCAGGTGGGAGGAAATGCAGGATTCGGCCCTATATGTGAAGAGGAACGCATGCTCTGTGCAGGTTAGGACAGAAATGGCAGGTCAATATTGTTTTCACCTCCTCCCCCCAAACCAAGGGAACGGTGCAGGCAGGGCTTTGACTTGCATTATTCATGAACTGAGCCCTAATGAAGCTAATCACAAGCTAATTAAAGTCCTCCTATTAGCTAGCCTGTGCTGCTTTGCCCTAATGTACAGCATGGAGAGTTCCTCCTTGCAGAGGCCGAGACAATTTATTTGGAATACATTCTAAAATTAATTTAATATACGAGGTCTGCTGGGGCTGGGTGAGTCAGAGAACCGTGATGGGACTGTGAATGTGCTGCCATTTATTTATCCTACAGTTTAAATAAGATTGATGGCACCATAAGACGTTATTGAAGAGACTTCATGATGGAGCTGGGATGGGGACACAACAAGAGGCCCTTGGGCTCCTGGCTTTTGGGCTCCCCCCAGCTCACAGCAGAGCTTGATGGTGGCAGGTTTGGGGTCAGAGAGCTGCTGGTGGCCACAGGACAGCTCAGGCCCAGCCCTGGCAGGTCCCAGACTGGTGACATGTGCGAGGCCTCCATGGGGAGAAGAGGAGGCCCCAGTGACTYCTGCTGCTGTTCCTGAGTCACTTGGACCCTCAAACTTGTCCTCTTTAACCGTGAACCCACGTTCATTGCCATTTCTGGTGCCTTTTATTAGCAAACACACAAAACGCTGGTCCTAGGAGCATTCTTTTCCTGTTCTTTTGGGAACCTTAACATTCCCTATCAGAGAAAGRGTAAAAATATTCTGGTCTGAAGGGCACAAGCAGATTGCTGGGTCTGGCAAAGTACCAGCTCCAGTGAGCGGTTATTGAAAACGTCCCTAAACCACGGAGCTCAAATCTCTTGCTGCATCCTTGGAGCAGTGCTAAGCAGGGAAACCAGAAGCCCTTTGGCTGCCTGAGATGCTTCACAGCTATGGCAGAGAGAGGGTGCATGGAGCCAAAACATCCCAAATTGCTGAAGGTTTTGGTGCGTGTCTGACACTTGTGAACATCTCGGAGATGGTCTTGAGAGTGCTGTGATATCTCTTGGAAAATGGCATTCAAATTAATACAGGAGAAATCAAGGCTCCTGCTGYTGCTGGCTGCAGGCCCAGGAAGAGCCTCGGTTACAGCCGGCAACTGCAGCGGGAAGCGGAGCGAAATGCAGGGAAATGAGCTGAAGCGCCTGGAGGGTGCGGGAGAGTCGCTCTTCCCGGGGCCACGCGGCTGGAGCTCGCCAAGGACAAACCTGCCAGAAAATGCCCGTGGTTCAGGCTTTGCCGGCACCTCCTCTGGGGTCTGCAGGAATGGGAGACGCGCACGACCTGCAGACGCCCGCAGAGGCGCGGYGAGCACAGGAGCTGCTTGGGGCTGTTGTGGCCGTGTGTGCCCGTGCCGCTGCGCTGTGACTGCGCGTTTCCCTCGGAAACCTCCTCTCCAAACACACCGATACACCTGCTTTGGGGACAGAGCGGGGAGAGCCACAGCACAAGGGACCTTCTGGCCTATGTGTCTGTGTCCTGCTCCATGCAGGAGCGGAGGGGCAGCCTGCCCAGGCTCCTCTGAGCGGCCGCGTGAGTCACCCATGTGTGGACACGTTCTTGTTTCGTTGGCACCCGGTGCTGCGCGTTAGGCACCGCTGAGACATCCGCGGAGGGGGCAGCTCCCTGGCACGAGGCCACCCCGGGGAGCGGAGGAGGCCGGTGCCATGGCTGGAGGAGGTCCTCGTGCCATGGTGCYGCGTGGCTGCGGGAGCCTTGCTGTCGTGTGCCGGACGGGCGGCTCTGCTCRCTGCGGTGCAGCGGCGTTTCCAGGAGCAAAGTCGCCTCCGAGTGAGGCCTTGTTCCTGCGGCTGGAGGAGGAGGGTGCCGCTGCCCAACGCGGGTGGCCAACGCGCCTCTCCTCAGGGGCAGCTCCAATGATGGGGAACACCGGGGCCTAAATAACGCCAGGGTGGTAAGGGGGCTGTTGGCAGGCTGGCAGCTCCGCCGGCGCAGCTCATCATGTGCTGCGGCCGTGGATGCTTCAGCCAAGGCAAGGTGCCCGTTGGCTCCCCGGGGCCGCGTGCACGGTCCCCGTGGTGTCCGCAGGCCATGCCAAGGGCRGCCGCGGGGCCTGACGTCACCCGCCTCGTCTGCCGCGCTCCCTCTCRCCGCCCCGCGCCTATTTTTAGCCTTATCTGAAACGTGCCTCCTGGCCCGGGCTCAGTTGCTTAGCAGCCGCGGTGGCCGGCACGGGAGCAGGCGCCCGCGCGCGGGCATGGGCTGGGGGTCCCCAGGCGCTGGTGAAGGCGGCAGCGCTGGGACGCGCTGGGCGAGGAAGGCGGCCGTGCCCTCYGTGTGACACTGCGTGTGACACTGCATGGCCAGGGGCTCCTCTGAGCTGCTCCTCCTGTCCTGGGGCTCTGTGGAGCAGCTGCAGATCCCAGGTGCTTCCCGACGGATTTGTTCCCTGGCCAAGGGGCTTGGGAAGCAGCAGGGATGCGCGTGGCAGGCGGCAGCGCATGTTACTTGTTATTCAGTATTATTCAGCTGTTTGTTTTGGGGTGAGCTGTTTTCTCGTGTTTCTGGACCAGCCAGCCCGGGCACCGGTGCTGGAGGGGAGCGTGCTCTACCATAGAGGCAGCAATCGCCTTCGTCACAGCAGGACTCTCAGGAAGCCAAGGGATTTATATCCTGAGATTGCAAAGTTCAGTGCCTAAAATACATCTGCGCAGAGTGATTCAATTGGATTGCTGTGCTACAGATAGTTTTATAAATGCGTTAAGCTGAACAAAAGTCTTTGAAGTCTCCATCAGACAGACTCCTCTAAAAGCTGGCAAATGCTGAAATGAGATTCAGTAGTCAAAAATACAGTGCACAAGGATAACGTCTAGCAAGTGATTCCCAGAATGGCAGGAGCCCAAAATACTTCCTCGTGCTCACCCTCTGCTTGGGGGTGTCTTGCTCAGTGTTGGTTCTGGGTGGTACCTGCTATGGTTGCTGTCGTGCACGTGAGCAGCCACCATAGCTTTGCTAAGGGTCTCCCTGGGGATTCACTGAAGGGTCACAGGAAGCCTTGGAGATCAGACTGCAAAGACTGGGCTTCTGTGGTGGGCAGGAAGGGTCTGCAGTAAAGGAGTCGCCACGTTCACCGCATCCTTGAGCGTGATTGCTCATCCTCTGCGCTGGCCTTCAAGTGCTCTGCTCTTGAGCTATCGCAGTATAAGAACTTCGTAACGGGGTCCCAGCTCAGGGGACTGGAGTGTATTATTAGCATCTTTAAGAGCACCTTTCTAGATGCCAGGATACTGTAAATAATAGTCCTTAAGGCGAGAAAAATATTGTATTTTGCACAAAAATCAAGATAGTTGATTTGCACAGACTTGTAAATTGGACATAATCTGTCAAACCAGAGCAATGGGGCAGGCTCTGTGTACACCTCCTGGGTCACATCGCAGCCTGCCCGTCCTGCTCAAGCCCCACCAGGACGTGTCACATCTAGCATGCCAGCACCCACGTCTCCTCACAGCACCCCTGGCAGGGCTCTGCAGGCCTCTGAGCACCGGTGAACAAGGGAAGGAATCAGGAAGGCTCCTGGTGAGGAGGCAGTGGGACACGCAGGGTGTACGGAGGCGGCCCGCTGGGGAGGGAGGGTGGTTGAGGGAGCCAAGGGAAGGCTGTGCTCTCCTTGATAAGATGGTGCCTGGTTATCAGTGTGGGATTAGCCATTACAAGGGCAGCTGCTATTTCAGGAGTGACTCTGCTTGTGCCACAAGGTCTCCATGGGACATGGGTGTCTGATTTCTGCCTTGCTGGACGGACAGGATTTGAATGCCCACCACATGTCAGAAGCTGCCTAGGAGGAACAGAGCAGCATCCCAAAAGGCTGGGGAGCAGGAATTACATTCCTCATCCAGAAAAGTGCTCTGTGAAGATCCCTTCCTATTTAACCCAGGTGAGCTGCACTGCTGTGTGCCCTATGCCCAGGTTCTGCTTCAGAGCCCTCCTGTGCCCTCCGTAGGCTGTGGACAGGAGTAACAAAGAGAATAGATTTAGAGTAATCTTTAACAAGGCAATATGTTTAAATGACAATTCCTAAGGTGCTGGAAACTCAGCATTTCAGGAAAACCGTTTTCCTAAAGCCCACCACAATTACAGAGCTCGCCTTTGCTCTGTCCTGTCCCTCATGATACGGCCCTTGCAAAGCTCTGTCCTCCCTGACCCATCTTGGGAAGGCCGAGCCTGCCTGAGCACCCCGGCTAAAGCACGGGGCGCAGCTGCGTGCTTCCGTCGCGCTCCCGAGCGGCAGCACGAGGCCGTGGGTGCAGGGCCCTGCTGCCGCTGCTGCTTGCACGTGCTGCCGGTGCCTRCTTTCCCCACGTCTGTCTGGAGCCCTGGCCGCGTTGGTGCAGCCGCCGCGCTCCCATCCATCTGCACTACCCTCCCCGAGGCTCCTCTCGCAGCCCTCTGGCTCCGATTAGCCCTGTTACTGCCTGGGCTGATTATTTCAGATGCTATGCAACATCAGACCACCGTGCCTGCTGAGCTGGTACCATAGGAGCTTTGCTTGCTCTTCCTCCAAACGGTTCGCACAATGAAGATACGCATCTGCAAAACCAGCCCGTGCTGGTGTGTGTCTAATGAGACACTTGCTGAATTCCAATCCCCTTTTCCTGGCGGCACTGCCTGCGAGGCACCTGCACTCTGCCACCTCCCGACGGCCAGCGGGAATATCGGCCAAACAGCAGTCATGGCTCTGTTGGTTTTTTTCCTCCCCTTTTATTGGAAATCCGTTTAGAATAAGAAATAAAATGTGGGCGTTTCAGCGTAGAGCTTTATTCTGCTGCTCGTCTGTGTAATCCTCCCTGGCGAATATCTCTAGGGCGGGAGAGGAACCGTGCGTTAACATTTGTCAAGTATCTTGTAATATTGCCTCTGAAAAGGTAAATGCCAAGTGTGCATATGCCATTTTATAAATAAGTGTTGCTGGCAAGGAAAGGTGTTTTCTACCCACCCCAGTGGCCTTTCTGGTGTAAATGTTATGAATATGTGGTAATGCTTGGCCATCTGCTGATGACAGCGAGAACTGCATGTCGTGCTGGAGCAGAGCATTTTGGGGGGTGTTTTTGGGAAGCCATCGCCTGGGGATAAGCGGGTTGTGTGGGTACCTGGGCTCCTCTGAGGTGTCTGTCCCCATCTGCTGCTGTTCCCATCTAGGGTGACACTCTGTCATGGCTTTCTGAAACCAGAGGAGCCCCGGTGCTTTCCCAGGTTTAGACTCATCACCTCGCTCTGTGTCGACATGTGTAAATCCTGCATGATCCTGACAGTCCGTAGGAGAGTGTCCTTGGCCACAGACACTTAGATGCTTGATGCTTCTGGTGGCTGGATTTTGCGCTAGAAACGTGGGCATCTAATAAGTATCTGCAACCTGGTGGATCTTGGAATGGTACCAGCATAATATCAGTGACTGAGAAAGTAAAAAGGGAATACAAGAAGAAGGGGAGATGGGGTGAGAGGGGGAAGTCAGGAAGAGCTAAATAAAGCATGGTCAGGAAAGCCTTGGTTTAGGTGGTCTGAGGAAGTGTAGAAGGGCAGGCATCACTCGGGCAGGAGAGGAAAAGCTGATGCTGGAAGGGGAAGCCACATGAGAAGGTCTAGAAAGTGAAAGGAGGGAGGATGGTGGAAGTGATGAACTCTTGTCGGATGGGAAGCTCGGGTTTGCACTGTGCAGGGTGCTAAACGGAGGCTCGTCCCTTGAAAGTGTCCTCGTGGCCCGTTGCTGTCCCTGGGCAACGGGAAGTGGTGGTTTGGGCCTCAGCCAGGAGTGGGAAGCCAGCAGTGAGCTGAGGCCTGCAGTGGCAGAAGGCAGTGGGGCCACCCCTAAGCCCTTTGGGTGCTGTGGGGACATGCGTGGGATGTGGTTCTGGTGCTCCAAGGTGATCACGTGGAGGTTGCGTAAGGGTGCACGGTGTTGTGATCTCTCCAGCCTGAGGAAATGGAGCGAGCTTTGGTAAAGCCTGCTTGTTTTCTCCTCCTCCAGCTGGTGGGAGCTCTCTCTCAGATGTTCTCCTCACCGTTGCCCTTGAAAGGTAGCAGAGAGGCTTTCTAGGAGGGGAAGAGGGGGAAGGTGACTTAACCCACGGAAATGCAGTGAATCAAGAAAGGCTTCTGAAAGAGATGGGCAAAATAATAGCACAGTGATTTTCTTTAGAAAAGTCATGCTTTCCTAAATGATCTTTTCAGATCTTTCTCTGCTGAATCATTTCTGAATTTTCTCTTTGACTTCAATGCATTTTGCCCTGCAACTTCACCCCCAACAGAGTGGAGGTTCTTGGTGTTGGCTACAGGACTGGTTACTCCATCAGATACTGTGTCCTGGTGGCAGGTCATGCACTGGGCAGCAGCAGACCAGACCCTACAGGCAGGAAACAGGATAGAGTTCTAAACAAATTCTTCAAGTTAGAAAATAGCAGAAAAAGAGAAGAGGGGAAGGCGGTTTTCCCCGTGTGTCGTCATGTGCTCATTCCTGTTTGCCTATAGCTCAATGCTGCATCACTGAAGCCAGGTTGGATTAGAGCTCCTTTTAGGCCTTTTGGGCAAAACTTGCCTTGAAGAGATTTCTCTAGCTTTACGGAAGATTTTTGACTTTTTAGAGGCCTGGGCAGCCCCCTATTCATGTCTGGGATGGAAATGGTGACCTCTGTGTCCAGACCTGCTGCTGAGAGTCATCGGGCTCTATTTCACAGCTATCTCTTTCTGTTCTAGAGGCAGATGCACTGCAGAAACAGTGAAATAAACCTCAGGCTGGAGAGCTGGCAAGGTTAAACTGAGCACACGTGGACTCAGGTCTTGCTGCAAGATGAATAATTTTGCTTACACAACACGAGTGAGATCTGTCCCAGGGCTTACAAAGACTGTCAGCTTTGTATGCCTGGATAAAGGGCACAGAGGAAAGCTCACTTATTTTTCAAATGTGTTGTCCTTCCTGGGACTTACCTGTGCTGGGTATGTGCTCCTGTGCTGGATGCATTTGGAAACTCTCTGAGTGGTGTGCATTTAATTGGCTTCCTGGGCAGGCTCCTCATGTGATGCAGTCTGTCTCGTTGGCAGCCCGTGAAATATTTCCCTATTGTTCTTTTTGATTTGGCACATGTAGCTGCCTGCATGACAGGTCCAAGACTCCAGTGACATCATGGCCTCTGGAAGAAACACTTCCTTCAGGAGCAGGGACAATCCTTGCAGCTTTGTGCTATTTCCAGAAGAAAAAAAAAATCCACTTGTAGAGAATGAAAAATATGCCTAGGCAGATAGGAGATAATAACGTTGAATACTAGAATATGACATGATGGAATGAATGCAGAAGCAGCACAATTGTACTTAGCCCTGTGGCAGCAATTGCACTGCTGAGTTATGGGCAAGGTCTGCAAGGTCTCAGCGGAGCTCTTGGTGTTTGGTGCCCATCCAAGCCACTCTCCACCAGCCTTCCTGTTGCTCCAGCTCTCACTGAATCCATTCTCACACCTGCAAACTGTGGTGCAAAGTGGTCTTCTGTAGGTCAGTTAGTTGTAAACTGGAGCTTGCTGAGCCCCAGATTCCGACAGGGAAACTCTCCTGTGGTTCTTGCTTTTCTTCCCCCAACCAGCAGACTACTGATTGCAGATGGCAGAAGTCCTCTTTGCTGACTTGACTACAGAACGCTTCCTAGATCCCTCTGGCTTCTAGGAAATGCTGAAAATGTCAGTGCAGGGAATATCTGCTAGTATGGAGAAGCACACTGGAGTTATGCACCTTTCCTTTGAGGTTTGCATCGTTGAGCTAGTAGGATCCAACAATGGAGTTAATTTGAAATTGCCTGAACAATCAAAAGGCAATTATGTTATTTAATTAGAAGAAAGCTGGGGGAAATCAGTAGGATTTAATTGCAATAAAATCTCAATTCTGTTATAAGTTTTATTTACTTAAAAAATTATGGACCTTGCTGTTTTGCAGTACTTTATATATGCCTAAAATATTATGCTTTGTCTTCACTATTAGCATGATAAATGATGATGGGGACTTTGCCTAATACCCAATCACGATGCTCTACATATTATTAAAGAATAGAATGGGGATCTATGCTGTGCTTTTACGTTACAGACCCAAGGCTCTCTGGCAGTACCTGTTCTCAGCGCCAACGTTCACAGGTCCTGAAGCTGTATTTGTGCAGTATTTACGTGTTTGAGCACTACTTAGGAACGGCATCCTAGCTGCTTTAGCACATGGCTGCCCTGAGCTCTCCCTCGCAGAGCCCGTGGGTCCCTGCAAAGCCCAGCGAGAGGGTGTGGGAGCAGCGCCGGGGTGCTCTGCTACGGGGTGGCCTGGAAATCTAGGCAAACAGGGAGGGGAATGACAGCCAAAGCAGCAGCTGGGTTTTTGTTGGAGCAATGCATGCGAATTGGTCACCCGCACACGTGTAGGGCACTTCTGGCTTCCTGCTGTTCTTGCCCTTGTAGCTGCTGTTGATATTTTAGCTAATATTTTTAGCACTATTCTAGTCTGGTAGCACTTCACCTTGCTTGCAATACTAACTGCTGCAGAAATTTTCATGAAGGAATTTATTGCATCTTATTAATATGTTTGCACAGTGTGAAATAAAGAAGACCTGAGGCAAGCTATTGAACGATGTGGAGAAGACAAAATATTGACTCACCCATTGGACATCACCCGCCTGGTGCGCTGAGCAAGGCGGGGGTCCTCGGGAGAAAACACCCCTTGATCATGTAATTAAGGGGTGTCTCATAAGGCGGGTGAGCAGGGAGGCTGAACCTGCTTGCATGGCTTGTGCTAAGCCTGGTAATTTCTGAATACTTGACTCTACAACACGGGAATGTATACAACGTGCGTGTAATTCGTGTTCGTGAGCAAAGGGGCTGACACACGCGTTGCCAGTTGGGGTAAATCACTTGTAGCTTCGTTCCTGGCGTTCATGGTCCTGTTTGTTCTTGTCCCCGTGCTTGTTGGTGCAACTGGGCGCAGCCTTCACGGCCGTCCGGAGTCCCAAAGGCCGGGGAGGCCGGCGGGACCCGGCTGCAGCTCCCGGAGGCGGCTCCGAGCCCCGGGCCTTGCTGTTGTCAAGGAGACCTCTCTGGCATTTATCTTCTCTGCGGCTTCTCTTCCTAGCAGCCTTTCCCATTGCTATGGAGACTATCAGAACTCATTTAGCAGCTCCCAGCGCCCCGCCTGGACTGCGCGTTTCGTAACTCCTGCTCGGGACGAGACGCTCGAGAGCCGGGGGCTGCGCTCATGTCCCACGCACTGGGTCCTGCGGGGAGGACTCGGCTCGAAGCCGCGGGACGTGTGGCCGCTGCAGGGTGAGCTCTGAAGCCGAGGCAAGGCTGACGTGCCACGGGGCTTCAGGGGCTTGCCCTGGCTGCTGTGCATCCCCTTGCGTTGTGCTGAGCCCTCGGGCCATGCCCCTCTCGAGAGGAGAGTCCTTTGGATGGAGGAGTAAGTGTTGGGATGATGGGGTGACCTCTAACTCTGCAGACCCTCAGCACTGTCTTCAGAGCTTGAAGGATACATTTCCTTCAAAGTTACCCATTTCATTTTTCAAATTGGTTTCCAGATTTAGAGTAAATTGATTATGTTGATCCAAACAGTCTGTGGAAACGTATGTGTATGTACATATATAGTACACGCACTTTGGAGTGGCAGCTACACTGAAACAGCAATTATTTGTGGGTCTGTAGCATTTGCTGCTGCAGTTTTGGTGTCGGTTTCCTGTTTCATCATGAATTTCCTTTTCAGTGCTTAAACACTTAGCTTGTTCTCCATGTAATCCATGTGATTTATCCACCAGGATTTATAGGTCTGTGAGCATGTCATTAAGGGGCTGGGGGACTGTCCTGGACATTCAAAGCTGAATTTTGTTTAGCTGCAGAGTAGGTGTTTAACTAATGCCCATCAGCCAGAATAAATGCAGTGCAGCCTCCAGTGTCAGGGTTTATGAAAAGAGCTGAACAAATGAGTTGAGACCAAAATATCGCCTGTTTCTCATATTTGGTGAACAAAAATAGCAAGAAAACACACTATGATGAAGTACTATGCTAGTGGATCATTGATTATTTCAAGGTTAATTTTTGTTCATTCTGAATGATGCCTGTATGTGCAAGACTGAGGAATGATAAGTCCACAGACTGTGAAATTAAGTAATTGCACATCATAGATTAAAAATGTTCCAATTAATACCACAAATAAGAATTAACTTACATGAAAGACAACACTAAATACATGTCGCTTGCCCCTTGCTTTCTAAGTGGAAAAAAAAGCCAATCACTTATTAAAAGGCCCTTAGCCTAAGGGCTATAGGGCTGCTTTGCGCACTGGCTGCGTTTGCGGGGGCCCAAAGGAGGACAACTGCCCTGCAAGGAGTTGTGCAGGAGTGCAGCATCAACTGGAGTCTGCTGAAGCAAAGAAAGGGTGAAAGCAGGAGAATATGCTCTGCTTGAGAGCTAATCCTGCTTCCAGGGACAAGTTCCCACTGACTTCAGGCTCTTGGCCTCCTCTACAGCATAATTATTAGCTTTAATGTTATGGTTGTACTCAGAGATGCCGATGAGATCAAGGCCTTGCTGTGCTAAATATAAGCAAAGATGCCATTTCGGCCTAGAAAGTCTTACAAGATGCACAGTCTTCTAGAATAACATCCTTTTGTTTTTACAAGAGAAACAAACTACAGGGGCCTGAGGAATATAAATTATATTTAAATCACAGAAGAAAAGCTGAAAGAACACACAAATACGATGAAAGCTCTGCTTCCTTTCCTTCTGTTCCTTGAATGTAAGCATAAAAAAGCTGGAGTAAAAGAACTTTATGAAAGTTGCAAAATCAAAACTTATTAATGGGGAAAAGCCAGAATTAAGGTTAAATATCAGTGATGTACAGTTCTTGTGTACAAGCCCACGTGCTATTTGTTCAGCCTGACCTGCGGCTGAGTCAAAGCTGTGCGCTGAAGGAAGCTGTGGTTGGTAAGGCTGCTGTTGCAGAAGCTGGAAAGTATAGTGATTGAGATGGGGCAACACAGGAAGATGATGGGGTGAGTACAGTGCTAGGATGTTATTTAGGAAATCAGATTCTCTTTTATGTAATGCTGGACAGCTCTCCTACATCAAGCTTTTCCCAAACTCAAATCCATGCAATTCATTTTTGCACTGAATGTATCCAGCAGGAGGAGACAATTTATTCTTGTTTAATTCCCTTTGAATTGCATTAGATGTTGTTGTTTAGGCACAGCCTTCCTTGCAAAAACATCATCTAAGATAGTTGTGCAGGTGAAGTTTTGCTTAAGTAGTGCCTAAGACTGTAATTCTGCACGTGGAGACTTTGACCTCTCCTCGGGGGCTGCTCTAGCTCGTGCCAGGCCGTGGTGGCCACCAAGACCTGCTTGGTCAGACTAAGGTGATCGCTAAACACAGAGTTTTCAGCTGTGCTGACTTTATTAGAGCTTTGTGCACATGACAACATAGCAGAGATCATCTCCATTTGTTTTCTGTGGGTGTTTTCCACCCTGGCAGCAGCATGTGATCGTGCAAACTTTCAGAGGCGTCCATGACTTTGTCATTTTGCCTGGTTTCTTGTGGAAGGGGAGGCCATGGGATCCCTCTGCCAGCCTGTGCACGTGGGCTGTCTGTTAATAACTTCAGGTGCCACTGCCAGGTCTGTAGTTGGGACAGAGCAGCTGGCCTGTTTCTACCAAAATATCCTACATGAGAGGGACTAAAAAACAGTCAGACTTGAAAAACATGTACAGAAAAGACAAAACAAACAAAAAGCATTATATTTCATTTATAAAACCAGTGAATCTCTAGAAAATGAGATTCATTATCTGCATTATTTTCATTAGTTTACAGAAATTCTGTAGCTGAAGGATAGAGCACATGGCTGTTTGAATCTCTGTGGTCAAAGGAGGAAAATACCTTGAGGGAGTTTACTGCATGTTTCACTTTTAACTGTTCTGTACCTCTTAAACCAATTTTGCTTCTAGCTTTCATATAATTCTGCTATCAGTAAGAAGCACCAAAGTGAGCTAAATTAATGAACTGCTTTAATGACACCATCCAGACAAACTTCCCTAGGCTTACCTAAGGCCCCTTAAGGGCCTGGGACTTTCTTCTGGCAGCCGCTTTCAAATTATCTCTGCAACAAACATGCTACAGAACACGTGAGCTTGTGTGAGAAAGACGTTATTTCAACAGCCAGAATTCACTGCAATTCACTGGAAAGGTAACACAGCATCAGCTGGACTATTAATTTGTGAAAAAGACTGTATTATCGGCATCTGCAAAGAAAGGTAAACGCTTCTTGTTCCAGCTTTGTCTTTTTCTGCAGTGCAGTACAATTAACGCCAGCTCTGTTCCAGCATTGTGCAGCAATTTCATAATATGCAATTTCTCCTAAGCCCTGATTCAGCTCTTCACTCTTGCAAGATGCAGTGTTTTTCAATAAACTCCAGCCCAGGCGCTCCCGAAACAACACAAGCAGCACAGATCTCACAACAACCTCCAGTCAAAACAGCAACGTGACCCATTCCATAGCCACCTTGTTTGGCTTGCAGAACACAGACCATCTCTGGCAGGACCTTGGATGCARTACTGAGAAGGGAGAGTCTAATTGGATCCCTATCTGATCCCAAGAGAGGGAACCGCTGCTCTTTGCACATGTTTTATTTGTCAGGAGTTTACTGGGAGTGAGTTGCACAGATTTTTTTTGGCATACTTGATTCTCAGCCAGTGCTACCTCCCAATCAGAAGTCAGCTTCTTGCACAAAGAATTTGGTTTGTGGAGATGCAGAGACACTTTTTTTTAACCAAGTTATTATGATGCTGTCTATTTAACTGTGTCATACATGTCCACTATGACTTTCCTCCAAGGCATTCTGTGYGATTTCCAAAACTCATAAGAGAATTGCTGCACTTCATGCTCTCCTGAAGACCAGGGTAGAAACTACTGCTTTGGGCTATCTTTCTATTTTCACCCTGCTGAAACTTAACAGCTGTAACAGAGTTCATTATATTAACTAAGTATACTATTCTACTATGTCCTTCTTGGTCATTTTAACAAGTACTTCAAGACCTGTATCTATTTTAAGTTATATATTTATCAGCTCAAAATAATTGCAACGGCTACATATTTAGGTAGCATTTGATTAAATTAAAGGGCTCAGGTTTATGATTATATGAGCCTTGATTGTTGCTGGTAGCAYTTAAATGATATATAGAGCACTTAAGATAACTAGTAGAAATTCAGCAGAACAAAAATGTAACTTCTAGCGGAGTTAATGTAAGTACTTTAAGTACTGTATTTCTTCCACTGATACAGAGGAATACTGTCCAGTAAAAGTTATCTTCTCAGAGACCTTGAGGAAATAGAGCAGTTTTCCATGTGCCATGTCACTTAAATTTCAAGTAGTTTCATAAATACTCAGGAAAGGTAAAACATTTTCCTTTCTCTTTTATATAAATAAAGATCATGATTATTTTTGTTAGTGCTCAATTCACAGTGCATTTGCATATTTCTAAAATGTAAGAGTCTGTTTTTTTGTTTTTTTTTGTTTTTTTTTTTTCATTGGAAAGATTTGCAACACAAACCCCAACAATATTTCTACATGCTTTGTTTTCAGCACCATGTTTGGTTTAGATCTGGACATGGATATAGACAGAAGGAAAAATCCAGTTTGGGATGAATCAAAGTAAGCCCCAGTGCAGACTGTACCACTTCTTCGTGACAGGCGGTACCTTTGCTCGGCAGTACAGTCTACGTGCATAATTATACCTAGCCGCTTATAATGAAGGAAACAGTAGGGGTCCTGAGGGACCTACTGTGCATGCGCTGATGAGCTGGGCGAGCACCACGGGTACGATATGTCCTGGACACCCTATGTCCCTGTGCCTGCACAGATTGGCCATCCACGACATGTGCTTGGAGGCTGCGGTGCCCAGGGTGTAGTGGGCTTGCTGTGTATGGGGCCAGTCGACTGCAAATCTGGTAGGTCCTGGATAAAAACAGTGTGCTGTCACCGAATGGGCAGAATTGGCAGGTATAGGGAAAAACTGTTCTAGGAATCCTTTACAGTTTTCAGGAGGCAYGCGTCTGCAATGTTCGCACTACGCAATCTTGGCGTGTGGTACTTCTCTGCTCCAGTTAAATACTGTTTTGTTCCTTGGCTTCTGTCCCATTTCCAGAACAGGAAATAGCATCTTTTCCCTCTTGTGGTTGGTGATTGTTTTTCTCTCAATCTGTAGCTTTGTTATGGATCATAGGGAGCTATCGGGACAAAAGTGGCTTGTAATTTTCAGCATATGCTGATTTTTCTAGAAATAGTGCTTGTAGAAAATAAATTAGTAAGGGGTGAAGGATGCAGCATGGTGCTTGCTACCCTATTTAAGCGCATTATATATATATAATCTGCACTTTATTCCAAATGAAAACAACACCCTAATTAATGTAGTCTTATGTATTAGAAAAGTCATTATCATGAATTGAAAAGTGTGTCTCACAGTGTCTGTCACTCCACAGTTCTGTGTTGGGATGAATACAGACAGTTTGAGCAAACTGAGTGTAAGCCAGGGATTCAGACTGGGTGTCTGCTTCTGCAAATGCCATCGAGTCATTCTGAGATTTGGGAAAGGCCTTTTAAGCCCGCATATTTTTATTCAAGGTGTCTAGATTTGTACTTTTTTTCCTTTTCTTTTTTTTTTAAACAAGACTCAAGAACCTACAGATCCAATTGATATCAATGCTGGGTATTATGTATCCAAAATTGGGGACCAAAAAATTAAGGACAGAAATTAGAGGGCAGTTTTGAAAATTCCAGTCTCAGCTTCTCTGTGCTTCTTCATCCATGAAGTATCGCCTGAATGTCCTTGTCCATGTGTGTAAAGTGGCTGATTGAAATCTATAATTAAAATAAAATGTTATACAAATTATTGCTGTGTCTTGTAAATCATTGAGAATACTACCTATCACCTATAATGCTATTCAAATTTCACAACATAACCATTCTTGGCAACCATATAACATTTTACATTTTTAAGGCTGTGTAWAACAACAGCTGAGAAAGCTAAAGATCATCATTTTATAAATGAGACAAGTATGCTCAGAAGAGTGATCTGCATTAGACCTCACAGACTGCAGCACATTCACCACTAGAATACACGATTTGTGATAAAAAATTTCTTGTACCAACCACTAAATCAGTGGTTCTCAAACCCTTGCTATCTGCAGGCAGTGTTGGTCATATTGTACCAGATTTCTGTCTTGAAAGGTAGTTGAAAATGTACTTCTACTTATTGCCTTTTCCCACAAGCGATTCATGTTGTTACCATTGGGATATTACTCAGTTATGAAACGAGAAGAAAAATCATCACCTGCTGCATTGCCATTGGCAGGGGATTTGTTAGACTCTGTTGGAAAGAGTGAGCAAATTTGCAGCAGACGTTGCTGTAGGTCAGAAAACTTCATTTTGTTGCATTTTTAGTAATTCTGGATGTCCATCTATCTCAMTTATARAGGAGAAAAATAAAAAAAATTTATCGTGGCTCATGAAATWAATTATTTTTGCAAAACTGGCTCTTTCAATCAAGATTTACAACTACCTCACACTCACTTTCAGCTGACACACTGTATAACTGACACTAGGTCTTACTGCATCAAAATATACGTTGCAATGGTGTCTTGGTGTCCAGGGACTGCGTTTGGTATCTGTCCCCGCCTTAGGGGCTTCCCTTGCAGAGCGCAGCCCAGCCAGACCATGTCAGTAGGAGCAGGCCGGGCAGCAGAATCAAAGACCCTACACAGGTCTTTTCTTTCCTGAATACCTGACTAAGCTGTTATAATTTTTCACAACTTTCATACCRAAATATAATGTAAGCCTCTCGCTCTTGGGGGGAAACCAGTGTGCCGAGACCGTCTTTAYGTTGTTCTTGAGAGCAGTATCCAGAGCGGGTCCCAAACCGAGGCGGCCTCTCCCGCGCTCCCCTTCCCAGGGASGCCTCCCCTGCTGTTTGCATCCGAGCCCTTCCAGCAAGCGAGGCCACTTCTTCAACCAGGATTAGGAAGGAGAAAGGTCCATAGTTTTCTTTAAAAATGCATCAGCAGATGCGGGAAATTGGCCTTGTGCCGGCCAAGGGAAAAACCAGACAGGTCCCTGGCAATGCCATGTGGGTGAYGTCCCCAGGGAAGAGACCCAGCTGGGGGACAGGACCGATGCGGGGGGGAAGCAGCTCCCCCAGGGCCCAGCGGGGAGATGGTGGCGAGGGAAGCAGGGAGGATGTTCACAGGCTGGTTCTGGGGGGATCCCCACAGCCCCGTCATGTGGGGACACCCACAAACCCATCCTAGCAGTGCTGCCCACAGCCCATCTCAGCGAGGGGACACCCGCAGCCCTGTCACCACGGGGCATCCGCAGCCCCGGTTTCAGGGAGGGGACAYCCCCCACCCTGTCACGGTGGGACACCCCCAGCCACGTCTCGGCAGGGATGTCCCCAGCGCCCGCCTCAGGGAGGGGCCACCGCAGCCCGGCGCCGTGCGGACAAGACCTCCTCTGTGACACAGGGGCCATGCACAGCCGAGCCATGGGGGGACACCCCGGTGCCGGCAGCCGCGGGGCCGCCCGCGCTCCCCTCAGCGCCGCACGGCGTCTGTGTGTGTGTGTGTG